>JALMGJ010000004.1:37895797-38378297 GCA_023362775.1 Charina bottae
ATCATAGCAAGCACATAATAGAGGGTACTTCCATCTCACGTTTTCCGTGTACAATACCCTTTCATGATTCCTATCCAGATTTCCTATTGCTTCTTCTGCTATGACTTCTTAAGAGAAAATAACATCTATGAAGGGTAGAATTGCTGGACACTGCCTTTGGGTTGGTGGCACTTGAAACAGACTGCTTGGACTCATCCCATATCCTCAACATTCCTTTGCTCAACAGCCAGCATGGCCAATGGCAAGGCATTATGGGAGCTGTAGTTCAAAATAACTGGAGGGCATGACATCACTTATCCCTAAATTATAGAATGATTGGCATTTTAAGATGACTTGACCAGATCCTGGACACTGTTTAGGATTTAATGAAGCCCCACATCTCTTGTTGGCTCCATAATCCCTGCAGAGTGTAAGAAGTTATTATATATTCATGGTGTATTAAACCAATTCCGTATGATCTATAGATAAATCTATCTATCTATCTATCTATCTATCTATCTATCTATCTATCTATCTATCATCTATCTATCAACTTGTATTACCGCTCCATCTCTCCCAAGGGGGACTCTGGGCAGTTTACAATACAACAATTTAAAATCTTTAAAAATAGCTACAATTTAAAATACATTACAAGACTAATACATTAAGTATAAAAAATCCAATAGGCGATGGATGATTCTCTTTAAAAGGGCTCTACGGCACTAGCCATCACCAAGAGGAACTATTCCCATTCCCATCCCATGCGAGGTGGCACAGCCAGGTCTTTAAATTCTTCCGGAAGGACAGGAGCGATGGGGCCTGTCTCGCCTCCGGGGGCAGAGTGTTCCAAAGAGTGGGTGTCACCACGGAAAAGGCTCGCCTTCTGGACCCCGCCAAATGACACTCCCTTGACGACGGGATCCAAAGCATGCCCTCTCTACATGATTGAGTGGGACGGTTTGAAGTCATGGGGATGAGACGGTCCCTCAGGTATTCCTGAGGAAATTCCAAATCTCCCCCACACAGGTTCTACATTTTATCACAAACTTTCATTATCCTGTCAATATGAATTGTATGCATAATTGTGGCAGTAAGGCTTTATTTCTTGCTGCTAAAGCAACTGAGTAAAATATAAATTATTGTTGCAGGGCTGCTGACACAGTGACATACTCACTGTGCTTCTGGACTATGTTTAAATGCTGAATTGCCTTGTTTTTGAACTTTCAAGCTGTGAGGTAAAAATGTTTCTTACTGCCCTGCCATTTCCCAAAGAGATGGGATTCTGCCTGGTGTTAAGTACACAAAAGTAATGCGGAGGAATATAAACAAGACTTGGGAGACGTTAGCCTGACCACACAAAGCATAGTAGATATGTGCACATTGGTGACACTCATCCCCAACAGATGCCTGGCCACATGCAAGAGCTGACGCCCCATAGCAGCAAAACAGCTCAGCTTTTCTGAGCTCCTGCAAAACTCTAAGTCTTGTATATGCCTGAGTGTCATTCCCTTCATAACAACCTTGTCTTTTGTCTAGGTAATGTCTATCTCATGTAAGAATGTGGTATTCCATCAGGTCTAAACATGTATATTCATATCTGTGAACTGGGGGTGTATTTGATGGCACTGGTAGTGCATAATGTTCTGTATAACCTGACCTCTAATAGGATAGGTGGATCAGCGGGTAAGACGCCAGGCTTGTCGATCGGAAGATCGCAGGTTCGGAGGTTCAAATCCCTAGCCCCGCGTGACGCAGTGAGCTCCCGCACTAGCTCCAGCTCTTGCCAACCTAGCAATTCAAAAGCATGCAAATGCAAGTAGATGAATAGGTACCACTTCGGTGGGAAGGTAACAGTGTTCCGTGCGTGTCATGTGGACACATGACTGTGGAAGCGTCTTCGGACAATGCTGGCTCTTCGGCTAACAAACGGAGATGAGCACCCACCCCTAGAGTCGGACACGACTGCCCAAATGTGTGAGGGGAACCTTTACCTTTTTATAGGATATTGGATTTGGTTTTTTTTTAAAAAATTATTTTAGAATAACACCATCCATAGAGGGCACAAACTTTTCACAATACGCATGAAAATCCCCAAACATGAATCCATACAATCATATAATCTTAAGATGCAAGTCCCAGGTAGTTCCAATCAAACTAATTTCCAACCCAATCAGCACAGTAATTTCAGGAAATCTAAAACTTTATGTAAGAAATTAACCTCTTATCTTGTTGTCTTCCCCATCACCCTGATCTGCTTTATTCACACTTGATTTTCAGAGGTGTACTGCTCTGGTACATTAAGGTTCAAATTAGGCATTATAGTAGCTAATAGATGTCCATTCTTTTTGCCACATATAATTTTATAATCAATATCATTCTAGGGCCAGTTTTTTTTACATAAAATATTTATATTTATATAATAGGCTTTGAGTGTGTATAAATTATGTGAGTCCCTCAAGATAATCTAGAATCGAGCTGTATAGAATCATTCAATCACTTTTTTTCTTTGATCATAAGAAGCAAGATAGATAGATAGATAGATAGATAGATAGATAGATAGATAGATAGATAGATAGATAGATAGATATTTGTGCATTCAAGTCAGTGTTGACTCCTGGCAACTGCCTGGACTGCAAGGTTTTTCAGAAGTGGTTTGCCACTGCCTCCTTCCTAGGGCTGAGAGAGAGTGACTGGCCCAAGGTCACCCAGCTAGAACTCAATGTCTCCTGGTTTTCAGCCTGGTTTCTTAACCACTACACCAAACTGGCTCCCAGAAGAAGCAATATATGAACGTGTTAATTTGTATTTGCTAATGTCCTAAGAAAATCCCCAGTATTTATCTGATCTCCTTCTCTCTTTCTTTCTCTCCTTGTGGGACCACCTGTCTCCCATTAGTTCCACTTATCCCACCAAATCCAACACAATGGGCATGCTTCAGATCCTTTCTATTAAGTAATGTCATCTGATGGGACCCAGGAAGAATACTATGGCACTCATCCTGTAGAACAGCTTGCCCTCCAATATTCGGATGGCTCCAACCCTTTTGGCTTTTTGCAAGGCCCTTAAGACCTGGCTGTTCCCTTGGCAACTGGGCCAGAGTATTGAGTAAGCCTGCAGGTTAGTGTCTTCGGATGCCCATTTGTTCTCTTGCTTTGATGCATATTATTTTCTTTTTCTGATTGTTTTTAATTTGTTCTTAACACCACCCAGATTCACTGTGAGTTAGGCAGCTATACAAGTTAAAAAAAGAAATTGAATGAATGAATGAATATCTAATTATGAAATTCTGTTTTGGGAGCTGTGGAATATATGTTGTTATTGTGATACAAAATCATTCTTTTTAAATTTAAGTAACTATTAAATATTTCTAATTATTTGGGGACAGTATCACTAAGAATGGATAAATGCTTATTGGTTCATTTTAAAACTAAGAAATGAGGGCAGTGTTAAAACTGGCAATAAGGAGTCTGTAGCTTGAATCATGTCAACTGGATTTCTATTTTCTTAGTGGAAACGTTTCGCTCCTTATCCAAGGAGCTTCTTCAGTCTGAGCAAAGTTGGTAAGGGAATCCTAAATATGTTCCTAGGTAGCTGTGTGACCTTACACCTGGGGCTAGGTCATGGTTATATTGAGATGTAATTTTTAAGTCCTTTTATCATCTAATGGAGGGTCGTTAAAATCACCATGCTGCTGTTGAACTTCTGAAATGGTCTTAATCTTCCTAGGCACAGAAGACAACACGGGGAGGAAGATGGGGGAGAGTTTGTGCCTGAGGCCCCCACCTCTATTCAAGGAAGGATTTTCCAAGTTGGCATAAATGGATTCCTTGACCCCTCTCTCAAGGAATCCATTTATGCCAACTTGGAAAATCCTTCCTTGAATAGAGGTGGGGGCCTCAGGCACAAACTCTCCCCCATCTTCCTCCCCGTGTTGTCTTCTGTGCCTAGGAAGATTAAGACCATTTCAGAAGTTCAACAGCAGCATGGTGATTTTAACGACCCTCCATTAGATGATAAAAGGACTTAAAAATTACATCTCAATATAACCATGACCTAGCCCCAGGTGTAAGGTCACACAGCTACCTAGGAACATATTTAGGATTCCCTTACCAACTTTGCTCAGACTGAAGAAGCTCCTTGGATAAGGAGTGAAACGTTTCCACTAAGAAAATAGAAATCCAGTTGACATGATTCAAGCTACAGACAATTCCACCTGGATGACTGAGAACCTTCATAGACATATGGCAATAAGGAGATTTCAATCTGCACAAGAAGTGGGAAGCTGATGGCCTTCAGTGGAAATGTCCACTCCATACAACCTTAGAAATATTTTGGAGCTCAGAGAATCAAACAGATAATAATATACTTACATATATATTATTAAAAGTATTGAGTACCCTTGCTGAAATTTGTTAAAAATGTGTTGAACTGATGATAATTCATTATGATTAAGACTTTAGTCCATGCAATTCTTATGCAAAGAGTCTCACAATTGTCACACAAGATTTCAAGAACTGCAAAAGATCTTTCCATTTACTATCTCACGTACAGATGCACTTTTTGTTACCCAAAAGGAAGAAAATGCTAATAGTTCCAGATACAGGATCATTTGCATTCCTGCAAATCAACAAGCTGCAGAGGGAAAAACCATTCAAAAAGATAAGGAAAATGAGGTAGCTGGGCTCTGCATTCCTGTCCTTGAAAGCAGCCTGCTGAGATTTCATGGTCATGCTGGACAGCTCCGTGCCATCTAAAGCTGGATTGAGAAAGAAAACCTTATTTCCTAGGGGCCTAGAATTAATGAGAACATGAGATTTGGACCATCCGCTGGAGAAAATGGAGTTTTACTCCACTAAAACATCTCAAAAAACTTTTTGTGTTACTTTTAAGGTATGTCTAAATTACTAAGGAGACTGTTAGCCCTCTTCAGGTATTATTAAGAGTTGGGAGTGTGATCCTTCCAACCCCCGTATCACCCACATCAAAGGCCCCATCTCCCTGATATTATCTACAGCCCAAAGCCTTGCAGAGAGGAAGACGCCAGGTGAACCAAATCCTGCCAGCAGTGGGAGGATTCATCAAATGATATCTGCAACCACTACAAGATGTCTCCGCAAATAGTATCAAGATTTGCCACCACTACAACCACCCCTACTTCCACTACTATTGCTACTAATAACAATGGAAGGCAATTGTTTGGTTTTGGGGATGGTTTGAAAGCCAGCTTATCTTCTGGACAGGCACTGATTGAAAGAGAATATTGTTAGGTAGTTTTTTCAATAGGTTTAACCATCTCTAATCCAGGAATGGATCATGACTTTGATATTTTTAGAGCCCATTTTCTCCTAATTTAACGCAACTGCAGATGGTGGTTGGAATACTTCATAATAGGATACTTAATATATGATTAATTTAAGCTATGCATAATCACATGAGACCATAACCGCAGACTGTAATGCACTCTTTCTATGAGATTTAGATCTCAGATGCCAAAACAGTCCTCCCCAAGATAAACAGCAAATAAAGAGAATTCATCTTAAACATTACATTTTTAATTATTTGGTTTTTTCATAAATCAAGACAGTATCGTCCTTTGTAGAAATTGATTTATTCCTGTAACTTAGTGATAACTAATTTTATAAACAAAATAGCAGAGAACAAGCATAGAGTCTTAAAACGTGCTTATTGATTATTTACCATTCCTCTTCCTGAACAACATGAAGCAATACCCTTTTCACATAAGGATGCCTGAATAAAAGTATTCCTGTCTCCTGAAATTTGCTTCACATGATTAAACCGATAGAATAGAGATTACAGTTTGCCAGCAGAATAAAGAAGACACATTGATTCATAGTTGTTGCTGGGTTTATAATTAAATTGCAGTTTTGCTACTTACCTTATTTGTCTGTGTGAAGGCTATTTAGACACATCTGAGGAAAATTAATTAAAATACCTCTACAATTGCTTAAATACGGAAAACTTCTAAACCATAAAATATGAACAACTAGTAGCAGCTCATTAGATACTGCTTCGGTTAGAGAAAATCTGTTCCTTAAGCCTGAAATGTCCAGTGCAGTTCCATCTATTTCCCCCTTTCTATTCTTCTTTTTTGTTTTCTGTAGTAAAGTAATGATGCTTGTAAAAACGCTCACTGCTTGCTTGCCCAGGTGTTGTGCACTAAGTTTCACAGGAATAATAAACTATTACCTAAAGATAAGATTTGCATCCCTAAAATGCCACACACAAGTCTGCATTAATGAGACCCAGATTTTGCAGCAAAGAAGACATTGTGCAGCCTGGATACTGTGCTTCAGCTAGCTCTAAAGAGGAGTAAAAGATGATGTGGAGCCACAGTAGAACAGTTGTGCTACTCAGAGTTGTAATTAGTCAGGTGACATTTGTGTCTGGTCTACTCAGAAAGACCATATGTATATGAAGCCATGTTTTTAGTTGAATGGAATTTTAACATTGTCATATTTAAACCAAGATTTATTATCTTTTCTGTGCCTCTGCATTTTGTATGCTTCATTTGACTAAGCAGCCATGCTCTACCCTACGTGAACTTGCTGATAAATGTTGGTTGTTATAAACCATTCCATTGCAGATGGAAATGGATAGGCAGAGATATCATTATTGTCTGTACGCATTGTTGGACTTCTTCATAGGCACAGATGATTGTTCTGTGGCAGTGACTGCTGTAACTAAAAATGTGTGATAATAGCCATACAACTCTATACATACACACTCAGAGATAAGTCTATGTTACAACTCAGCTTCACGGGGGTGCATGTAAAGCATTGCACTTTCAGGATGTGTTAGCTGTAAAATATTTAAAGAGGGTTCTTAAATAGAAAATAGGACTAGTAGACTCATTCATGGATTTAGCCAGACTCCAATTGTATAGATTTTTTTGACAGAATCCTCACCAGAACATTGCTTGTTCTAACGTACTTTCAGTGAAGTATAAACCAGAGAGCGGTATATGTATTATATTAAAATGTCTAATCAAGGCAGGAGGCATAATCTGTTTTTTTTTCCTACTGCACAGAGCAATTACACTCAGCTTGGGAAGCTGATTACAGTCCCATTACACCAGCTTCATACTGAGCCCTTTGCTATGCGTGTTTGTTTTGGAAGTATTTATTTATTTCAACTGTGATGGCCACCCACACTGCCAAGGCTTTCAGCAAGTAAGTTGAGCAATGATTTTTACTCCCAAGTAAACATGTATTTCCATATGTAAAAACAACCAATGTCACAATATATAAACGTCAGTAATGATCTCACCGCAGTAATCATATATTGAAATAATCTTCCATGGTTTCTTTATAACTGTTTATCCATTAGTCCTAAAAGGAAAAGTTCTGGCTTCACTTGAATATTGATCTTTAAAATCCTCTGTATCAAAGTATGTATTTGAAACCAAATCCAATTTTTTTAGGGTTTTTACGCCAGAGCTTCCTGTCAGCCGTCACCATCCCCAGCTCCCCCACGGTCGAGTCCATCACCTCCAGAATATCATCCATCCATTTTGCCCTTGGTCAGCCGCTCTTCCTTTTGCCTTCCACTTTCCCTAGCATCAGCATCATCTCCATCTATCTACAGATATAGTTTGCGGGCGGGAGCCCAGCAGGCCTTAGGCGGGAGCCCCACGGGCCTTATACGGCCTGCGGGCCTGACGTTGCCCTCCCCTGCTGTAGATCTATCTGTCCATATTGACAGTGAAGAAGTTGCCCTGGGGAGGTTTCAATTGCTCTCCTAGAATCCCAACGTCCAGTATTGAGACTGTTCAGGGAGATACAGAGAGCAATCTGCTGTGTCTGAAGTGAACAGTTTTGCTTACAGGGAATTTCCTTTTTTATATCCAGAGAGGCGTAGTATGTATACAGCCATCACTCTTTACCTTGTCAGAGTGGACATGGATTTATTAATACAATCATTTGACCATTGCACAATTTTGTCAGTTTGTTTTACTTGAACGACTTGCCCTTTATCAGAGCGCATGCCAGGAATGTATTGCTTTGCCAGAGCTTCTGCATAAGCCTTAATGGAAGTCCAACTTCGTATTTTTGAACAAAAGCCTCAAAAACTTTTTTCAGCAAATCTAAGTCCTATTTTATAGCTGACAGCTGCTCAAATAATGAGATAACAGTTTGTGCTTTAAGAAGGCATTGCTTTGCCATAAACTCTGTTGAATTTTCCTACGGGAGCCTCTCCAAATTCTGATTTTGTATCTTATTTTTAAACTTATTTATATTTCCCTTGAGGTTAGCAGGTGAGCTAGCAAGTTGTACTGGAGACATACAGTGAAAGACTGGGAGGGAATCCAAATTTTCATTTAGCTCTTCCCTGATAGATAGCGAGAGATCTAACAACTGTTGTTTTCCCAGTTGTGTTTGAAAGTCCCATTCAAGTGATTCAAGGGCTGCAAATTTGTTGGAGGTGGGAGAGAGATATGTTTTACTTACAGATTCCTTTCATATAAAATCTTCTATCTTTGGTTGTTTAGCAGACTATTATGAGGAGAGAGAGCCCGGACTGATGCCATGTCGTTTCTTTCTTTTCCCCATGTTGTTCAAATCAACTCGGATGCTTTTGCTTGCACCTTTTGCCTCCACAATCGTCTTGCCGTAAAAAGTTGTGAGTATATTTAAAATAGTCTAATAAGTCCAGTAAAAATCTAATAAAATCTACAGTAACTTGTATACTTATTCTAACTAAAACTAACTAAAATAAAACCAAAGTAACTAAAATATACTACTTAAAATAATATAAAATTAAAAGGGGCAAGAACATAGAAAAATGTGTGTTGCTAGGCTGCTGTCAGTTCTATTTGATCTTCTAATTTCATATTTTTGTTAACATCTTTCTCTTCTGATTATTAATCTTAAAACCTGCTAACATACCAAAGTCCTTTAATTTTCCCATTAATGTTTCTACTCCCTCTAGTGGAACTTCTAAATTTAACACCAAATCATCTGCAAATGCCCTTAATTTATAAGTTTCTTTTTAAATCTTAACTCCCATAATTCTCTCATCTTGTCTTATGTCTCTGTTAAATACCTCAAGAACGAAAATGAACAAAAGTGGAGACAGTAGACATCCTTGTCTTGTCCCATTTTGAATCTCACAAGGTTTTGTTAAGTCTCCATTAACAATTATTTGTGCTTTCTGAGAAGTATAAATCAATCTTACCCATTTAATAAAATTATCTCTAAAGTTCATATGTTCCAGAACTCTAAACAAAAAAATCCAATTCAAATTATCAAAGGCCTTCTCTGCATCTAAGAATATCAATGCAGCTTATTTTTCATTATGTTGCTCCAAGTATTCCAGAATATTCAAAACATTTTAAATTTTATCTCGTAGTTGTTTTTTAGGTAAAAACCCACATTGACCTTCATGAATAAAATCCTATAAAATTATTTTCAGCCTTTCAGCCAAAATTGTGGTAAACAGTTTATAATCATTGTTCAATAAAAAAATATTGGTTGATAGTTTCTTGTTAAAATCAAATCTTGTCCCTCTTTAAGTATTAATGTTATATTAGCCTCTTTCCAACTATCAGGAAACTTTCCATTCTGTAGAATACTATTCATTGTTCGTTGTAAAAGTTATAAAAGCTCATCTTCAAAACATTTATAGTAAGAGGCTGGCAACCCATCTGGACGAGGTACCTTTCCTGTTTTAGTCTTTTTTGATAACTTCACACAGCTCCCTTAGGTCCATTCAAAATTTGTCTCTGATTGTCTGTAATCTTCAGTAAATTCTGTTTGTGCAAGTATTCATCCACTTTTTCTGAGGAAATTTCTTGACCTTTGTATAAAGCAGTATAATACTGATGAAACAGTTTTTGCATATTTACATTATCTCTTATTACAGTATTTCCTTCTTGTAACTTTAGTATCACTTTCTTTTCTTTTTCTTTTTACAATTTATATGCCAACCATCTCCCTGGTTTATTTGCAAATTCAAAATTTCTTTGTTTTGCATAGTTCATCTTTATGTCCATCTCTCTCATTTTTAACAGAGATAATTGTCTCTGTAAAGCTTAATTTAGTGAGTAATAGTTGTCATCCCTGGAGATTTTTAAAATTCTTCTTCCTTTTTTTATCTCATCCAAAATCATTTGTATTTTCTCTTGCCTTTTCTTTTTAAATTCACCATTACATTGTATAAATTATCCTGTTACAAGCTTTACTTGCATCCCAAACCATTCTTACTTCTGTGTCTTTATTAAGCTTATTCTCAAGCTTATTCTCTAATTGGAATTTTCTTAAGTATAATTACATCTCTATTATCAATCCTCAATCTAGTATTAAAATGCTGCTGTAGAACTTGGCCTCTTGTCTTCTTCATGAGAAAATGCACAAGGACATCCTCTGGAACATTTTTTTAATTTTGCAAACTGCGTATTGATCCTATTTTTGTTATTTATTTGTTCAGTCGCTTCCGACTCTTCGTGACTTCATGGACCAGCCCACGCCAGAGCTTCCTGTCAGCCGTCACCACCCCCAGCTCCCCCACGGTCGTGTCTGTCACCTCCAGAATATCATCCATCCATCTTGCCCTTGGTTGGTCCCTCTTCCTTTTGCCTTCCACTTTCCCTAGCATCAGCATCTTCTCCAGGGTATCCTGTCTTCTCATTATGTGGCCAAAGTACTTCAGACCTTATCAATCTCTGTATCAGTGTCATCTTCCTCCCAATCCAGGAAATCGGACAGAGGCTTAACAATATTTTCTCTGATATCTTCTCCCTGTTCTTCTGGAATTGCTCTAAAATTTAAGCAGAATTCTTTTTCTCTCAGTTCCAGTAATGCCAAATTATCCAAATACTTCTCCATCTCTCTATTTATAACTTCTGTCTTACTTTCCAAAACTTCCACTTTGTCAGTAATTTGTTTTATGTCTGCAGCCAGTTGTCCTACAGATTCTTTAACTTCTTCTTTCAGATCTTTTTTATCCTTGCAAATCCTTCTTCCATTTCCTTTTTAACTATTGTAGTCATCTTTTTGCCAAATTCTTCAAACATTTTCTGCAATAAATCTTGTGAAATGCCCTTATCTGTAATTTGTTCTAGTGAACTCCTGTGTCCTTCTCCCAATTTGGCAGCTTTCCTTGTGGTTGCCATGGTGAAAAAGTGAAAGCATGTCACTCACTATGTGAAAGTAAAAGGCAAACTTCTTTTTTTTTTGCTTCTCTCTATCTTTAACACTTTAGTCCCAATTAGCTCTATGTAGTTAGTCTCACACCTTACCTCATATTATCCTTATCTTCTTGTTTTGTAAAATCCACCAATTACTACTGTCCTTAAAAATAAACAACCAACATTCCCATGAAGGTCTGGTCTGTAGTCTAATTAATTTTACTATTTTCAAAGGAACTTTCATCAGAAAAAATTATTTCTTCTGCTTTTTAAAATCACTGTCCCCTTTGTCCATTTAAAACTTTCTTAGATCACAATCTTGTTAAGCTTTTTGCTCTTAAATTGAAAATCTTTAAAATAGCATTTTTTTCCTCTTCTTAATTTCAAAAAGAAGGCACTCACTGAGTCTTATTCTTCACTGCCATTCAGAATATCTCTCTTAGATTGTCAAGTAATTAAATTGTAAAGTGTTTAAGAAGGTGAGGCTTTTGTCAGTCAAATGTCCGTAAAGGCTGTACAGCAGTTTAGGGTCTGTTGTAAATCCCTCAGCTCCCAAGATGCTCGACCCACAATCGAATTCCAGAGTACAAGTGGCTACACAATGGCTACTAGCCTCTTTATTAGCATGGAACCCATTCTCACAAATATATTTATTTATTTTATTTATTTATTACTTAAATTTATATGACCGCCCAACTCCCCCAACGGGAGACTCTGGGCGGTTTACAATAAAATTGAAGTTAAAATATGAATATAAAATTACAAATTAATATTCCCTTGAGAGTATGTTCCATTAAAGTTCTATATCATTTTGATAGGATCTTTTTAAACAATGCATTTGTCGCTTTACTTTAAACAGTTCCGACTCATCTTCTCCATATTTTTGTTTAATGTGCTCACTTTGTATATAACTTACACCTACAGTATGTCTAAAGATTAGAGGAGCTTGACACTTTTGATGGGCACATTATTAATTACCTGAATCAAAGTAATCTATCACACATATTGACACTGATTTTTTAAATTTTCCCATACAGAATATAGCATTTTGTCCCCTTCTTCTTCCAGAATACCAATATTCTGCAGAGTTGGATACCAACATCTTTTGGCTGGTGAATAAAAGAAAAGCTGGGCAGCACAAAACTAGAAAGGAAAGCTGTGATCCCTGCTGACCAAAATGGTATAATCTTAAACCTTCCATTTAATTTTTAATAGTTAAAGAAACCCTGAACAAACACAAGCACCCACTGTAGATCCCATAGAAATGTTAGCATCATCAAACAATGCCTAGGGCAAGTTGCTTGCGCCAAACTGCAGTAGGCATTTTTAAACCATATTTGCAGCTATATGTAATAAACGTTTGCTGCTTGCCCTTGATGATTGGGCAAAAGATCCAAGTCTTGTTTTCCTTGGGGTTCATTTGTGCTGTGACTGCAGAATGGAGGAGAAATACATTTTGGCTTTTGCCACTGAGCTGAGCATTAAGAGCTAGTAGAAGACTGCACTCTCTGTCATCCAGGAAGGACACGGGGACAGCTTGGGGCCATTAACCAAGCAGAGAAGGAAAAAGAGCAAGAAGCTTTCTTTACCCAGGCAGGAAGGACATTCCCATAAGTACTTGTTTCCTTCTTCCTTTCCCTTACCCTTTCCCTTTCGTAATGTTTCTATAGATTGGTGTTCAGTGTAGTGGCAAATCTGATAAGAATAAACAGACATTATTGATTTTTCTCCCAAGATTTTTAAAAAAATTATCTTAATCAATATGTTGAATATTGATTTTCAACGTAATTGTTCCTTAGAAACATTTTATTCAGGCAACTGCTTTTATTGACTTATTGTTTCATTACTTTAAGACAGTGTTTCTCAACCTCAGCAACTTTAAGATGGGTGGATTTCAATTCCCAGAATTCCCCAGCCAGCCTGGGAGTTGAAGTTCACCCATCATAAAGTTGCTGAGGTTGAGAAACACTGCTTTAAGGTTTCATTAAGGTTATCCATTTTTAATTCTTTTGTTTTATTGTTTACTTTTATTCTTTTTGAATTTTGACTGATGTAATCTGCCCTTGATTTTTCAAGGGTGGCCTAGAAATGTTAAAAATAAATAAAATAAAATACATAGAATGCATCATCTTCAGGGAGATACCTTGTTGACCTAACCATGCCCTCATTTTGCCAGCACTGTGGTTAAAGAGCCTGAATGGTTCAGCAGTTGCCACAAGGAACTGTGGGAAATGCAATGCTGCATTGAGGATTAGCACGCTCATGTTTGAGATGTCCTTGTAGATTTTTAGCATGCCAACACCCAGACTTCTGCAAAATGTGAAATCCATCAGCTTTGTTGTTCCCTCCCTATTATGGGTGGCTGGCACAATTTTGACTATACAAAGATCCAGATTTGGCAAACATAGTATTAGTATACAGAAGTAAAATCTGAAACTAATTAAGAGACCTTTGTATACAGTCCTGTTTTCTCCCACCAAAGATCACTGTCTCCTCATTCCTGCATGTTCCTGCATATTCTCCACCATTTACTCTAAAGAAGACTTCCCCAAGATTCAGTGACAAATGCCTTAGATGTTTTCCCCAAGAGGGCATAGAGGAATGGTGGATGGATGTACATGTGTGCATTTTTGCCCTTTTTTTTTAAGATCAGGAAAATAGAGTGGAGAAAAAGAGAGAATCTCTCTTACTCCAGGCCATGGTCCCAATCCAAACAGTTGCTTTTGATACAAGTGTTCAGAGTGCAGAGCTTCATGTTCTTGCTTCCTATGGATCTCAGAATGGGTCCAGAAGTACATATGGTAAAAGCAGAACCATCAAACACATTCAGAAGCTTTTATTACTGGAAAGGCAAACCTAATAGAAAGTTTTCCTCAGAAAATTACAGGGACAGAGATTTAGTAAGAATAAAAAAAATGAGCTCCATTTGGAATTTATTGGAAGGGCACCATTGGGAAGGTCAAGAAGGAAGAGACCTGGCCTATATATTTTCAAGATATTATTTTTCAAGAGCAGCGACATTTGCAGGTATCTTGGGATTTAATGAATAATGCATTCTGCATTTGTTTCTTTTTTAGAAAATGAAGTTAATTTTCAGTATATGGCAATGCATTGGGAACCTTACTACTGATTGAACAGTTTTCCTGTCCATTCTGAAATGCCATTTCTGCAAGCGACTAACAGGATTTGACCAACTGGAGGTTAGACCTAAAGAACTCTGAGCCCCAAGAATTTGTTAAGAAACCAGCACAGGATGGAATTTTGCCCAGAAATCTACTCTTGATCACACCAAGCATTTTTCATTTTGAAATACAAGGTTTTTTTAATTACGTTAATTAACTTGGAGTATTTATTTTTTTATTTGGAAATCCTTGTCAATCTGCCCCAGTGACTGAGATCTAAGATATTCAGATCTGTCTTTAGCCCTTCAGGGATAATACTCTGTAGAAAAGCAAAGGAAAAGAAAGTGCATTAACTTTCATTAACACAAAAGAATAAGTTATGAGATGCAGGGAGAAAGGGCAGTTTAACAGTGAGTGGATGAAACATAGAATAAAATAATCACAAAAATACATTTTCAGGCTTGCACAAATCTACGCTACCATTACGTGGCATCAAAGTGACATAGATACATTTAGGAAATACTGCCATCTAGTGATTATTTGGATATATGCAGCCTAGGTCTGCTTATACGGACTTTACAGGTCTGTTTATACAGATTTTATCTTCAAGTGATATAAGTTGATTATCCCTGATGCATTATTATTTCTCCCTCTGCAGCCAACTTTTACATAGTATTTTTCTTCTACAAATGTCAAGCCGATCCGAAGAATGTACCATTAGCTGCATCTCACACAAGGTATATAATTAGGAGGGAGAAATAAATGGAGTAAAAACTGCACTTACAGTCAAATGCCTAGCATTTGTTCATTGAATTATTCTGTCCCCAGCCAGTTTCCTGCCCAAAACCATGACAGTGGTATCCATGTCAGCTTTAAGTAGATGATCATTTGTGTTCTTAGTGTTTAGAACAGATAAGTACATACTGCTACAAACTGCTTATACATTCTTGGACCCTTAGCAACACTTACATTTCCTCTGATTCTCTAACTTGGTGCCAATTAACTAAATTAACCTGTAATAATTTTTCATGGATTCATGACAGCAATTTCAAGGTGCTCAGTAGCAGATTTATTTGTTGGTTCATTTATTTGCTAGCATTTCCTTGAAATATAAAGTGACTCACAAATGCCTATGCATCAGAAACAAGAAGTTAAAACCCAGGAGCCACGCACCATCTCAGCTTCATAAGAATGTCGCTGGATCCCACAAGGTCAAGAAGAATCTCTAGGAACAGAAGACAGCACATAGCTGGAGGGCAGCTCTTCACTTCAAAGGTCTCCCGTCTGCCTGGGGGAGAAAAGAAAAGCAGAATGGCACTTTGCAGGCACACTGGGATGTGCTTGTGCCTGGTCTTGCTTTATGAGACAGAGTCGAAATATTGTGATTATCAGTAGATGCCACAAATGCAGGATCACTGAAGAAACTGTGGTAGGGAAGAACTAATCCAGTTAATTTCTATCTCCCTCCATCCATCCTCCCCATCTTACCCAGTGTAAAAATTAGTCAGTTGCTGAAAATTAGTGGCAGGTGAAGAGGAGGCAGGCAGGATAGGCACCCAGACCCTACAGCAGGGGTGGGGAACCTTTTTTCTGCCAAGGGCCATTTGGATATTCATAACCAGGGACTGGGGGGGGGGTTTCTGGGATTTCTGCGGACTGGGGGCCGGAGTTTTCGGGCGGGAGCCAATCACAAGCACTGGGGGGCGGGGTTTGCAGGTGGGAGCCCCATGGGCCTTAGGTGGGAGCCCCGCGGGCTTTATACGGCCCACGGGCCTGACGTTGCCCACCCCTGCCCTACAGAGATCAGCCAAGGATAGCATGGCCATCTTGGTCCTGCACCTTGTCCTCCAGTTAGTGAAACTATGGGAGATTATTGTACCAGAAGGAGGTAGTGCTGTCTATTAGCTCACCATTCCCACCCACCCCCAGCCTATTTTGTCCTGTCCTAGGTCTAACCATTTAGGGTTAGGAGACAGTTCAGCTCTTTCTTATTCATCCCTTTCTACTTTATCTCTTTTATTTACATGACACATGGCCACAAGTGATTGTGCCTTACATCTGGCTGGAGACTGGAAAAGAGAATGTAAACATCTTGTGGAAGAGAAGACAGAACAGCCAGGCCCTGGGAGATCCTTTTCAAACTTCTGCCGGATCAAGCTCAAGAAGGTGCGTTGCATGCCAGTCGCAGAACCTGCCCTTCCGGAAAAAGGGTCGTCAGCCTCATTTCTTATCATAATGTGTACACAGTAAAATCCAATATGTTTGGAGCTAATCTTAATACATTTATGTTGTCATTGTTCAGGATCCATTAAACTGCACAGCTGTGCTCTACACCCCATCAGCTGGCATGAAATAGTTGTTTTTAGAAGCAGGTTTATAACTTTCAAGGGCTGAAATGTATGCACCATCTTCTGCTTCAACATCCATGCGGTCTTCAAATTAGACTAAATATACACATTTTCTCCAAACTTCAGAATGTGCCTCTAGATTTCTTCAATACCATCTAGTTCAAATGCTAATGTTTCACAAAAAATAGAAAATTATGTTAAAAGCTTGGAAAGTTGAAATGCAAAGAGAGGGAGGGCAGGGGTGTTGTCTGGGTGACAAGTTAGGATTTTTTAAAAATTGCATAACAGAAAAGCTTGTATTATAATAACCTCTTGGGAACTGCAGTATGGCATATTTAACATAGTGTATTGGTTTGAGGCTATGTTATTGCAGTCTCATTGGAATGCCATTCACAGAGTGGCTTCAACTCTAGAATTAAATATAATACTGAGAATACAAGTAGCCTGTCCTTTTCTCAGTATCTGACTACAGAGGAGGAGGAGGAGGAGGAGGAGGAGGAGGAGGAGGAGGAGGAGGAGGAGGAGGAGGAGGAGGAGGAGGAGGAGGAGGAGGAGGAGGAGGAGGAAGAAGAAGAAGAAGAAGAAGAAGAAGAAGAAGAAGAAGAAGAAGAAGAAGAAGAAGAAGAAGAAGAAGAAGAAGAAGAAGAAGAAGAAGAAGAAGAAGAAGAAGAATGGGGTGGGGGAAGATCAATGTCTTCTAGGATATTGCCTATTAAAATGTAAAGCAATGCACCAGTATTGTACTGAAACATCAACTCTAATATCCTATTTTGGTTCTATCATCCAAATGATCTATGCCTGAACATTATGCAGCAGAAATGCTGCTTAAATTACTGTTTAATTTCAAAACAGCAGAGGGTCTATATGGACAACTCATTCAGTAACTGGAGATAGGTATCTTCCAGTTACTAGAATCTAATACAGAGATCAGCATTAGGCAGCATGGTAGCCTTCCACATGCTTTAGACTTCAGCTCCATTAGTTCCATCCAGACCAGTCATCAGCAAAGGATTAAAGGAGAGATAATCAAAAACACTTGAGAACAGTAGATTGATTTAGTGTACTGAATGAGCCTACTAAATGAGCCTGGCATGGGTACAGGCTACCTGAGGGACCATCTCATCCCCATGACATCAACCCGTCCCACCCGGTCATGCAGAGAGGGCATGTTACGGACCCCGTCTGTAAGAGAATTTTGCTTGGCGGGGTCCAGGAAGCGGGCCTTCTCTGCAGTGGCTCCTGCACTTTGGAACATTCTTCCCCCGGAGGTGAGGCAAGCCCCATCTCTCCTGACCTTCTGTGGAAAGCTGAAGACCTGGCTCTGCCATCTTGCTTGGGGCAGGAAGGGGAGTAGTCATTCTTGGGGATGGCTGGTGCCCTAAAATGGCCCTCATATTCACACAAACTGAATTAGAATGTTCATTGCCATCTGGATTTTATTTTATATTTATATCTTGTATTTATATTTATATTTGATGTATTGTTTATGGTTTTGTTGTATTTTAATTTTTTTACTTTTATTGTAAACCTCCCTGAGTCCCTCCTCTGGGGGGAGATGGGCGGTGGCAAAATTTGATTGATGAATAAATAAATAAATAAAATGTTATGAAAAATACGATAAAATACAGAGTTAAATATAGACCACAGCTTGGCTTAATGTCTCTGTAAGTTAATGGTAATTTAATTAGTTTGTTTTCCGTTTGTTATTCACAGTTCAGTTAATGATTGGAAATGTTGCTCAAAAGACAACCTGACTTTATACAATGTGGTTGTGGGCTACTATGGCTGTGTTCAAACAGAAGCTATTGCAAATATTAAATGTTGTCCTGGAAGACCCCTCTACTTTTTTGTAAATGCTCATGTTCTTTTGAATCACATACCAGTGCCTAGAAATTTACAGGAGGACTACAGAAATGGATATCACATGTTTTTATGATTGTGGAAAAACTGGTACAACAAGGCTATTTTCCATCAATAATGCAGAGATGTGAATAACGTACCTCTCTTTCTGTATCTGAACAAATATTTCCTTCCCAGGAATTTCCTTGGAGGATTATTTCAAAATATGGATTGTATAGTCTGATATATAGTTTAATTTTCCTCTGTTATTGTTTAATAAACTGATTTAAATGTGAATATTTTACTTGCATAATATGACATAACTATATGTAAATATGTGAAAAAGTATTTATAAAAAGTATTTATATTTATATGTCATATTATACAATTAAATTAGGTGTTGGAGATTGTGAATGAGGTAAGTTCTTGATGAATTTTCTTCTCCTTCCTCTCTCTCTCTCTCTCTCTCTCTCTCTCTGTGTGTGTGTGTGTCTGTTTGTGTGTATTGTAAAAGAATCTGAAAGGAAATGTTAGAGATATTGAAGGTGGCCAGCAAGTACCAGTTTAGGGTTATATATGAAGAGATCAATCTGCTATTCTACAACCCTGAAGATATTTCAGGACTGTATAATTTATGCTCTTTCTTGCTTCCTGCTTTTTAGGCTTTTATAATATTCTCTTCATATGAAAAGATTCTTCTCAGGAATTTCCTATCAGAAGAGGAATTGAGCAACTGGAGTAATTTGTGTGTGTGTGTGCCTTTGAGTCAGTGTTGACTCCTGTTGACTGCCTGGACAAGTCCCTGCAGTTTTCTTGGCAAGGTTTTTCAGAGGTGATTTGCCATTGCCACCTTCCTAGGGCTGAGAGTGACTGGCCAAAGGTCACCAACCTGGCTTCGTGCCTAAGGCAGGACTAGAACTCACGGTCTCCTGGTTTCTAGCCCAGTGCCTTAACCACTACACCAAACTGGCTCTCTCACCTGGAGTAATAGAGCATCCCAATATCTGTAAAAGCAAGTTTCTGTAAAAACAGTAGCTATTTTGCCCTTCTTTCCTCCCTTACATACACTCTGCTACTTTTCCAAGCACTTCTCATGCATATTGGAAATAAGTGAGATAAATGCTGGGTGTCAGAACTCATTTGCCAGAGCCAACCTTGATTTACTTTGTGCCCTTTCCAGCATGGTGGTCCTTGAAGCACAAGGAAATCACATTTGATGAACATTACTTTGAAGACAGCCTTATAGAGACACCTAAAGGTTCAGCAGACGCAGGGAAACATTATTAACTTCATCGTGGTAGACAATTCTTTTGGATGTTCGCTTTTAAAAACATTCAGACCATTTTATGGCTTATGCCAAGGAATTTCAACTTATGATGTGATGTTATGATATGATATGATGTTATGATGCACAGGGGCACCCTAATCTATTGAGGTGAAACTAGTTTGGAAAGTTACTACAGATGGAGGACAGTAACAAGCAGAAGACAAGACTTTGGCATAAAATCAGTCATATTTGAGATGAGAGCTCGGGACTGACAAACCTAGGGGGTGGATCTATAAGGAAAGTAGCTGCTTTTAACACATTGACCCTTGTAGCTGGACTGTGAGAATTACAGCTGAGACCAGCCCTGAGACCAAGGGCAACTTGGCTCCTTCCTCTTCCCAGTAGATCCAGCTGGACTGGCATTTGAATCTTAGTATTTCTCTCTGAGAAGGTCTCTGGTACAGGATGATACTCAGAGGAGTAGAGCAGAGGGAGCATCTGAGAATGCATATTCTAATCCATCACTCTCAGTGAAGGACTTGTTGTCTCTTGAGACAGATGTTCTAATGGCCAATGAAGAATAGAGACCTATACATTCTTACCATAGAGAGTGATGTCTTTTGGGATGCGTACAGAATCATGCAACCAGGTGTGTCCACAGGGTATGATTTAAAAAAGTCAAGATGGCAGCCGTGATGGTGTGATTGAAGTTCTGCCTGTTTTTTATGTGTGTCATATGCAACACACATTAAAAAATGGCAGAGCTTTGATTGCATGGTCACAGTCGTGGACACCTTTCTACACAACAGACACTACAAAGACACTCTTGGCCCTGAACTTGTGGGAGGCTTTTCCTTTAACTGTGGTGAGATGCCAAGTGAAGTGGCAACACTTAGTCCAATTTAGCTGTTTCCCCAACAAGAAAATATGGGTCAGATGTGGCTAGTATTTGGATGGGAGACCAACAGGGAATTCCACAGTTGTAGGCTAGACTGGGAAGTTGAAAAATATTTTGGAAGAAAACAGTGGCAAATTCCTTCTGCAGTTATGCCCAAGCAAACTAGATGGATATGTCCATATAGTTCCCAGGAATTTAACTTGATGCAAAGAAATCTTGACCTTTTATCTGAATATATTTTGGTATGGTAATGGAAGCTATGAGTAAAATCTTACATGTGCAAAAAATAACATCTAACAGATGGTTTTGAAGAAACGTTTCATTACAGAGAATGTTTTTCTCTGTAAGAAGCATCCTTTCAGACTGAGAAGTGACATTCTTCTCAGAACCTTAATGAACTCAAACAGCTCTGATAATGAAATATCATCTTCATTACTGGCTGTATCCTTGAATAGTGTCTCCAAGACAGATGAGGCTCACAAATGACATTTATAAGGAAATAAAATGAGCTGGGCATGGGAACAAGTCGAGGCTAAGACATGTCTCCTCTTTCCAAGCTTAAATGTACATTAAATTAAGTATATGTTTGCCAATCACTTAAAACTGATTTTGTTAAGTTCATTGCTCCCACAGTCCCATCCTTCCCCATCTAGAAATCTTTTTTCAAATAGCAAAGCAGAGAAACTGCATAAAATATTTACAGGAAACCCTGACTTTATCCTGACTGGGCTTAATGGTATTATTACATAAATGAACTGAATTAGGTTATAATGCCATTACTAGACTCCACTGTTTTGGGCAATTTTCATCCTGTTTCCAACCTTTCCTTTTTAGGTAGAGAAGGTGGTCATGCTGCAGCTGCATAGAATTCTGGGGGAAGCAGATTATCTGGACCCCTTTCAGTTAGGTTTCAGGCATGGGCATGGGACTGAAATGGCATCTGTCACTCTCCTCTGGCAGCAGCAGGAAGGGGGTAGTGTGTCCATCCTTGCTCTGCTTGACCTCTCAGTGACTTTTGATACCATCCAGCATGGTATCCTTCTGAACTGATCTCTAGGTATAGGGGACATAGCACTACTTCTCCTCCTTCCTCTTGGGTAGGTCCTAGTTGGTGTTGATGGGAGGAAAGGTCTAGCTCGCAATCCTTACTTTGTGGGGTGCCTCAGTGCTTGACTACAAGCTCAATATGGTGACACTGATTGGTTCAAGATCGAGAAAGGTGTGCGACAAGGTTGCATTCTGTCACCTTTCTTATTCAACTTGTACGCCGAAATGATCATCAGGCAACTGGAGCTAGATGAATCAGAAATTGGGGTAAAAATTGGCGGAAGAAACATCAATAACCTTAGATACGCGGATGATACAACCCTCATCTCAGAAACCCAGAAAGGCCTAAAGCACCGAATCATGAGACTCAAAGAAGAAAGCAAAATGTTTGGCCTCTTTCTGAATATCAAAAAGACCAAACTCATGACAACTGCAAAGAATTGAAACATCAAAATAGTAATTTATTTATTTTATTTATTTGTTAAATTTCTATGACCGCCCATCTCCCCCTCAAGGAGGGACTCTGGGCGGTTCACAGCCACAACAACATCATTAAAATACAATAAAAAAAACAATAAAAATATAAATACAATAAATATCATAAAAACCAAGTGGCCGGTGGTTCATACAGAATATGAATAAATATGAACATATTTAAAATATTTGAGGCAGCTCTAAGAAAACAGCCATCCCCAAGCTTGACCACATTCCCTCTTGCCCTAGGCGAGATCACAGAGCCAAGTTTTTAATTTTTTCCTGAAGTCCAGGAGTGAAGGGGCCTCTCTTATCTCTGGGGGAAGGATGTTCCATAGGGCAGGTGCCGCTGCAGAGAAGGCCTGCCTCTGAGACCCCGCTAGATGGAACTCTTTCATAATTGATGAAGATGAGGTGGAATGCGTGGAAGAATTCACCTTTTTAGGATCAGTGGTCAATCAAAATGGTGAATGTAGCCAAGAAATTTAACGCTGAATCATGCTGGGTCGTACAGCAATGATGAGTATGAATCAAATTTGGAAAAGCAAGGATGTCAGCTTGATGACTAAGTGTAGACTAGTCCGCACTATCATGTTCCACATAACTACTTATGGCTGTGAAGGTTGGACAATGAAAAAGTTGGATAGAAAAAAAATTGATTCTTTTGAACTATGGTGTTGGAGGAGGCTCTTGCGAATCCCTTGGACTGCAAAGATAACAAATAAAGAAATGTTGAAGTGCATAAAACTGGACATGTCACTAGAAGGAAAAATAACAAAACTTTGACTTAGTTACTTCGGTCATGTCATGAGATCAACATCGTTAGAGAAAGACGTTATGCTTGGAACGGTCCATGGCAAAAGATGATGAGGACGCCAAAGAACGCGCTGGTTGGATGTAATCAAAGCAGACACAGGCCAAACTTTAAAGCAACTGAAAGAAGCTGTACAAGATTGGAAATCATGGAGAGAGCTGGCTTATGGAATTGCCAAGGGTCGGATACGACTGAATGGATAATTCGATTTGATTCAGTGCTTGACACTTTTCCCACTCCTATTTAACATCTATATGAAACAGTTGGGTGAGGTTATCTGATGGAACAGGGCGCGGTATCATCAGTATGCTGATGATACTCAGTTATACAGTACATCTCACAGCTATGTGTTGTGTGCCAATTGTGCACTTTCCTGGACCAAAAGTCTCTGTACTGGGTTGTTTATGCTTTGGTCACCTCCTGAATGGACTGCAATGTGCTCCAAATAGAGCTGCCCCTGAAGAGCATCCGGAAGCTATGAGGCGGTGTGGGGAATTATGGGTGTTTTTCATTTTGCACGTATTACATCTTTTCTCTGCATGCTGCACTGCCTCCCCACAGGCTTCTGGGTTCAAGGTGCTGGTTGTTACTATAAAGCCTTTATGGCATTGGGCCAGGATACCTGAAGGATGACCCCTCTCCCGTGAGATCAGCCAGGAGGGGCATGTTTCAGGTCCCATCAATTAAAAATGTCATCTGGCAGGGCCCAGGAGATGTGCCTTTTCAATCAGAGTGCCTGCCCTCTGGAACGCCTTGCCACCTGAAGTTAGGCTGACCCCCACCCTGCCGGCTTTCCAGAAAAGCCTTAAGACCTGGCTCTTTGCCCAGCCACGTGGGTTCAGCAATTAGGTAGGTAAACTTTATTATGGTCTTTGACCAGCATATCTACATATATGCATAAAATCCTACATAGTTCATTAAAAATAACAATTGAAAGAAATTTTAAAAGTTAAAAAATAAAAAAGGGGGGGGGGAGAGGATAAAATTTTGAAGGTATCAAAGAAATACAAATTTATTGAACAATATTTGCTGCCTTATCCTCATGGCAGTGTGGCAAAATTTGGCTTTATTATGGGTAACAATGAACTTATGGTCTGCTAGGAGGTAGGAGACATACTAGTGATTGTTTCTCCCTGGTTGGGTAATTAGTAAGCTGGTTATTTTATTTTTGAGATTTTACTTGTGGCTGCTGTTTTTTTTATTATTACATTTTTCTTTTATTTATATTATTGTGAACTCTGCTTGAAATAAATGTACTACAACTATTGCTACTACTATTACTACTACTACTAATAATAAATGCTTAAGCTAAAAGAAATAAGCAGCTGATAATAATGGTGAACTTCATATGAAGATTCTTTCATCCAAAAACATTTATAGGAAAATGTGGCAGTTCTCTCATTAAAGTGGAAGCCAATGTCATCAAATCCAAGCATAGTAAGTCAATAGTTAGTCAGTCTAACACAGGCTTATCACATGTTTTCATGGTTCATAAGAAGATAGAACAAATCGGATTAAAAATATCCATTTTTATCCGTTCCAAGTTGAAATCTTGATATTCATTACTCCTCCCCATTCCTATAACCCACCCAATCCAAGGCAGGATGTAACATGCAATTCCTTATTTTTGGCACAGGAATAGCAAGACAAATGCCCAGCAGACATGAATAATTTTCTAATTTTCAGGCAATGAGAATGAAACGATTGCTGAGTCAGTGTCTCTGTTTTGTTATGAATAATTTGCTTGTTCTGGCTGTGACCTCTGTTTGGAAGATGACAGTCTCCTTGGAAAAAATGATTTTACCTTCAGGAAACCTTCTTTATACCTTCTAGGGAAGAGCGATGGCCAGAAGTGGTTTCTTTTAACAGCCTCTGGGTACTCTGGTGGGAACATAGAGAGCAGAGAGCAGTAGCCAGTATGGAACATCTTATATCTAAAAGACTATCTGATCATTTGAAGTTCACATATAAGCTGCCAATGGATGTTATATTCTAACTTTCCTTGTGCCGCTGTAGAGGCTGCCATGATCTTCACTTATTAAAAATTGATAGGAAGCCTATGTCCAGTTGGGTGTTTCATGCACTGTGTGGGATAAAGAGTGGTTGTAGCCAAGTGAGTGAATTGTCCTATTCTGATCTAAGTGGACATCAATGTCAGTTTAGATCTCTATTATGATAAATGCGTTTAGCACACTGATAAATAAATAATGACTTTGACTTACTACTGTACAATATTTACATCCTATCTATCTATCTATCTATCTATCTATCTATCTATCTATCTATCTATCATCTCCTGCTGGGTTTAAAAGGCAAATAAGTCACTGTTCTTTGGAGGAATTCTGTTTTGTAACGTCTTCTGCCTGAACTTGCAATAATGCTTTGCTTGAAAAGAGTTCAGAAATATTTAGTGAGGTGATCCTAAACTGTATAATGATATGCTTGCCAAATTTTATAAGCAGATCTGATGGTTAAACTAATACATCTTGGGGGGGGGGGGGTTCTGCCTGCCTAGTAACTTACTTTTTGTTTTGATTATTTTAGCCTCAAGTATAAAAGCACCATGATGCTTATGATAATAATGTTATATCAGAACTGAAATCTCATGTGCTGTATGGGAAGGAGAGGGGTGGAAAAAGTAGGGACGTGTGGGGAAAGTTCTTGGTTTAGAAATGGAGACTTTTACTTCATTGCCAGTGGTATCACACTGAACACTTTGATATGGTTTCCTATATATTTATTAATATAGAGTCTTAATTTGTAATTAACTCCAGTGCTTTTTCAAGGCATTTCACATTGTCTCCCCAATAGCGTCAGTGCTATTAGCTGCTATTGTCTGTTGATTCACAGAAGAAGATTCTTTGTTTGGAACCTGCAGCTGGAGACATCCACAGAGTGGAGTCAAGTGGAGGCAAATGACAAAGCACTGGGATGTTGAAACGCAAGAACAGTACAACATGCACACAAGTACACATGGAGTGAAATGTATGTTGTGACATTACAAAGGGTTTTTCATCATTTTACTGACATCTTGGCTGGCTGCAGATGCCCTTGTTCATGTTACGCATATGGTGTCCTTGCATTAGTACCATCACCATGACTTCTGATGTCCTCCACATGTTCAGATTTCCAATTCCCAGCATCCCAGCCCGCATGAAAGGACTGTGGGAACTAAATTCCAAACACATGGAGGACAGAAACCACAAATTGGGGCATATGAGAATTGAATCAATGCATTTGTTTGGAGTTTAGATAGTTGCAGTTATTTCTGAAAGGGGTTGTGAAGTGCATATTCTGTGAGTGCAAGAAAAATGAATATGCAGCATGAATAAAACAAGGGGCCTATCTTCCATTGCTATTGAATTGGTTGTCTTTACAGTTGTGTTTAACATAGATGGTTGTGGACTTATAATCAGTACTCACTTCGGCAGCACATATACTAAAATTGGAACGATACAGAAACTTATAATCAGCTCTAGTCCAGCAAAGCACATGGCTGGCTCAGATGGCTTAGTAGAGTTAGTACATTTGCCTTTTCCCAGTCTTTCTGCCAATATTACCAAAGCTGTGATGACAGATGCAAATGCAGTTGAAGCTGACAACCTTCTGTCCCCGCCCTGCAGGGTGACTACATTTTCAGCATCATCCTCAATCTCTAGTAAGCTATGTATACAACTCATCAATAGCTTTCACTGCAGCTATAGAATTATTCAACTAGAAACTAATGAAGATCAGAGCAATTATTACTACCTGCATTGGAGCAATTTCTTGCAAAGGAGAATTACAGATTTGGGGATATGTTGTCAGTAATATAGGAGGAGAATCACAGTAACATTGTGCTTCCCACTCTCAACTCCCTGAACTGGTCCAGAAGAATACCCTGGTCAACAATATCAAAGGCGAGAGATCAAGGAGGGCCAGGTGCAGGCCCGCAACTAGAGTATGTGTCACCCAGGGCAAACATGGATTCCGCGCCCCCTCATGGATTCCATGCCCCTCTACAGGTTTGAGTCCCTCGTCCTCTGCGGGGAACAGCAGCGTGGCAGGATGTAGGGAAGGAAGGGGACTCTCCCCATCCCCGGGGATGGCTGTGGCTTCGGCCAATGGCGAGCGCTTGTGAGAGCCGCTCAGCCTCCTCGGGGCAGGTGGAAGGCCGGCCAGCCTGTCTCCATGCTGCCCCGTAGCCAATCACCGCCAGCGTGGGCGGTCCCCCGCCATTGCATGCTGCTCCCTATTGGCGATCGTGCCAGGAAACAGTCAGTATACAAATACTATTTTGTCATTTTGGTGCCCCTCCCCAGCATGGCGCCCAGGGCACATGCCCCGCTTGCCCCACTCTAGTTGCGGCCCTGGCCAGGTGGGATGTACTCCCTCCATTCTGAGCCTGCCACAAATCATAAAAAAATGTGACCAATGAAATATCACTGTTGCATCCCAGACTAAGTGCATAAAAGTGATGGATTTGCATCCCAGTGTGCTCCAAAGGACCTTTTTGCTTTTGGATCTAAAGCAATGCACCTCCCCACAAGTTATTATTAAAATGAAAATGGATTAAATTTATCCTTAAATCTACATTACTCTTGCATGGAAATAGCAAATTGTTCCTTGTTTGAATATAGTGTTAATTTCAACATAATAACATACCCCAACTTCAAGAAAACCCATGCAACAAATGGTGAGCCATATCTTAAAATTGGGTGGAACAATCTATTTTTTTCCTTAAAATGCCTGACTTCCAGTGGGGACATGGTGGACTGAACAGCTGTGCCCGTAGGCTCAGTGGGCAGAACTGACAATGCGGCAGTTTTTTCAGGCTCAGACAGTTTTCCTGAAGCCCAAGGGTGTTTTTACGGAAAAAGGAAAACACCTGGAATCAACCCATCTGTCTTCTGGATGGCTGCTTGCAGCCATAAGATTGCAAACAGTGTTCGCGCTTGACTGGTAAGAGCATCCGGGAGGCTGGGGCATCACCATTTTCCAAGCCACACTGTAGCCTTAAAGGGACACTAAGACCGCCCACCCCATTTCTAAATCACCCAATTTATATTTGTTTTAAGTACGCGTACCCTAAGAGAGGGTTTGGCTAACTTCATTTATCTTTAATGATTTGGATTAAGATTATTAAGGTATAATAAAAATAATAATAAATGTCTGGTTTGGGGTTTAATATGATTAAGATTCTTAAAATTGTTGTATTATCAAGTATAATGGCAGACAATTTATATGTTTTTTAGTTTGATCTGTATTATAGTAGACAGGAATGTATGGAATAGTAGTAGGAAGGAAATAATTAAATAAATGTTATCTTTGGGGGGGAAGTTGGTTAGGAGGTTTATATATCTTTTTTTCCCTTTTAATATAAGGGGAGGGAGCAACTGTATTTAGTGATTTTTATAATGTGCCAATGTAATGATTTATAGAAATAATGTGATTTTGGTTTAATATAGAGTAAGGGATTGATTATGGAAAACTGTTGTATATCCTTGCTGTTAAAAGTAGGAAGTCACGGCTTCCGGGGTGGAGCGAATGGCGGCTAGGAGAACTCAATAGAAGCTCCGTAGCAAAAACAATATCCATGCAGCTTAAGGCCGGTTTTCGCGAAATAAAATACTAGCGAACAACGGCAGAGAAAGCGGGATATCGGCTTCTCTGACAAAAAGAATTTCAGCAGCTTCGGAGGCAGAGTCAAGTGTTTGTCGGCGTTTTGTGTTTTTAACGACTCGCAGAGAAAAAGAACAAGCTGGGAAGCCTGAAAGGGAAAGTGGAGCTGCGTGGCAGTGTCTGGAAATAGACAAACGCCGCTTTCGCTCACTGATACAAGACTGGGAAAGTACTAAAAGAAAGACTAAAAGCCTAAGATTCGGAACGAAGAAAAAAGCGAGAGACAGTTTGGTGAGAAGATTCATAGTTCCTATTTGTAAAAACTTAAAAAAAAAAGGACTGATTTAATTAATAATTTAATAAGCCATTCTGTTTTTCCTGCAAGACTGTAATTGCAAAATGAACTTCTTATTTATATAAAGCTAACTATAATTGTATAAATTAGAGTATTTAACTTATATTGTTAAGTAGATAAATAAACAAGTAGATAATTAAGCATATTTTGTTAAGTAGTTTAAAAATAAGTAAAAGCAATTAATAAGAGGTATATAAGCATATATAAGAATATATAGAAATATAAGAAGTTGAATTTTTCTGATTGTATGGGGAAAAAAAATTGAAATAGAAAAGTAATACTCCATAAGGTAAAAGCAAATAGAGATAAAGGTATTAAATATAAAGAAGTAAAAGAGGGAAAAGATAAAGGGAAAAAATATATGAGTATGACTACAAGAAGACAAGGAATGCTGTCCTCACAAGCAAGAAGAGGTTCAGAGACAGGGGAGGGAGAATGGCTAAAGCCATTGTTTGAAGACTTTACAATAGAAACAATTCAAACAATAACGCAAACTGTGACACGTGTTTTGGAACAAAAATTAGAAGTTTTAGAAAAGAGATTGGAACAAAAAATAAGGGAAATAGAAAAAAATTTGAAAGAAGAAATTCATGGAGTGAAGAAACAAACTGAAAAATGTGAGGAGAGAATAGATAAAGAGGAGGAACGAATAATTATGTTAGAGTGTAAAGAAAAAGAATACTGTATTAGATTAAGAGGAGTGATAGAAGAAAAGGATGAAAATACAAAAGAAATTGTTATACAGATGTTAGCAAACTTAATAGAGTGGGAGGAAGACAGACTAGAAGAAGAGATTGAAAAAATGTATAGAATTAACTCTAAATATGCGACAATGTATAAAAAACCCAGAGACTTATTAATAGAATTCTCAAAAAAAAGAACAAGAAATATGATAATTCAAGCGTCTTATAACAAAAAAATAGAGATTGAAGGAAAAGATGTCACTATTTTTAAGGAAATCCCAACAAAAATACTAAAAAAGAGAAAAGAATATAGATTCTTAACAGACATTCAGAGAAAAAATAACATAGATTTCAGATGGGAAATACCTGAAGGTCTTACTTTAACCTTTAAAGGACAAAGAACTAAACTGAATTCAATCTTAAAAGCCAAAGAATTTTTAAAAAGATTTGAAAAAGAACAAACAAACCCTAAGGAACAGAAACAAGGGAGGAAAGAAGAAACTTTAAGTCAAAAAGAAGGAGAGGTATCTAACACAAAGGAGTTTACATCACTACTGGTAAATGAGTGAGCTTAGAACAATTACTTGGAATATTAATGGAGCCAACTCTCCAATTAAAAGAAAACGAATATTTCAATTATTAAATAAATCAAAACCAGATATTACATGCCTTCAAGAAACTCACATCAGAAAAACAGATACAAACTATTTAATAAACAAGAAATTAGGAATAGAATTTATAACAGCGAATGAAAATAAAAAAATGGAGTAGTTATATATATAAAATCCTATCTAAAACATAAATTAATAAAAAAAGATGATATAGGAAGATTTATTATAGTCGAAATTGAAAATCAAAATTCTAAAACTTTGGTAATTGGTATATATGCTCCAAACAATAATCAAAATTTTTTTTACAAAGATTTATCAAATGTCCTCGTAGAATATACTCAAAATAATTGGATTATGATGGGAGACCTAAATGGAGTAGTCTCACCAAAAATAGATAGAGAAACTAATAATCAAACAAATAAGTATCAAGGTAAACTACCTAAAGAATTTTTTGAAATGATAAACAACTTAACATTGGTAGATGCTTGGAGAAGCCAAAACAGAACAACTAGAGACTATACATTTTATTCCAATAGGCACAAATCATTATCAAGAATCAATATGATATGGATATCAAAAAACTTAGAAAATAAAATTAAAGAAGTGAAAATTTTACTAAAAACATTATCTGACCATAACCCAGTACAAATAATCCTGAAGATACATTTAAGAAATTATAGGTGGAGATTAAATGAAAATATCCTGAAAAATAAGGAAAATCTGAAAGATTTAAAAAAGAAATTGAAAGAATTTTTCCAATGGAATTTAAATACAGAAGTAAAATTAGAAACGGTGTGGGAGGCTAGTAAAGCCTTTATGAGGGGTCATTTTATATCCCTAAATAATTATCAAAGAAAAACAGCACAAAGAAAATTACAAACAATTCTAGATCAAATTAAGGAAAAAGAAGAACAACTCCAGAATAAAAACAAAAATAAAAAAAGAGGAAATTCTAAAACAAATTAAAATGTTACAATTACAACTAAAAATTTATATGACAGAAGAGATTGACAAACAAAACAAAGAAATTTTGAACAAGCAAATAAGCCAGGCAGATGGCTGGCGTATAAATTAAGAAAAGAAAGAGAAAAAAGAATAATTTCTAAAATAAAGGAAAATAATGTGGATTTAATTCACAATGAGGAAATTAAAAAAGCTTTTCATACCTATTATACAAAATTATATAAAAAAACAACAAATATCATCGGAAAAAATTGAAGAATATATTCAGAAATGTAATTTAAAAAAATTATCTAATGAACAAAAAGAAATAACAGAAAATTTGATTACAACGCAAGAAATAGAGGACGCAATTAAAAAATTAAAAACAGGAAAAACTCCAGGTACAGATGGACTATCTGCAGGCTATTATAAGCAATTTAAAGAACAAATTATAATACCACTTAAAAATCTATTTAATTTAATATTAGAAGGAAACAAAATACCGCAATCATGGATGGAAGCTAGAATTACTCTAATCCCAAAAGAAAACCAAGATCCTACGGGCTGTCAAAATTACAGACCGATTTCCCTATTAAATAATGATTACAAAATATTTACTATGATACTAGCAGAAAGATTAAAGAAAATCTTGCAAGAACTAATAAATAAAGACCAAAACGGATTTCTTCCAAGTAGACAAATAAATGAAAATATACGCACAATTATAAATTTGGTAGAATACGCACATATTCATAACGAAAAACCAATAATGCTACTATTTTTAGATGCAGAGAAAGCTTTCGACAACATCAATTGGGATTTTTTAATCAAAACGTTAGAATACAGGAATTTTGGAGATAAATTTATAAAGGCAATACAAGCTATATATAGAATACAAAAAGCCAAAATTATAATTAATGAAGAAGAGACACAAGACTGTTAAACATAGAAAAAGGCACCTGTCAGGGATGTCCGTTATCTCCATTATTATTTATATTAGTATTAGAATGTCTATTGGAAGAAATCAGAAAAGATGAAAACTTAAAAGGAATTAAAATTAAAAAAGAAACTTATAAACTAAAAGCGTTTGCAGACGATTTGGTTATAACACTGCAAAATCCCATAGATTCAATTGATAATTTAAACCAAAAAATACAAGAATATGGCGAATTAGCAGGATTTAAAATAAACAAACAAAAAACTAAAATGATAAATATAAATATGAAAAAGAAAGATCAAATTGAACTAGAACAAAAAACAGGATTTCAAAATGTAAAACAAATAAAATACCTGGGAATACAGATAACTTCGAAAAATATAGATTTATTTAAAAATAACTATAATACAACATGGATGGAAATTAAAAAAGATCTAGAAAAATGGAAATCGCTACAGTTATCTTTATTGGGAAGAATAGCTACTGTCAAAATGAATATATTACCAAGAATTTTGTATTTGTTCCAAACGATACCAATTGTAATAATAGATCAAACATTTAAAAAATGGCAAAAAGACTTAGCAAAATTTATATGGCAAGGGAAAAAACCCAGAATAAAATTAAAATATTTACAAGATGCTAAAGAAAGAGGAGGATTGGGATTGCCAGATCTAAAATTATACTATGAAACATGTGGATTAGTATGGCTAAAAGACTGGATAACATTGGAAGATACATAATTATTAAACTTAGAAGGACATGATATTCGATTCGGTTGGCATGGATACATGTGGTATAACAAAAGTAAAATTAATAAGGCATTTAATAACCATATTATAAGAAAATCATTATTAAAAATATGGAACAAATACAAAAATTCTTTATTACCAACTATATCATTGTGGATGTCGCCTCAGGAGGCATTTGCCAGGCAAGAAAATAGAAGTGACAATAAATGGTTGAGATACCAAAATTTATTAAAATTTAACAAACAAAATTATGAATTGAAAACAAGAGAAGAATTGGAAAAAGAGGGTTCCATATGTCAATGGTTTACATATTTTCAAATAAAAGAACAATTTAAATTAGATAAAAAAATGTTTACATTTGAGAAAAGAGAAAATAGATGGGACAATATATTATGGAACGAAAACGACCATTTGATTTCTAAATTATATAAAAAATTATTAGAAATAAAAACCAATGACATAAACATAAAAAATTATATGATTAAATGGGAAGAAAACTTAAGGCATGAAATTAGCTATGAAGATTGGCAAAATATATGGACAAAAAATACTAAATTCACATTGAGCAATAATCTAAAAGAAAATATATACAAAATGATGTTTAGGTGGTACATGTCTCCTGAGAAGTTGTTTAAAATGAAGCATATTAATTCAAATTTATGCTGGAAATGTAAAACAAAAGTTGGTACAATGTATCATGTATGGTGGGCTTGTAAAAAAGCAAAAAAATACTGGGACAAAATACATCTATGTATCTGTAAAATTTTGGAAACTAATATGGAAAAAAACCCAGAAATCTACTTACTTGGATTAATGGAAAAAAAGATGAACAATAGCAGCAAAAAACTATTATTATATCTAGCAACAGCAGCAAGAATCATTTTTGCACAATACTGGAAACAAGAATGTACTCCGACAATAGAAGAATGGATCATAAAACTAATGGAAATAACTCAAATGGACAGATTAACAAACTTAATGAAAGATGAAGAATTGGAGGACTATGAATCGATATGGAACCCCTTCCTAAAGTATATACAAAAGGAATACATGATTAACTTAATCATGTAAAATTATAAGTAAAAGAAAAAATAAGAGAAAAGCAAATGTATTAGAAGATCCGAAATGAATAAGATATTGAAACTTATGAAATATAATAAAATAATTATAAAAAGGAAGTATGAAAAGGGGGGGGAAAGGAAAGGGGGGGAACGGAATAAGAAAAGCTATGTAAATCAATATGAAACAAAAAAATTTTCGTGAAGAAAACGAAGTATTTTAAAAGTTTATATGTTGTCATTTATTTCCTTTTTCTTTCTTTCTCCCTCTCTTCTTTCCTTTCTCCTCCCTTTTTTTCTTTTTTTTCTTTTCTTTTTCTTTTTTTTGCTTCTTCTCTTTTTATTGTCCTTTTTGTATGTGAAAATGTCTGAAATATAAATATGTTGTATACATTGTAAGTATATGTATAATTGTTTATATGTGTTTAATATATATTTTAAATAATAAAATAAATTTAAAAAAAAAGTAGGAAGTCACCTCTTTTTGTAATTTTTTTAAAAAAATTCTCTTGTGTTTCCACACTTTTTTTTAGTTTTTTCTGTTTTTTTCTTTGTAGTTTTTTGTTTTTCTGTAGCTTTTATCTTTGCTTGAAACTTAATAAAATTCATAAAATAATAATAAAATGCCTAAGAATAACACAGAATTCAGGGCATTGTGGGGAAAAGGCAGCTAATCAAGACCACCGAAAAATCAAGATTAATCACTATTCAAAGAAAGACCCTGACAATTGGAAGCAATTTATTTGTATCCCCAAACAGAGATGAGTAAGAATTTTATTTCATTAACTTTTAAAATGAGAATTTATTAAGTCCTCAAATTTCTTCATCAATAGGATAGAAAGAATTGGCTTTGTTTTTTAAAAAGGAATGAATGAGGCAGGAGAGTAATCCCAGTCAGCTGCATCCGAGACTGGTAAGTACTCTGCGTTTAACTAGGTTTATGGGTTACCACCCCTTTCATCAGACAAGCTCTTTCTTTTCATCTCATAGCAGGAAATGCAACATGATTCATGGGAATACCTGGACCTTTTCAGTCTGATGATGTGCAAATAGTGATAATTTTGTTCAGTGTATTGTCGAAGGCTTTCACGGCCGGAGTTCGGTGGCTGTTGTGGGTCTTCCGGGCTGTGTGGCTTCCGTGTTCTGGAGGTTGTGGTTCCTAACGTTCCGCCAGCATCTGTGGCCGGCATCTTCAGAGGGCAGGAGCACAGACAGAAGCGAAATCTCTGTGCCCAGGTAGAGTGGCAATGTTTTGTTTGTTTTCTATTTATAGAGATAAGTTATAGGAGATTAGGTGGCATTTTTTGTTGTGTTGAAATGTTAACGAGTGGCTGATGAGCGTGATTAGCATGTTCATTGTGAGAAGTATTCCCATGTCCTGGTGGTTGGACTGAGTTTGTTGACCTTTTGCAGGCTGTGTTTTTCAGGACTGGTAGCCAGGTTTTGCTAATTTTTAGACTTTCTTCTTTTTTATTTTAACTAACCAGAACACGGCCACACAGCCCGGAAGACCCACAACAGCCAATTTTGTTCAGCTTTTTTTATGATGGAAGAATTTGCCAAAATTTACAAACAATTCATAAGATGATCAGATGAGGTTCTGCTCTGCTCTGTGTTGTCCCCCTACCAGCCCCACTCATAGACCAAACCAGGAAACCAACTCCACATGAAGACTAGGCCTGTGCTTTATTGAGACTGGCTATAAAAACAGAATCTTGCCAGTCTGATTGTGCTGTAACTTTTCCTTCTTCTTATACCCCAGTAAATCAGGGCGGCATTTGCCAGAGCTGCTTCCAAATATTATCTTGTTTCCCAGGACTTAAGGAGTGTTTGAGCCTGTTTTGACAGTTCTTGCATATTTCTGTCAAGGTCAACTTCTGTGCTCTCTACCATACATCCCCAGATGGAAAGGTAGCAGTTTTCTTGGTGGTGGCTGTCCAGCTCTGAAATGTTTTCTCCAGTGAGTCACCTCGGGCACCTCCTTTATTATTTTTTATTCATCCAAGTCTGCTCGCATCAGGTCAAACATCAATGGAGCTTTTAAACTCATTTATTTTTGTCGGCTGTCCCTTCATTTACTGAATATAAACTGTGTATTTTAAACTACTGATTTAAAGGTGCTTTTTAATTGCCTGTAATGTTAGAAGTTCTCTTAGGAAAACTGTGCTATGAAGGACAACATGCCATTTTTAAAAATAAAGACCCAAACAAATAAGAGAGAAAATATGTTAAAATGAAAATGAATTGAATTTCTAAAAATGATTGTGGAAAGAAAACAATTAGTTCATTGACCAGGCAAGTATTTTCTAGTTCTGCAATCACAGCTTACAGTATATGGTTTTTCATCACCCCAGTTCTCAGCTTCTTCCAGTGTCAAACAAGCAAACAGAATGGAAGGCCTTCACCTCTGCAGGGCAAAGTCTGGTCGCATTTCATAGCATTTTGTACAGGCCTGTGCAGATGTGATTTTGAAGGTTCGGTGTAAGTTCATCATGATAAACCAGAGCATTTACCACTGAACACTTTGCGTGGAAGATGCTGTCACCATCTCCTTATTCTGATGCATGCTTGTGGTCCATAATGGTTACTACAAAAGAAGTCGATATCCCAGCCTGGGCCAAGGCTATATTTCAGCAAACCTGCTGAAGTGGAATCTAAAATGCAGTTTAAAAGCATGCTATGACAACAGTCATCTGAGATATGTCTATGAAGGTTCTCAGTCATCCAGGTGGAATTGTCTGTAGCTTGAATCATGTCAACTGGATTTCTATTTTCTTAGTGGAAACGTTTCGCTCCTTATCCAAGGAGCTGCTTCAGTCTGAGCAAAGTTGGTAAGGGAATCCTAAATATGTTCCTAGGTAGCTGTGTGACCTTACACCTGGGGCTAGGTCATGGTTATATTGAGATGTAATTTTTAAGTCCTTTTATCATCTAAAGGAGGGTCGTTAAAATCACCATGCTGCTGTTGAGCTTGTGAAATGGTCTTAATCTTCCTAGGCACAGAAGACAAAGCAGGAAGGAAAATAGGGGAAAGATTGTGCCTGAGGCCCCCACCTCTATTCAAAGAAGGATTTTCCAAGTTGGCATAAATGGATTCCTTGACCCCTCTTTCAAGCCACTTATCTTCCCTGTCTAAAATGTGAACATTAATGTCCTCAAATGAGTGTCCTTTTTCCTTTAGATGAAGGTAAACTGCTGACTCTGGTCCTGTGGTGTTGCTCCTCCTGTGTTGGGCCATCCTCCTATACAAAGGTTGTTTGGTTTCTCCAATGTAGAGCTCAGAGCACTCCTCACTGCACTGGATTGCATACACTACATAGCTTTTCTTGTGTTTTGGAGTTTGATCTTTGGGGTGTACAAGCCTCTGTCTCAGTGTGTTGGTGGGTATTTGAAATATACAGGTATGTGGTGTTTGCCAAATATCCTTTTTATCTTTTCAGACATGCCAGCCATGTAAGGAATGACCAGGTTCTTCCGTTTACTCTGAGTCTCAGCCCTGTCTATCGCTGTTTTAGGTCTGGTAGACTTAGATTTAGTGAAGGCCCAATTTGGATATCCACAGGCCTTCAGAGCTGTTCTCAGGTGCTGATTTTCATTCTTTTTGGAATCCTTTGGATGATAAAGGGACTTAGAAATAAACATCTCAAAAATAACCATGACCTAGCCCCAGGTGCAAGGTCACACAGCCACCCTAGAAACATATTTAAGGATTCCCTTACAAACTTTGCTCAGACTGAAGAAGCTTCTTGGATAAGGAGCGAAACGTTTCCACTGAGAAAATAGAAATCCACTTGACATGATTCAAGCTACAGACATGGCTTCCTTTGTCCCAGAAAAATTCCCATGGAAGACTTCAGGATCTCAGTTCAGGAAGCAGGGCCAGTCAGGGAAGCAGCAAAGTGATGTAGAGATGTGTGAAAGGAAAGGAAAGGAAAGGAAAGGAAAGGAAAGGAAAGGAAAGGAAAGGAAAGGAAAGGAAAGGAAAGGAAAGGAAAGGAAAGGAAAGGAAAAAAGAAAAAAAGATAAGATAAGAAAAGAAACAGTGCCTTAGTGCAATAAAGTAAGCTCAAAAATTCTAAAACAATTTTAGGAATTGTTCTTCATCCTTCTAGGAACGAAGGAAGAAATAAATTTTATGGATGAAGAAAATATTTGGAGAACTGGAAGAAAGATTTTAAAACAGTATTAATTCATACCATGGCTTGCATTTCCTCTCTTAACTACATCTGGAAGTCAATTTCCGTGAATAGTATTGTTGTTTTATGATTTAAAAAGAATTTTGGATCAGAAGATATCTTCTGCTAGCTGGAAACAAGAATTTGGATCACAAGAGATTGCGGTGCCAGCAAGTCTGGCATTGCAAGACATTCCTTTGTTTTCTTTAAGTATCGACCGGGTTCAGAGGTCAGTTGTCATGACGACTAATTGCTCTGACCTATATGTAAAAAGGTATATATTAACATACATTTGTGTTGTAAAACCTGCCTTGTTTCTTCTTTGTTCTCTGCTATTCTATTCTTTTGCCTCTGTAAATTATGCTGAGGCTATCTCTGTGAAGAGAGAAAAATTTTGTAGTTATGTTTTATATTAATATATATAATGTTTAGTTGAAGGCTTTCACGGCCGGAATCCAATGGTTGTTGTGGGTTTTCCGGGCTGTGTGGCTGTGTTCTGGCAGATTTGGTTCCTAACATTTCGCCAGTAGCTGTGGCTGGCATCTTCAGAGGACAGGAGCACAGCTAGAAGATTCTCTCTGTGTCTTGGGCCAGAACACGGCCACACAGCCCAGAAAACCCACAACAACCATACATAATGTTTGCTGAAAAAGTTTTTGTGTTTTTATTTGATCTCTCAATTGCAAAGCGTTTCTGGAACATTTAAAACACTAACAAATAGTTTCCAGTTCATAATTGCTTGTTTAAGTGTCATCCAAATTAGGCCATTACACTTGATCGACCCAAATGAGAAAGTCATATATGGAATGGACTAAAGAAATCATAGGCTGCCATCACTGGAGAAACCAAGAATATATGATCATCTAAATCATGGCATCATAAATTAAGCATGCTTTTTCTTATAGTATATAATTTGTCTCTAATGTTCTTGAGCACTGCAATGTAGCAAATGTAACACCATTTTTTAAAAATCTGGAGGTAATGCATACATTTATGGAAAATATTCTGAAATATAATGTGGCCAAGCAGATAAAAAGACAGGACTTGCTAAACTTTTAGAGAACTTTGAAGTCCTTGGAAGGCTGCAGATGGATGACCAAGAAGAATTTGGGTACTTTGATTTCCAAGAAATGTTTGGCAAAATCCCATACTTAAACAAACATTTCATAGCATAAAATGACCTGTTTAAAGTGTTGGAAAATTACTGCAGGTAATTTTCAATTTAGTTGGCACCCAGTACACTCCCCATCAATCCTTTTATCCAGATCAGAGCATGCATACACGTCACTCACTACATCTAGCAAAAATATAGCTTGATGTTTATTTATTAAACATCTGCAAACAAAAAAAAACTTAAATGGTAAAAAATGGAATAAAAGGTAGACAAACCTTCTTTGTAAGCTGCCCAGAGTCGTCGTACATGAGATGGGCGGCAGAGAAATTTAATAAATAAATAAATAAAAGCAGGGAGAAAGAGACATGAACAACAGGCAACAGTTTACATTATCTGTGTAACTATATCTATTGATGTCAAAAGGGAGCAAAATTCCAGAGCCAGTGGAAACAATTCTGTGCTAATTAGCATGGATCATCCCTTGGTTATTTCAGTGGTAATACTTTTATGTACATAACAAGAAAAGAATAGAAATGGAAAGTAGGACACCAGGTGATCCTCTTCTATGCTGTACAATGAAAGAAACCATTGGTGGATGGGGATGATGTATCCAACATAAATAATCGGAATCAGACAATGCTCACAAAGGTCTATGTAGAAGCAGGATCTCTGATAATGATTCATGATCTGGAATGAAGAGATTACTGTAGACCATAGCTTTCCAAACAGTGTGTTGTGACACAACAAGGAAGTGGATGTGCATGGCGGCGGTGCGGGGGTGCGCGGTGCAGCGGCGGCGACGGCAGCAGTGCTTCCGCGTTATAGTGGAAAACAGGAGGCCGCCGCCGCTGCCGCCGCCATGCACACCACCACTGCGTCCCCCTGCGCCGCTGCCATGCACGCCCGCGCCGCCGCTGCTGCCGCTGTTGGTGTGTTGCCAACAGTGGCAGTTTGGAAAGCACTCCTGTAGACATTCTGGGTTTTGAATTAGCTTTTACTATTGTAAGCCACCCAGAGTTGGTTGAGTAGGGCGGCTTTATATTTGAAAAATAAATAAATAAATAAGTAAATAAATATAGATATAAATAAATAAAAAATAAGTGTGGTGGCCTAATTTTGACATCTACATGTTTTGGTCAATAAAACAAAAGGGACTACAAAAGACACCAGAAGGATCTATTCAGTTGGGTGCATATGCACCAAACTGCCAAGTGCAATTCAGTGTGAGTGTAAAAGACAGCTGTGCAAAGCATTTGAAAGGGGCGCTTCAAAAAACATGTTAGTTGTAAAGCAGTTGCATTCTTTGCAAGATTCACACGGCCAGCCGCTTCAAAACCTATCTCCAGTTGTGGGGGTACAAGTGGGTGTGTGCGTGCGTGCATGCGTGCGTGCAGAGACAACTCTTCTGCTGCTCCTGCCAGTGAAGTGAGCTGGCTATCCATGCGGACCTACGTGGAGAGAGCTGGGACAGACTTTGAAGCAGCAGGTCAGCCTGGCAAAGGACAGGGCTGCTTTCAATAGCCTCTTTCAAATGGTTTGTCCAAACCCCAAGGAGGACATCCTGGGAAAAAGTTTGACAGAGCAGGAAAGAAGATTTGATGTGTTGACTCAGTGTAATGCAGCACAGAAATGTTGAATTCTACGCTAGAGCTTTAGGGAAGTAATATAAAATAAAGCCTTATGCAAATGTCTTGTGTAGTTGCATTTGGAATACTGTGTATTGTTCTGCTTCCTGAACCTCAAGATACCAAAATATTATTAAAAGTGGCAGTCAAAATTATCAGGGGACTAGAGTACCTGCCCCACAAAGAAGGATTAAAACCTGATAAAACATGCCTTCAGGTTCCTTTTCTTCCCTGATTATATTTTCCAAGATAGCATTTCAAGGTGCTTTCACAGCTTTTAGAAACATAGACACACACCTCACAAAATGTTTTTTTTTAAGAAAAAAATCAGAGAACATAAAACAGGAGTGTAAAAATATGTGCAACATGGATGAAATCTCTTGAGATATTTTTTTTCTCCCGTTCTCACAATAATGGACTTCTCTAACAAGATGAAACCCTGAAGTCATTCATTGTAGCTGAAGGATGATGAATTCAGAACAGAGTAAATGCAGTACGTCTTCACAGCGTACATAATTGAAGTAAGCAACGCATCACCTCATTGCATACAATATCAGTGGGGATGAAATGCTAAATGCAATGAGATGACAAAATGTGATGATATTTGGCCAAGTTTCATCCACATATGGAATTACATCTTAGTGGGCTTGCTTCTCTAAAACAAACTGCTATGAAAAGTGCTGCTTCAGATGCCTACAAATGGGTTCATGTTATATCTGTACCAACTGATTTCCAAATGTTCATTTCTGAACACACCACCTCATCTTCATTATGTTACTTTCATGGAGCTTTGGAATCCATAACATTTTTTTTAATGGATTAGAGCTTCCATTAAAAGCCAGGGGGAGGGTTACTACATTGCAACCGTCAAGAAAATCATCTAGTTTTCGCATATGGAAAGAGAAACAGTAAGATTTTCTCCTTTCCTTGGAGGCAAAGTTCTAGTGGAGTTTTGAAGAGGAGCCTAACCCCCTGACCTGCTGAAGACAAAAATCAGAGGACCAGAGCAGCAAATGAATTAAGTTAGAAAGAGAATGGATGCTCAGTTGAATTGGAGCCAGAAAGAACGAGGGAAGAGAGATCTTCAGCATTAGCGAGATACAATCAATTTGCATTAAAGCAGTTTCCCTAGAATGCAAGATTGTCAACAAAGTGGATATTAGATCATACTGTCGGTAAACTGTGCAATGGCTCAAGGACACCACTAAAGATAATTACAATGTTTAGGCACCTATGCCCTTCAAATGTACGGCTAACAACTGTAAACCAATATATCTGAGGAACGTTGAAGATCACTTTAGGAAAATATCCCCTTCCCTTACTACGCCCAGAAATCATGTAACATGGCAAAACCACTGCATTGTATACTGAAGTTGTCTTCATGTGTTATCTTTTCAAATGATAGAATACTTGTGATAAAAACTGAGGTGTAAAAACCTACACCTTGGACATTCTGTTGTATAGGCTTTTTAAAAAACCTGATAAAATGTGCCTTCGGGTTTCTTTTCTGCCCTGATTATTTCTTCAAAGATTGAATTTCAAGGTGCTTTCACAGCTTTTAGAAACACACACAGAGAGAGAGAGACGTATCTCATCATCATTCATTCATCATTGGCGATCACTCGTAGCCGAGTAAGATTGTCTTCCAAAGGTAAAATTTTAACGGTGGATCCGTAAGTGGTTATAAAGGCCAATTCTGGATCCGCACAACCTCCCACAATGAGGGCATAGGTTTCCAGGTGGGAGACGGTCATGATGAGGGTTTGCCTGACGTGCCTTCCTTTTAGCTCTTTTCTCCCTTTTGCCCTGTACTCGTGCTTCTTCAAAGTCCATAGCGCCATTAATAAAGGATGACCTCCAATTGAAACGCTCATGAGTTAGGGCTTCCCAGTTCTCAATGCTGATATTACATTTTTTAAAATTAGCTTTGAGAGTATCTTTGAATCTCTTTTGCTGTCCACCAATATTCCGTTTTCCATTCTTAAGTTGGGAGTAAAGTAGCTGCTTTGGAAGACGATGGTCAGGCATTCAAACAACATGGCCGGTCCAGCGAAGTTGATGTTGGATGATCATTGTTTCAATGCTGGTGGTTTTCGCTTCTTCTAATACGCTAACATTAGTCCGCCTATCTTCCCAAGTAATTTGCAGAATTTTTCAGAGGCAGCGTTGATGGAATCTTTCAAGAAGTTGCAGGTGGCGTTTGTAGAGGGTCCATGTTTCACAGGCATACAGAAGGGTTGGTAGTACAATGGCTTTGTAAACAAGCATTTTGGTCTCCCTGCGAATGTCCCGATCCTCAAACACTCTACGCTTCATTCGGGAGAAAGCTAGACTCGCAGAGCTCAGGCGATGCTGAATTTCAGCGTCGATGTCGGCTTTTGTAGATAGATGGCTGCCGAGATAAGAAAAGTGATCGACATTTTCTAGTGACACACCTTTAAGCTGGATTGATGGCGCTGCAGAGGGATTGGTTCGAACTTGCTGGTAAAGCACTTTGGTTTTTTTAATGTTAATCGAGAGGCCGAGTTTTTCATATGCTTCTGCAAAGATGTTTAGGATAGTTTGAAGATCTTCCTCGGAGTGTGCACAGACTACGTTATCATCAGCATATTGAAGTTCTATAACAGAAGTTGCAATTACCTTATTTTTTGCTTTCAGCCTACTAAGATTAAAAAGCTTTCCATCTGTTCGATATATAATTTCTACACCAGTAGGAAGTTTCTCTTCAACAAGGTGCATAATCATAGCGATGAAGATAGCAAATAAGGTTGGAGCAATAACACATCCCTGTTTAACGCCGGATTCCACTTTAAATGGATCGCTTTGAGAGCCATTGTTATTCAGGATTGTTGCCATCATGTCGTCATGGAGTAACCGCAAGATGTTCACAAATTTATCAGGGCATCCGATTTTCAGAAGGATGGTCCAGAGAGCAGTACGATTTACAGTATCAAAAGCTTTAGTCAGATCAATAAACGCCATGTACAGAGGGCGGTTTTGCTCCTTGCATTTTTCTTGAAGCTGTCGTGCAGTGAAGATCATATCTCACAAGATGTTCTTTGAGTTTTTAAGATCTGGTAATCTATGAATTAAAACCCGGAGGTGCATCACTTTGTGCCTTTCCTACCCAACAGAGATCCAATTCTACCATTCATCTACATTTTCTGCTGTGAAATGAAGAGTTTAAAAATAAGCCTTTCTGAAATATTAATTTGCTAAACAGGGGGGATCTTGATAAAGAAGTACGGTGCTGAATAATCTTGGTGTTACTGTATATTAATAAGCATATTAATACTTTAAAGTTTTCCTGGTTTTATATCATCTGGGTCTTCAGGGCAGGGTTTTGGTTAATAATGTACCCACCAACATGTTCTCCAGTATAAAACTTGATTCCCTAGTTAATATTATGTGATTATATTTATTTAAGTAAAAAATGAATGGGACACGGATATGTTGCAAAGCTAAGTATCTTCCTCAAGCATAATGTGTATTTCCCACAATATGTCTGAGCCCTACCTAGAACCCAGATGTGACACTGAAGTAGCAGTGCAGGGAACAAAGAGGCTTTGAGCTTCTTCACAGAAGAATGGTTCAACATTAGAGGTCTGATGGAGCTGTCCTTCTAACCTCCAAGGTGGAAATCCTAAGAATTACAGCCTTACAAACTGTTAAAAGCAGAACAGCAGTAATAATATTTAGAACACATTTGCAACAAGCTAGAAGTAGCAGCAAAAACAAGAACACGAAGACCAGGGCTGTCAATAAATAAAATTTAGAAACAAGGAAAGCAGTTCTGAGCAATTTTAAATTTATGTGAATTTTAAATAGTGCATATAATAGTTAAAGGGATATTAACAGAGTGTCTCAGACCCTTTAATTACTCCTGTGCCATGGAACTGCTAATACTAACGATATTTAAAATGACAATGAGGAGGTTTACCAGTTTGGAATTCCTTGCAAATTCCTTGCTTAAGGTTACATTGGTTTATGTATGCATTTACAATTATTTACTTAATGCCTACTCAAGCAAATCTAGGTGGCTTATAATAGTATATGAAAAACACCCCTAAAATCCGAATACTAAAAGTATTTTTAAAGAATCTTTACGAATCCGGTGCTGTCTTCCAAACTCTCCAAAAGCCTTTCATGATTATGGGAGGAAGAAAAGGAGGGGGTGGGGTGAGGGGAAGAAGAACCTGATCTGTGGATTATTTCTTTTAAATAATTATTTCTTATTCCAAAGTTCAAGCCTGTTCTTTGTGATGCAAATAGCTAAAACAAATAATAATGGAAGCAGAAACGACATTATCAGTACTGAATCTTTGGAGAATACTCCTAGAAGAATTACACCGCCAATTACTGTGCACTCATTGCTATCAATTATCACTGGACTTAAAATGGATCGGTGAGTGATGTCCCAATTAAATTACTTCACTGATGAACCACATTCTAATTAAGCAGTGTGTGTTTTGCAGTACTTGAAAAATTGCAGCATTTACACAAAAATCTAACAGAAATAGAGCAGCTGACATGTCCCTATTTAGGAGCCATTGCTGCTGAAATCAAAACAGCCCGTTAGTAGCAATTTGTACCCAATTATAAAATTTAATTACCTAGTTAGTGATAGAAAGGATGATACAGGAACTTTATATGTTAGATGGGCTGTTAGTTGCCATTGGTCAGGATGGAAAGGGCAGAGATACCTATTAATCCCATGCTCTTAAGGATAACACAGTACAGTTGACGGAGAAAGAGATAATGGGACAATTAAAAAGTCAAAAGTTCAGAAGCTAATTGACAGAAATAATAATTTTAAACAGCTTGTATGGTTCTTCATTTGAATGTGCAGCTCTTCCCCCATCCCCACCATCACCGTATGCCCATGCTATCTCCACGGATGTTGTATAAAAGAGGCTTCTGAAGCTAGTCCAGCTTCTTAGAAAAATCTTGCAAAACTGGCAAGAACCTAACACAATCCTTGCATATCAAAGCTTCTGTAGCTTGAATCAAATTTGCCCATCTAGCCAGTTCTGTTCCTCTGACTGGCAACTGTTCTTTAGGCTTTTTCCGGCCTTATTAACACAAAACATTGGCCATAAATAAACTATGACTTCCTACTTGCAAAGTATGTATACTGCCCACCCCTGTTCCTTATAACTCCAGAAGGTGCTCTGTATATGGAGGAATCCTCCAATTCCCAAACTATGATAGAACAAGTGATCTTGAGATATGGTCGTCTTGACTCTCCTTTGGAGTCATTCAAGCAGAGGTTGGTCAGCGTCTTGCATTGCCAGAAAGTTCTATAGGCTGGATCCAAACTAAGACATGCTGTGGAGGCCCATTGGAAGCAAGAGGGTTCAATTAGTTATGACTAATTAAAGTAATTAATTTCAATTAATCTACTTTAATTGTGATTCAGGATATGAAATCGTGGTCATTAAGACAGCCTGAATGAAATAATGGAATGTAGGACAAGAAAGGAGAAAAGAGATGGTAAAATATAGCTGACAAATGGAAGAAAACATCCAATACAGTTCCCACTCTGAATACTGTTATGTGGCTTGAGACACAATAAAATCTATGTTTGGAAGCATTCTAAGATTGTGTTCAGTTTTTTTCCCCATTTCCATTAGCATTAATAGTACTGGAGAAATGGATTCATTATGATGGTATCACAACTGTGGAGAAAGGGAACTATTGACCCAAGAATGCCTTGCCCTTCTTCTGGTTGGGAACTGCAAAATGAGATGATGCCACAGTATGGCATGGTCCCATTGTTGCTGAAAAGCCTCATGTTATGCCTAATGTGAAGTTCTATTCTAGATCTCATAATAAGAAAACCTGAACCTTGCAGCTGGTTTGGCAAGTCATATTGGCTTTCCTTTTTTCCCCCCAGTTTTGGAGGTCAAATCAGTCAATCCTAAAGGAAAACAACCCTGACTGCTCATTGGAAGGACAGATACTGAAGCTGAAGCTCACATACTTTGGCCACCTAATGCAAAGAGAGGACTCACTGTAAAAGACCCTGATGCTGGGAAAGACTGAAGGCAAAAGGAGAAGGAGACGGCAGAGGATGAGATGGTTAGATAGCATCACCGATGTAACGAACATGAATTTGAGTAAATTCCGGGAGACAGTGGAGGACAGGAAGGCCTGGCGTGTTATGGTCCATGGGGTCACAAAGAGTCGGACATGACTAAATGACTGAACAACAACAAATTGACTTTCCTATAAATATTGTGTCCTGTTCTGGGCACCCCATTTTAGGTAGGATATTGACAAGCTAGAATATATCCTCAGAGGATATATTTTTTTAACATTTCCAGGCCATCCCATCCCGTCATTTTAATATAAAAGTCAATTTTGTCCCGTTTTTTAAAAAACCTGTCAGGAAGTAGCCTGTCCCTGCTATCAGCCGGAACCGAGAGCCGGAAGTAGCTGGAGCGGCGCAAAAGAGCCAGAGCAGCTGATTGGAGGGAACCCGGAAGAGGAATCACCTCCGCCTATCAGCACGTGGCAAAGGAGATGGGAGAGGTGGACCAAGCAGCGTGATAGGCGGAGGCGATTCCTGCATGGCATTGTACCAGCATGCATGCATGAAAGAGTTAAAGGGGAGTGAGGCCAGACCTGCATTCCTGGACGAAGAGTCTATTAGCCTTGCTCCAAACTCTGCCATGTATAACTTCACGTTGGTTATGAAGTAGGACAGCTGTTGCGGGTCCCCATTAAACTTAATGTGAAGCTCCCTTAACCCCCCTTTCGGCTGGATAGTGCTTACAGTACTCACGGGAGGCTGCACCCAGGAGACTGACGGACACGGGGCTTTCTTGCGACCTGCTGCAGGGGAGGTGGAGATGGGGTTGTTAACGCCGGCTCAGGTGTAGACTTCCTAGAGGAGGCTTGCAACAAACCTGGTTCGAACGGTCCTTCCACCAGTTGAGTTAGTGTGAGCGACATGTTCTGCAATATAGTTTCCATTGACATCATGCGTGATTCAATGGCCCATATCCTTTGCGGAGTGACTTCGCTGTCTTCTTCACTGTCTCACATCTCTTTGGGCCTTGCTCCTCAGGGTCACTGGGGCCTCCCTTCCCCTTCTGGTCTCCATGACTCTCTGGCTCTGGCTCTGGCACTGCCCAGTCTGTCTCCACTTGGCTTATTAGCCCCCAGCCCTTGGTCTTCTTCCACAGTGGTCTCCCACGATTCTGCATCTGCCTCTCTCGATGTTTGCACATAATACAGAGTGATTAAGCTTTCATCCACCGGCAATGCAGTCCCTGCCTCTTTCGATGAGGACCCCCCGACTGCTCCCTTTGGCTCCGGTTCCTCCTCTTCCTCTTCCTCACTCAGTACGGTCTTTTCCATTGCTTCCCCCGCGTGGGCTGTCCCACTTTCTAGCGGTCCCGGTTGTGCTTCTTCGGCAGACATCTTCCGCTCTCTGCTCTCTCTCTGGAGTGATGCTACCCAGGTAGAGAATAGTACTTGTGGGGAGATGCAACTTAATGTAATAGCTGCAGAACCCTTGTAGCAACAGACGAGTCTCACAAAGTGTTTTGGAAAACTAGTTTACTGCTAAGTTACTGCATACAAGAGAAAGTTGCATCTGGAGAAAGCGCGGGCTTTCTCCTTTGATAATATCCCCAATGTTCCCCTCCCCCATATCAGGCCATCCCCAGATCTTCTTGAGTTTCTTCACACACTCCTGTGACCTTCCTCTGCCAGGCTAACAGACTCTTTGTCCAGGAATGCAGGTCTGGCCTCACTCCCCTTTAACTCTTTCATGCATGCATGCTGGTACAATGCCATGCAGCACTGGAACAGCGATCATGACACTTCCTTCATTTTACTTATGTCTATGCAGGAGAAAATTCATTGCATTTTATCAAGTATAATTTCAGGTAAGTGGTGTTGTATTAACTCGTCCATGTTGAATAATTAGGAGCCAAAATGTATCTTATGTGCAATTATGTGATTCTATTTCCCACAAGTTCCTTCCATCTGAAAAAATGCCAGACCAAAATGATCATTTTCTAAATTGTACATTTAATTTTAATTACACATAAAAAGGTAAAGGTTCCCCCCGCATATTTGTGCAGTCATGTCCGACTCTAGGGGCCAGTGCTCATCTCTGTTTGTTAGCCAAAGAGCCAGCCAGGTACCTATTAATCTACTTGCATTTGCATGCTTTCGAATTGCTAGGTTGGCAAGAGCTGGGGCTAGTGCGGGAGCTCACTCCGTCACGCAGGGCTAGGGATTCGAACCTCTGAACTTGCGATCTTCCGATCGACAAGCTTCATCTTAGCTGCTGAGCCACCACGCCCCTTTAATTACACATAAAAAGTAATAAATGTGCTTATGTATATTTTCTGAACATACATGGAAAAAAATTGAGCCCATACATAGTATAAATGCAAGTCATCCTTGTACACATCTCTGAATTATTCTCATTTATTAAATTAAATCTAAAATGTGAGCTCAACATTATTATTTTTTTACAAAAAATCAATACATGGTGCTCATTTATTCATAAACCTATCTCCTTCTTTATAATCTCCTTTATTTGCATAAAAATATTAGTTCTACCCATAGTACAAAATCGCAGTGTTTTACTTTTGTTGTGGTTTACTGTTCCACATCTGGTATTTCAGTAATTTGCAATATTTAAGCAACAATCAGTCTAACAGTTCTCCATATGTTTACTACTCCATTCTGGCTTTTCATTTGAAACATGTTCAAATAGCTCAACATGCCAAGCAATGGACCAAGTGTAATGGTAAGCCATAACATTTTCATTCTCTTCATTTTTCTAAATCTTCTACCAGCATCTTTTTGAAGATGGACATTTCTATTGTATACTGTAGAAATTTGAGGGAAAGCAATCCTTTGCTCTTCCTTTGCCATTTCTCAGTTGCCAAAAGATGATTTGAGAGTGCTTCCTTCCTCACAGAACAAAGCAATTAAGTGGGGCAATCTTAGTAATCCATTGCTGCAAGGGGGCCAGTCATCTTCCCCCATGGTAAGAGGTAGCACTATTTTTTGCCAAGGTCGCAAGATGGGAAACCAGCATATAAAGTGCTTTATTGCACAATGAAATCTCAATTACACCTATTGTATACTGAACCAAGCTATGGTTTCGCTGTGAAGAAAGGGAAAACCTGAAGCTTTTAATTAAATTGACAACATCCCTTAAAATCCCAATAGTGCATGCTGATTAAGCAGTAAAATGGCTTTCCCACTACCCACTCTCCCCAAATTGTTACAAATCAGGTTGGAGGGTGGAGGAGAGGACAAACTGAAAGATCAAACTTGGCAACAACATCACCTGGGTTGTAAGTGGCTGGGATGGATGGAAAGAACTAGAGCTGCTCTTTTTACTGCTGTCATCATCACTAATCTGCTGTGCTCAGTAACAAACTGTTACTTGGAACTGCTGGTAACTGTTGAGTACATTTCTTTCCTTACTAGCACCTACGGAGGCAGTAGTCGAAAGAAAATGCGCCTCAATCAGTATCTCACAATTCCAGAATGGCTGACAGTCTAGCTGCCTGAAGTAGTGTAATGCAGGGGTCCCCTGGTGCACGCGATTGGCTCCCGCCTGCAAACCCCACCCTCCCGGTGTGCGCGATTGGCTCCCGCCTGCAAACCCCGCCCCCTGGTCCGTGGAAAAATTTTCTTCCACAACCGGTCCCTGGTGCCAAAAAGGCTGGGGACCGCGGGTGTAATGGGATGTGGGAATGACCTTGGGAGACAGGGAGAAGAGATGCTGCCTAGGGAACGATCAGATAAGAGGGGGTATAGCCTGCAGCTGCATAATGGGCAGAGAAAGAAACTCAGAAAGGAATCTCCCTAAATCTCTTTACCCCTCTTTTACTCCTTATCAGGCAGTAAAAGAGATGGTGGGAGATTTGTCCTTTCAGACTTGCAAGATTCTGTCGATGTAGCCTTACAATAAAGTAGAATTAGCTCATCTGGTTGTGTTTTCTGTCTGGTCTACCTGGAAGGCTGACATCAATCTTGCAAGTCTGAAAGGACAAATCTCCTGTACAAAGTTGTCAAATTTTAAAAACACTGTCTTAGACCATATACATCACAAGGCGCCATTCCAGTCATCAAAAGATGAAACATGCATTTGTGAACAAACCTTGTGTTCAAAGCACAGCACAGAAACCAGCAGAAAACTTTCAGCAGGTTATTTATTTAGTTATTTTGGTCAGAATTCAAGCTCATTAACTCTAACTGCATATTCACCATCAACATCAGCAACCTCAGTGTATGAAGCAAACAGAAGTGCTTGATTTGGCATTGGACTAGCTGCTTAAAGCAAGAAATTTCGTGATCAAATCTGTGACATTAACTCTTGAAAGGAAAAGATTAATTTCTCTACATGAAAGAGGTTTTAATTCTCAGCTTGGTTTTTTTCCCCTCTCCCCTACGTATGTATGGGTATATGTGCACTCATGCATGTGTATGTGCATTCAGTCTCACCTTTACAAAAGTTACTTGGCAGGATTCCCATGGAGTGAGTCCATTAACTAATTAGCCCCATATTCTGATATGAATCGATGTGTGCAGCAAAGACAGAACTGTTAGGCATCGCGTGATGACCAGCAGCATCTTTTCTCAGGAGACAGGTAGACAAGATACTGAAATGGTAAACTTTCCCTTCCTTTTGGGGAGATAGTACAGAAAGGAAATGTTTCTTTCTCCTCCTCCTTCTCCTCTGTTCAGTGACTAAAAGATGTACAATCCATATAAGAAGATACACTTTCATTTAAAAAGCCTTATTTATTTATTTATTTGTTTGTTTGTTTGTTTATTTATTTATTTTCTATCCCGCCTTTATTATTTTTATAAATAACTCAAGGCGGCGAACATACCTAATACTCCTTCTTCCTCCTATTTTCCCCACAACAGCAACCCTTTAGGGGCGCGGTTAGCTCAGCGGGTTAAACCGCTGAGCTGTAAACTCTGCCGGCATCTAATGGTCGGCAGTTCAAATCCTGTGTGATGAGGTGAGCTCTCGCCATTCGCCCCAGCTTCTGTCAACCAAGCAATTCGAAAGCGAAAGTGAGTAGATAAATGGGTACCACGTTAAAGTGGGTCAATTTCCCAACATCCTGTAATTTGGGGGTCGCCCTTGGAATCGGAAAGAAGATCCCGGAAATCCTGAAAATGGCGACGGAGGACGACAGAGGACGACGGAACCCGATTGGTCAAACATCCAGGACGTCAGCAGCCGACTCAGAAGCGAGGTATGCTGGGACATGTAGTCCAATACCTACGGAAGAAGAGTCAGTTCCCCAACCCCCTTCCTGAGCGTGCGACGATAAATATATGAATTGCTGTATAATTATATATATATGAATTGTAACGCTGTAAGCCGCCTAGAGTCCTCCGATAGGGAGGGGATAGGCGGGGTATAAATATGATAAATAAATAAAAAATAAAAAATAAACCCTGTGAGGTGAGTTGGGCTGAGAGAGAGTGACTGGCCCGAGGTCACCCAGCCGGCTTTCATGCCTAAGGCAGGACTAGAACTTTCAGGCTCCTGGTTTCTAGCCCGTTGCCTTAACCACTAGACCAAACTTATATCTATTAATAGCCTGGAAAATTATATTCATAATTTCAGACTTGTTATGATACGCCTCTCTGATTTTTACCCGTTCTCTGTATTGACGTTTATTGCCTTTGGGGGCAAAATTCCAGTTCTTAGCAGTCAATTATTTTACCTGCCATCTTAATGGCAGTAATTTTATTGTGGTTCCAGATCAGCTCATCATGCTTATTCAGTATACAAGTAATAAGGTAAAGGACTTGAGACACATTACAAAAAATATTTTCTTCCAGAGAATTATGTTATTGATTAGACTCTAGTATTTTCTTTCAAAGAACCAGCTAGTTATTAAAATGAAAACATAGCAGATTTAAGTGCACTTAGTGATTGCTTAGTGATTGAAGGGGTGTGGTGGCTCAGCGGGTAAGACACCAGGCTTGTCGATCGGAAGATCGCAAGTTCGGAGGTTCAAATCCTAGCCCTGCGTGTGGAGTGAGCTCCCGCACTAGCTCCAGCTCTTGCCAACCTAGCAATTCGAAAGCATGCAAATGCAAGTAGATGAATAGGTACCACTTCGGTGGGTAGGTAACAGCGTTCCATGTGCGTCATGCGGCCACATGACCATGGAAGCATCTTCGGACAACGCTGGCTCTTCAGCTAACAAACGGAGATGAGCGCCGGCCCCTAGAGTCAGACATGACTGCACAAATGTGTGGGGGGAACCTTTACCTTTTTAGTGATTGCTAGTTATTAGCAAGCAATCCATTGCTGTGGCATAGGAAACCATTGTAAGCTCTTGCTGGCTGCCTATTGAAGCAATGGGGAGGTGGCTACCCATTTTCTTGATGAAGAAGGAATGTGCAGATATTCTGAACTTGTAATATTTTGCAAATTGCCCTCCTCTCCCCCAGGCTCTGAGAATTTCCTTACATCTATCATGGTGAAATAAAACCATTCCACTTCATCTTGATCCCCACTTTGAAGCTTGGTGGTTTCTTCACTGCTTATTTCAACAAGGACAGAAAAGGAAAAGGAAACAAGGCTATTAGCAGCATGTATGGTCAGCTCAAATTATGCTTATCATCCAAAAAGCCAAAGTCTTTCAGGAAGCTCGGTGATTTTTCTCAAAACAATTTTTTCCCCAATGCCATTTACATGTTTCTTTTCTAGTACAGAAATGTGTGACCAACAGAATAAATTGAATTTGGAGGAGACACAGCTAGAGGTGAGAGGCCCTTGTTTTCTAAAGGTACCACGACATCCAGGGCTATAGCTGAACATCGAAACTACACACTTGTTCCTTCTCTCACAACTACAGTGATGAGGAGTGATTTAGGGCAGATTGTAGTAGAAAGAGGCTTCCCCTCCCCCATAAGATTTTCAAGCCTATAACGGATTGAATTAATTTGAGAATTTATTTTTATTTTATTTATTTTATTTAAGTGATATTTATACCCCACCTATCCCCTCCCTAGTGGAGGACTCTAGGCAGCTTACAATCATATATATACAGTTCAATTATACACCAAATTTCAAATGTACAAATGCACCGCGCGTGAAGGGAGAGGGGTAAGGAAACTGACTTTATTAGGCTCTGGACTACAATTCCCAGGATGCCTTGAGCCGGCTGCTGATGTCCTGTAGCTGTCACTTCTGGGTCCGTCGTCACCACCGGCATTTGATCTTCCTCCGATCCTCCGAACCTCTCCTCCGGCGGAGCCGACTTCCCGACAGGAGGCCAGCAAATTAGCCCACTTTAAGGTGGTACCCATTTATCTACTTGCAAAGCTTTCGAACTGCTGGGTTAACAGGAGCTAGGACTTAGTGACAAGAGCTCACCTCGTCGCGCGGGGTTCGAACTGCCGACCTTCTGATCGGCAGCCTACAGCTCAGATGTTTAACCTGCTGAGCCATCCCCGTCCCTTCATACAGAATGTCTTCTGTAACTAAAATCTTATACACGTATTATATTCTGCCTTTCAGTAAAAAGGAAAATGACATAAAATGACATGAAAATGACAAACAGGAAAAAAAGTGAAATAAAAACTCCTAATTGAAAGAATTAAACTAATAAGAACATGGGTTGTCTAAAAGTACAATAATAATAGTGAATAAAAAACAGCAACCCCCATTGCCTACTAAATCTAAGGATCAGATGGTGATCCTTGGAGGAGGAGGAGGAGGAGGAGGAGGAGGAGGAGGAGGAGGAGGAGGAGGAGGAGATCTAATTTGCCCTGTCACCTAATTTCTGCTTTTCAGAAAGTCTGCCTTGTGCCCAAAAGGAAAATAAAATAACAAACTTACAGTAAGTCGATGAAGGTTCTCAGTCATCCAGGTGGAATTGTCTGTAGCTTGAATCATGTCAACTGGATTTCTATTTTCTCAGTGGAAACATTTCGCTCCTTATCCAAGAAGCTTCTTCAGTCTGAGCAAAGTTTATAAGGGAATCCTTAAATATGTTTCTAGGGTGGCTGTGTGACCTTGCACCTGGGGCTAGGTCATGGTTATTTGAGATGTTTATTTCTAAGTCCTTTTATCATCCAAAGGAGGATCGTTAAGATGTGTTGGGCCATCCTCCTATACAAAGGTTGTTTGGTTTCTCCAATGCAGAGCTCAGAGCACTCCTCACTCCACTGGATTGCATAAACTACATTGCTTTTCTTGTGTTTTGGAGTTTGATCTTTGGGGTGTACAAGCCTCTGTCTCAGTGTGTTGGTGGGTTTGAAATATACAGGTATGTGGTGTTTGCCAAATATCCTTTTTATCTTTTCAGACATGCCAGCCATGTAAGGAATGACCAGGTTCTTCCGTTTACTCTGAGTCTCTGCCCTGTCTGTCGCTGTTTTAGGTCTGGTAGACTTAGATTTAGTGAAGGCCCAATTTGGATATCCACAGGCCTTCAGAGCTGTTCTCAGGTGCTGATTTTCATTCTTTTTGGAATCCATTGAGGTGGGGATGGTTTCTGCTCTGTGTGACAATGTCCTGATGACTCCTAGTTTGTGCTGTAGTGGATGGTGGGAGTCAAACATCAGATAGCCTGATTCCCTTACAAACTTTGCTCAGACTGAAGAAGCTTCTTGGATAAGGAGCGAAACGTTTCCACTGAGAAAATAGAAATCCAGTTGACATGATTCAAGCTACAAAACTTACAGTAAGCGTGTGGTGGTGTAAAATGCCTTGCTAGAATGGGAAAGTAGAGAACAGTATTTGATCGAGTGATTTACAGGTCCATCCCCAAATAAAAGTCATTCTTGTGATCAGACTACCATGTTTGGCCAATTACTGAGGAAGAACCAAAGAACTTGAGAAAGAAACCTTCATTTAACTGTTTGTTCTCCTCTGTATTTCCATTCCATCTCCTGTCCATAGAAATAAGAAAAAGTATTATGGCTGTTTAATCTACCAAATTAGTTGCTTAATGACTATATCTTTTTCTTTTTTCTTTTTGGAGAATGAACATAGCTTGGTCTTCTTATAGAAATGAGGAACCAGGTATGAAATGATTGGATGACCCTTGTGCAACCTCAATTAAAATTTGTTGTTTATTCTTTCAGTCGCTTCCAACTCTTCGTGACTTCATGGAACAGCCCACGCCAGAGCTTCCTGTAATTAAAATATATAGCATATTTAAGTATGTCCTTAGAACTTGTTGGTTTTTTTAGTAGGCAAAAGAAAAATACTATAATTGTGCCATGCACATACTGTACATTATATACATCTGTTTAATTTTTGCATACATACATAGATGTTTAATTTTGACACCAATGTTGTTATTATACACATCTTGGGTTCACAGCAGGTTTCACTTACCATTTCTATTCAAGTCAGAACAGGCATACAAATGAAATACATGCTCTTAATTAGGTCCCATTAGATCAGCATGTTGTCTAGCATTCTTTAATCTGGGGCCTTTGGAACCCTAAGAGCAATTACTGTGTTGTTTCACATCCTTTAAGATACCTTCAAACATTTTTGGAGCAGCTCAAGCAGATCAAAACAAATAACCCAAAGCAGGGCATAATTACTCTGTATTGCTAAGACAGTATTGCAAACAACTAACAACAGATAATGCAATTTGTTTTTTTTAATATGTATAACCTTATTACAATTTTAAGGCAAAAGGTAAAAACTAACATGAACTAATATTTAGAATAAAGAGAAAAGACAAAAGAAAGAAATAAGAAAAGTGCAGAAAACAAAGAAGAGGGGAAAAAAGAATATAAAGAAATGGCTTCTGATTTTCTTTTACAGCAGTTATAAGTATAAATGTAAATTAACCTCTTACTCTATGGTTACAACATTGCTTACATTTTTCTATAATCTATTTTTTTTCTAATCAGCAAACCTATACATCATAATTTCATTTTTTTCTATTTCACGCAAAAGTCAATAAGGGGTTTCCAATCAGCATTGAACTTAGACAATGTCTTATCTCTAATTAAAGCTTTCAATTTGGCCATCTCAGCAAGTTCCATCATCTTCATCATTCATTCCTCCATTGTGGGTAAAGTCAGATCTTTCCATCTTTGTGCATATAATAGTCTCTCTGCAGTTTCATATACAAAAACAAAGATCCATGTTTTTATCCATCAGTCCCAAAAGAAAAGTCTCCGGTTTCAATTGTATATTCAACTTCAAAATCTTCTGTATTATTATATGTAATTGAGCCCAAAATTTTCTAGCTTTTTCACATGTCCACCAAGCATGATAAAATGTCCCTAGATAATGTAATTTGTAAGTAAATCCCAAATCCATAAATGTTACAATCTGAGAATCAGTTTTCCCATTCTAGATCCTTTACAATTTGTGGATTTGATCTGTTCTGAGTTCCACTGCTCATGACCCCAGGTTTAACTAGAACATGCCCAATTTGCCACCTACTTTGGTTCATTTCCATTTTCTCCACCCCATGTTGATTACAAATGGTTCTGTGTTGATACAATCCAGCAGATAAAAACTTGACAGGTGAGTTGAAGGCATCAGATATTGCACTCCCTTTCTCCTATGTTATCCCCATAACAAAATAGGGTAGATTAAGAAATAAGTTGGCCAATGAGACCTGTGAATTTTGTGGTGGAACAGATTTGAAACCACCTCCTCTCCAGATAATCCTGCATCCTTGCATTACCTCACAATGATTTTCAGTGGAAAAATGAATTGTTTGCACCGGAACAATGGTTTTCAAGCTCTTTATCGTCAGATAATCCTTCTATTCTGTTTCAAAGGTGCAGATTTTTAAAAATGTCAGTATGGCTATTAATATTGTAATTTCAGTTTAAAATGTGCGTACAGTCAATGCATGAAGGGGAGGCAGCACTGCGTCTGCTGACATTGTCCCTATTATGATATGGCCCCATTAATACTCATGGTGGTCTGAAAGGGTTACACATGCATACATGCATAATTGCTCTTTGCAGTTGGGACCTCTGATGCAAATCAGAAGGAAATCCAATTGCAAGTAAGACTTCTATGTGCATAGTGCACTAATGTTGCATCTATGGCTGCCAGGGAAGAATTGTCATTGGGTACATCAAGGTTCAGGCAGATGCAGCTCAACATCTCCCTTTATATGTCCTGGCTTCAAATAGTCCTCCAGAATCCAAAAATGGTAGCGTATAACACAGATGAGAACATCTGAGTAATGCTTTAGGTTCCCATTTACTTACAACAAAGCTGAAGCTTTCCTTAGTTCTTCTTTCTATTTGTTGCTTAGATGGCATTCCTGCAATGTACAGTGAGAAGCATTTTGAGTAGAGAGTTGAACATGGGCTTTATAAGGCTGAATTTTGAAGAAGAAAAAGGAAGGAAGGAAGGAAGGAAGGAAGGAAGGAAGGAAGGAAGGAAGGAAGGAAGGAAGGAGGGAGGGAGGGAGGGAGGGAGGGAGGGAGGGAAGGAAGGAAGGAAGGAAGGAAGGAAGGAAGGAAGGAAGGAAGGAAGGAAGGAAGGAAGGAAGCAAGGAGGGAGGGAGGGAGGGAGGGAGGGAGGGAGGGAGGGAAGGAAGGAAGGAAGGAAGGAAGGAAGGAAGGAAGGAAGGAAGGAAGGAAGGAAGGAAGGAAGGAAGGAAGGAAGACAGGCAAGTAATAAGTAGTTTTGGCTCTTCCACACTTCCATCTAGGACAGTGTTTTTAAGCATTTAAGTATTCAAAATATTTGAAATGTTTCAAAATCCTATTATTTATTCTCTCAATAGCTCTCAGGGGAAGAATTGATGAAAGTGGCTTATCCAAAGCCACCTTATTGAGCAGCACAGCTGATTTTTTTTTCATAAAAAATAATTCCTGTTAAATGTGGTCTCTAAGGCTCCCCTTGTAGGCAGTAGAACTTAGGGAACCCTTCAACTTTGGGGTGGGGGACTATTTCAGACTGCTTTCCAATTACACAGCAGGTAGGAGGTTGTCCATGCAGTATTACTTTTCATCTCTGGTGGATCTGACACTGTTGAAAAGGCTATTATTCAACTTTTTTCAGGTCTGCCCTTCCTTCCTTCCTTCCTTCCTTCCTTCCTTCCTTCCTTCCTTCCTTCCTTCCTTCCTTCCTTCCTTCCTTCTGCCTCATTATTTGCCACTCAGATTAGCATGAAGCATTAAATCTCAAGTTCTTTGGCAGCTAAAAGCATGAACCTCTGGCTAGCATCTAAATAAATCATGCAAGTAGCAGAAATAATACTGCTCATGATGACTTGAAATATCACAAATTGGGCAACCAGGGGAGAAGATAGGGGCGCGGTGGCTCAGCAGGTTAAACCACTGAGCCGTTAGACTGCCGACCATAAGGTTGGCAGTTCGAAACCGCGTGGCGAGGTGAGCTCTCGTCACTAGCCCTAGCTCTCTGCCAACCCAGCGATTCGAAAGCTAATATAGCAAGTAGATAATGGGTACCACTCACGTGGGGCAATTTGCGGGCGTCCATCGGAGGGTCGTCCTCGATCCAAGAAAGACCTGGAGAACGGTGATGGCGGCGGAGGATGACGGATCCGGAAATAACAGCTCCTGGACGTCAGCAGCCGGCGCGGAGCGAGGCATTCTGGGACATGTAGTCCGATGCCTGCAGCTGAAGAGCCGGTTCCCTTCCCCTCTCCCTATCGCGCGGTAAAAATTTGTAATGATGTATAATAGGTATGTAATTGAATTGTAAGCCGCCTAGAGTCCTCCAGTAGGGAGGGGATAGGCGGGGTATAAATAAGACAAATAAATAAATATAAATAAATAAATAAAACATAAGGAAAAAAAGAAAATTTTGAAAGAGCAGAGAGAGAACAATTGACAGAAGATGTGAACATGGGTAAAAATAAACATACAGTTCCTGCAATGGCAAGGTTAGACCAGCAAAGCGTTTAGGGAACCGTGCCCCTACATATTTATGCAGTTTCATTACTCATCTGTTCTTCAGATAGAGCAAACCTTTCCCTTTCAGAATGTTCACATTATGTCTGCACCTTTTAAAAAAGTCAATTTGCTCTACTGAAATTAGAATGTCTTCTGTTCTCCATTCAACTCTACAGCATATGCTATCATCATGTACCAGTAAAGTATGTCCCATCTCTTATACCTGGGACATAATGTTCCTACTGAACTCCTCTTGAATCCTTTGCAGAAGTATGGAAAAAGTTGTTCTCTGTGTGGAACAAAAGGTTAAGCACAATCTTTCCTCCCTATTGTTGCAGCAGAGGGAAAATAAAGGTCTGACCTGGAGCATGGCAGTAATAAAACTCTGGATACCTTAATGTTATGGCCTTCAATATTTGCCAGCAGTGGGACTCTCCATGTCTTCCCCAACACAATTCTACACTGATCAGTTATATTGCTGGCATTGTCACATTTTGTTACACACATTAATAGATGAGGAGCTTTGTATTTCCAAGGTGAAATTCTTTGATTGGTCTCCTACTTCCCAGCTTCTGCTTAACCTCTCGGCTGAGGCGCAGTTCTAATTAAATGAGTGTGCACAAAAGGTTTACTCACATATATTCTGAACTTTGTTTGGCTGTAATAAAGATATCATTGCACCACTCCTGTTAATACTTTGCCTCCTCACCGATTTTGAGCTTGACATTAAAAATGGGGATGGAGCTTTGGAGGCATTGACTGAATTAATGATCATCTCTAAGTCCACATATTCTGAGTTATGGGTCCATGGTCCTTGAAAAACATCTTCCATTTTTTCCTACATATGCTAGTAAATGGTGTAGGAATTATTGCTGCAACTCCTTCCATGGAAGGAGGAAGGATATCAACATCTCTATTGGCAAAAAGAACGGAATTGCATCTTTTACTCAAAAGATACGATTGAGGCCACAGCTGGATCAGTAGAAGGAAGTTTATGTTATAATAGCAGGAAATAAAAAATGACACACACAGGCGCGCACACAGTGAAAGTTGTTAGTAGAAGACTGCATTCAGAAATGCTTCACAGTTAATTGTTTAGTCAATTAGAATCATACTCTTTCTAGCCAAACTGAGTCAGGAATTCTTATGAATCTCTCTCCAACAACAGCAGAAGGTTTTTTTTTTTAATGAAATGTACCATAATGTATGGTATCTGGTGTTCAAATTGGTATTTTCACCCAGGGACTCAAGGAGGAATTCATTGCAATCCCTTCTTATTTTTCTCCATGGCACCAAACCTGTGAGGCAGCTTGGGGAGAATTTGGCTCCAGTCCAACACCTTCCTAGACCAGCACCTCCACCATTAAGCCACACTGACTCATCACACTGGCATATTGGGAGGCCTACTGGGAAGTGAAAGTGGAAATAGGTAATTCTGCATTCTGGAGGTTTAACACATTCATTTCCACTTTCCTCTTTGCTAAGACAGCAAGCAAGCAAGCAAGCAAACAAAATGCAACAACATAAATGTTATGTTATTATCAAATGCTGACAGTGTAATTTGGGGTAAACTAAGGCCCCAAAATGGGGACTGCATGGTGCACATGAATTACGGTTTGTACATCCCTGTCTTAAGCTAAGGGATAAACAACAGTCAAGAATAAGATGGAAGTAAACAGCAAAGTGTGGATAAAAAAGCTTTTAACCAAACTAACTGAGAACAAGAACACTGATTCAAGGAGATAATAAGGGAAAGGCTTCTACCAAATTTGCTTTCCAATTAGAGGGTTTTTGTTCCCCCGACTTGCCAAGGTGAAATGCTTGAAAAGATGTCTATTATTAGACCAGCTAGTCATTTAAAACATTTCCAGCTTTTAAAAGAAAATGTTCTTTGGCATAGCTCTGTCAGTGTGAATAGGGATTGCATCAAGGGGATGCTTTGAAGTGGGAAACTGAAAGCTGTCAATGAATTCTGTTTGCTGATGGGTTCTTTGTGTCTGCCCAGGTTAGACTCCTGCGTGCACCTGATGCAGCCTCAGAGTTCACTGGATGGGGAAGAATTTTGCCAAGATATATAAATATGCATGATACCTACTACTACTTTCCTAAAATAGGTTCCTAAAATACATAGTGTAAAAAAAAATACGAAACAGTGCTCTGAAAGAAATGATCATGGTAAAAGTTCTGTACTTTACTACTGTATATTACTTTAGTGGAGTGAATCAAGAAAAACAAATAACTGATCAAACTTCAGCTCTCCTTCAAAATACTTTAGATTTTTAAAAACATTTTAATCTAGTGCATTTAATGTTAATCAAACACCATACGATGCAAAGCACAGTTGTTTTAGCTACACGTCCCTTTTAGCTGAGTCTGTCTTGGATTTATTTAACTATGCTTTATTAAATGACCCACAATCGGCTGGATTCATGAGACTTGTAAAACCTGGATAGGATCTAGGAAATCTGGCTGGGGCATCTTCAGGCCAAACAGATGATTCAGATATGTGGAGGAGGTGAATGGGGTTGCAGTTGGAGATTATTTTCTTGAAAACTTGTTTTAGGAGGCTAGAAGGCATCAGGAATGGTGGGGATGAGGAAAGATTGCAGTAGTGATGGCAAAAGGAGGTATCTGGAGGCCATTGGACTGTCCATCATAGGGGAAGAGGAATTGGCAGTCTGATGTCAATTTCCTCTTCCAATCCAACTACTCCATATTTGGTGAAAGATATTAGTGGATGGGGGTTGCCTATCAAAACTTTGCCCTCTTGGGTTTTGAGTGTTCCATGTTGCAAAACTTAGGTGGAGATTGATGATCTTCCAGGAGACCTTGGCAGTGAACAGTTGCCTTGTCCTACAGGTAGATGATGTGAGTCTCTGTATTTGAAACTGGCTTGAGGACTAGCTAGGTATATCTGTGGTGTACTGAGCTCTTCCCAAAGCTTGTTGTTAATTTCACCAAGCTATTAAGATGCCAGGCTTGTCGATCGGAAGATTGCAAGTTCGGAGGTTCGAATCCCTAGCCCTGCGTGCGGAGTGAGCTCCCGCACTCGCCCCAGCTCTTGCCAACCTAGCAATTCAAAAGCATGCAAATGCAAGTAGATGAATAGGTACCACTTCGGTGGGTAGGTAACAGCGTTCCGTGCGCGTCATGCAGCCACATGACTGCGGAAGCATCTTCGGACAATGCTGGCTCTTCGGCTAACAAACGGAGATGAGCACCAGCCCCTAGAGTCGGACACGACTGCACAAATGTGCGGGGGGAACCTTTACCTTTACCTTATTAGTGCTGGGTGTTTTAATCTCCATGGCCTGAGAAAAGGGAACAGAAATAGACCAGGAGTTCAGAGCCACCATAGCAAATTTAGACTTGCCCCAGGTCATAATAGACCTAATTCAGATTGCCATATGCTTGATCTGATTTTTACCTTGGAGTATCTAATTCATGATCTGAAGTTGGAGACATTTTCATCAGAACTTTATCATATTCAGATCAAATTTTTGGACACACTGAAGCTCTTCTCCATCTCTGACCTCTGCAGGGTGATTGGACCAATTAGGATGGTCTGCCCCAGGTGCTTTATAAATCTGGTTGGTTTCCAGGAAGCATTTAGGGAGTTATCTCTTGATCTGACAGACAGTTCCATCATGAATCTTTTCTGATTACTGGAATTCAGAGTTGGCAAGGGTTTTGGATGAGATTGCCCCCAGGTAGCCTTTCCCTGTCTGCCAATTCAAAAGTGCTGTTTGGTTTTCTGAGGAACTGGCAACAGATGAGATGCCAAGAATGAAAGTGGGAAAAAGAGGAGTGAATGTGACCATCAAGGGTTACAAGCACACAGGGCTCAACTGCAGATGATCTTGCAGCAGATTATCTGGATCTTCCCAGTCTGGTTCCAGGGCTGAGCATGGAGTGAAAACTGCACTGGCTACCCTCATGGATAGCTACTGCCAGATGTTGATGGAGGGAGTGCAGCCCTTCTGGTTCCATTAAAGCTGCCAGTGACCTTCACCACTATTCACCATGGTACCTTCTGGACTGCCTGCAAAGGCTTGGAATTGGAAGCACTGTTTTACAGTGGTTCCACTTCTTCCTAACTGGGTGATTCCAGTTGGTAGCAATTGGAGAAGAAAAATCAAGGCCCTGGCCATTACAATTAGATTCCCCAAAGGCTTGGTCGTCTTCCCAATCTTATTTAACAACTTCATGAAGCTGTTGGGAGAGGTCATCTGCCATTACAGGGAAAGGTACATTTGGAGACTTCAGTTGACCTGCATGCTGACAGCAAAAATTGATTCAGCAGATCAAGAGCTCTCCAGGAGCTGCACATATTACCTTCCAGGTACAATTCTAAGTGCTGCTTATTACTTCTAAAGCCCTTGGTGTGGCAGGATCTAGTTATCCAGGTATGTCCAGAGAGAATCTGCTCATCCTACACATTTGATTTCCTGAAGGCATGCTATATATTTTCATCCCCCATAAAATAGGGGTGTGAAGATCAGGAAACTTGCCCTTTCTTTGACTGCCCTGGCCTTGTGGAAGAGTCTGCCCTCCAATGTAAGAACAGCCTATTCCTTGTAAACATTAGGAAATGAAAATAAACCTCTTCTGGATCATCATGTCTGTAGGTTGAGTCATGGCAACTGGATTTCTTCCTTTTGGTTGAAACGTTTCACTGTTTGTCCAAGTAGCTTCTTCAGTCTGGGCAAAAGTTGGTGAGGGAACCCCATATATGTCTTCCAGGGTGGCTGTATTGACCTGAATGGCTTGTTAATTGGGCCTTTACACAAGAGGATGGCCCAACACAGGAGGAGCAACACCACAGGACCAGAATCAGCAGTTTACCTTCATCTAAAAGAAAAAGGACACTCATTTGAGGACATTGATGTTCACATTTTGGACAGGGAAGATAGGTGGTTTGAGAGAGGGGTTAAGGAATCCATTCATGCCAAAGTGGAAAATCCTTCCCTCAATAGAGGCGGAGGCCTCAGGCACAACTTGTCCCCCATTTATCATGCTGCTCTTTCATTGGTCCCCAGGAAGATTAAGGCCACTTCACAAGTTCACCAGCAAGGCCACATTTAACGATCCACTTGGGGATGAATAAAGGTTTTAGGAGTAAGACATCCCAAAGACTATCTACACCTCAATTGCCCAGTTAACAAGCCATTCAGGTGTAAGGTCAATAAAGCCACCATGGAAGACATACATGGGGTCCCCTCACCAACTTTTGCCCAGACTAAAGAAGCTACTTGGACAAGCAGTGAAACGTTTCAACCAAAAGAAAGAAATCCAGTTGCCATGCCTCAACCTACAGACAATTCCACCTGGATGACTGAAAATCTTCATCGACATTCTGGATCATCATGTACAGTATTTAAGGAGCTGCTGTTGCCATGTTTCATTCTGGTTGAGTATATTTATTACTTCTTATTCTTTCATTATAGTTGTGTGGTTTTATAGTTTTATGGTTGTTTTGATTTGCATAAACTTTCCACAGTCTTGTGATTGGGGAAGCATAGAAATTTTGCAAACTAAGCAAATAAGCAAACCTGACAATGATGGCACATATGATAAAGGTACATAAGGGGAAGTAACAGGACTGTTTTCCATAGCCACAGAAACTAGGGCCAGAAATGATAAGTCACCCATTTGAAGGTAAATCTTCTTTTGAAAAAGAGAGCAAGTATATTTCATTATTAATTGGTATGGGACCAGTTCCAAATTCATGAAGTCAAGAGAATCATGGAGGTTGCTTAGAGCAAAAAAAAAAAAACCATCCCCACTTATTGTGTTACTGTCCAGAGGTGAAACTGGCTCATCAGTCCTCAGTTGTATGTGGTTTTGCTAGGAATTGGGTGTCCTGAGTTTGCGTGAGCATCCTCATCACAGCAATTAACAGAGATGCTTAGAGTATTTGGTAGCTAGTTTATAATGAGTGAGAAAGGCAGAAGCATAAAAGCAAGTCAGCTAAAATGCTTGAGATAAATTAAAATGGATGAAAATAAGTTGAAAAATGAAATAAAAGCAGGAGAAAACAAGAACTGCTAGCTATAGCACCATCTTGGGTGGGGGGGAAGGATTCAAATGGGTAACTGAACATTCCTGGAACGTCTGATTCACATAAGACTTTCCCAGCAGCATTCCTACAATCTGAGTAACTGACAAAGTAATGCTTGCTTGTGGCAGAAACAGTGTCATCCCTCTATTCAAGATTTATTTCTGTAATAAAAACTTGATATCCTGCAGAGAAGCAATTGAGTAGAGACCCTCTGGCTTGGAGAAGACTAATCCACTCTTTCCCAAAGAACCTGAACTGCCCCCATCAGTCAGCAAGCGGGATACTTCTACATTGGGTGCTGCTTCTGCATATGTTTTCCAAACAAATCAAATTTCTGTAGCTATCAGAAGCAGTAGACTTAACGCGCGCAGGTGGACTTCTCATAAAACAGTCACTTTCCATCTGAGTCAGCTCCTGGGCACTGCAGTCATGCAAGAGGACTTAGAAGCAGTAGGCTGGCTTCCTGTTTCTCCTGGCAGCTTAATTGTGCTTAAATTTAAAACTTCCACTGTCCCATTTATGCTATTTAAAATGAAAAACTAACTTATTATCTTCCAGATCTTTCTTTTTCAGCAAGTTTTTCTATTTTATTTTACATTTTTTCCAAATCTACTCTAGACACATTTTTCTTGACCTGCTTGCCCACCCCCCAGCTCTGAGCTCAGGCATAGTGCCAAACCATGTAAGCACAAAGTTAAAATAATCTCATTTTTTTAGCTTGACTCTTGGTGACTACATGAACACATAAGTGCAGCTTTGTTGCTGTTGTGTTATATTAAGCAAAGGAAGGAAGGAAGGAAGGAAGGAAGGAAGGAAGGAAGGAAGGAAGGAAGGAGGGAGGGAGGGAGGGAGGGAGGGAGGGAGGGAGGGAGGGAGGGAGGGAGGGAGGGAGGAAGGAAGGAAAGGAGGGAAGGAAAGGAGGGAGGGGTGGGTGGGTTAGGTTAAAATTTTCAACATTTCATTAATTAAAGTAATTAAATGTATTTTATCATTTTAAAACCTACCAATAATTGTTGAAATCCAAATAATATGAATATCAACAGTACAATAATTTCTGTCTGAGCAAACAGGAGAAACCCAAATTTTGGATGTGGTACAAGCCTATATACAGTATATCCTAATAATACAAAAATAGTTTCCAATAGTTAAATTCTGTGTTAGATTTACTTTTGAAATACAAAGTTATTTTAGGCATCAAGGCATGCTCCCAGAGCTTAATTAACCGCTTTTCCACAGAAGAAATTGAACGTACTTTCCATAGGAAGCGCAGAGAATACTTGCAGCAGTTATCTTATACTGCCATGGAACTTTCTTCTAGGATAACCTTTTGCCCACCAATAAGATAGACCTGAACAATGATGAAGAAGACTTAACCCTCTCAGCCCCAACAATCTTATCAGAAGAAACCCTGGTGATGGATGCTAAGTTACAGCTACTTAGATTTCATTTAAATATAAGGAAAAACTTTCTGACTAAAAGATGGATACAAAATTGGAACAATCTACCTATGGAGGTTTTGTGTTATCCATCTCTGGAGGTTTTTAAGAAGCGTCTAGATGGCCATCTCTCATGGAGGACTGAATTGATATTCTTGCTCACTGCAGAGTGTGGGATGACATGATTCCTTCCAATCCCACAATTCTATATAACAAGAAAGCTATGGTTATATCAACATCTATTGTCTGTATGTCTATCATCTTTCTATCTAATCTATCTATCTGCAAAGTCAGATAGGAAAACTTCAGAAAGAATCTGAGATGCTCCCATCTCAGTGGCAAATGTATTTTCTAGAGATAGACTGCCTTGGTAGAGGCCAGAATGGGACCCCACCAGCTGAAGTAATGGCTGAAACATATCTGGGAGGGGAAGTCCTTAACTCAGCTTATCTTAGCTGAGAAATATAAATAGCTGATTATTTGGCTTATTGTGGACTTTCACCCCACTCTCTGTTTATGATGGAGTAGAGAAAGCTGTGATTTAGCCAGACTTAAAAAGTGACAGAATCGAACCCTCATATCACCATTGCACTGCTTTCGCTGACACTCCTTATGTCACTCCCAAATATTTTGCCTCGCATGGAAGAGAGTTCACCCTGGTGAGATTTAACATCCTACCTTCAAAGGCAATAAAGAAGAATTCAACGATATCTCATTTCAAGGACACCTTGGCAACTGTTTTGGATGCAGAGGTTGAGACCATTGCACATGTCCTCCTGAGCTGCCCCTGTATCATACTTGGTGCCTAGAGTTAATCTTCCCCCGTATCAGGAGATGCTTGGACTGCTTGCAGTCTGAAATTGTGCTCTTGTTTACTGAGGAACATGTAATCACTACAAATGTCATGAAATTGTGCACTATTGTAACTGCACTTAGAAGACAAAAGTTTTGACATGTCTTTAACTCCAACTCTAGCTAATCTGCTTTGATTGCACCCCCAATCACACACATAGTAAAGGTAAAGGTTCCCCCCGCACAGTTGTGCAGTCGTGTCTGACTCCAGGGGCCAGTGCTCATCTCTGTTTGTTAGCCGAAGAGCCAGCGCTGTCCGAAGACGCTTCCGCGGTCATGTGGCCGCATGACGCACGCAGAACGCTGTTACCTACCCACCGAAGTGGTACCTATTCATCTACTTGCATTTGCATGCTTTCGAATTGCTAGGTTGGCAAGAGCTGGGGCTAGTGCGGGAGCTCACTACACATACATACACATACATACATACATACATACATACACACATACATGCTCATATATACCTGTATGTGCACACACACATCATCTTTTCTCCCCTTTCCCTTCACCTTTAGCTTTCTCTTCCACTGTCAATAGCTTTTATGTGATCTCTCCCCCCCCTCTTATTTTTTAATTGTCGCTTTGGGTGTATGACTATATAGCAAATAAATAAATAATGAAATAACAAAATCTTGAGCAATTGACCTCCGTGATTAACATTGTGCTCCTCTTAAGTGTTCCATAGGTTCTCTGGACTTGGAAAGAACCATTGAAAGTTGTTTGTTTTAGAAATGTGAGGATTGATTGTGCTTTATGGCAACTCATATGAATGATGATGGTATCTCAGTAAGAATCAGTTGGCAGAAAAGTGAACCAGTGTTATCAAACCTTTTTGTGCTGGGGTCACATTTGGAACTTGAGAACATTTTAGGAGAATTCTCCTAAAATGATAGCCATGAGAGCTTGCCTTTCATAAGACCACATTGGGTGTGGCCACAATACATCACTTAGTGGAAACTGATGAAATTAAATACCCCATGGCAATTTGTAGCCCTCTCCAGAATGTTCTGTATAATTTCTGCCTTTTTCTTGGAGAAGTGGAAAAATAAAAATAAAAACAAAAACAAACAAAAACAAAAACAAACAAACAAATAAATAAGTGTGTAGCCATCTCCCATCAAGTTTTTTTCTTTAAATCTCTGTACAACTTAGCTATGATCTAGACACATTCTGGGAATTAAGCATAATGCTGGAAAGTGTGTTATGCCAGCTTCCACTTTAATTATTTTAAAATGATATATCAGCTGAACCAGAAAGCCAGGCAGTTACCAAGAGAGATAGTTAAGGACCTATTGCTACTTATGAAGACTGCTTTGCTTACCTTTGCCATTAAAGCATCATCAGATACGTGCCAGGGCACCAACTTATTTTTATATTTTAATTAATTTCTTTGTTACATTCATTATGTTGCTGACTGCAGTAAAATGTCATACACTATTCTGCTAGAAGCTTGTAAACAATCATTAGGGTTTGGATGGTAACAAGAAGTTCACTTTTCTTTAGACTCCTACCTCACAGACTATAAATAGTATTTGTGATCAAAGCAATAATAGTTTTTTATAACCTCAAGGAGGAAAATCTATGTGGTGCATTGTTGGCTACAACATGAACCTGTAACGTTTTCTTTTTCAATCTCATTTCTCTATTTCCTCTTCACATTTTATGAGTGAAAAATATTGAAGAAAAATAGCAAAAGCACTATGCAATCTGTGCTATGAAAAAATGTCTTCTATGTGCTATCACATAGAAAGGGTACAAATCAATGTCCTTCCATTGAATTTGATCTCATTGTCCACAGAGATTAGAAACATGCCTTTGACCGTACAATAAATCCATATTTTACTGGAACCAAGAACCAGCTTGGCCAACACATTAAGCAACCATATCAGCATACAAATTCAAAGCACTTCCAAACACAAGGTAGACGGAACACTAAAGGACTATGCCACCTGCATGCAGAATATGTAGCTCCCAGGAGTTCTGTGGGTGTTTATGATTCAGGTAAGACAGTAGCATCTAAATTGTTTAGATCAAGGAAGCTAAGTCCAGTCAAAGAAGGCAAGGTCACTAAATGAACTGAAACTAAAGGTAAGCAAAACTGAGGCCAAAGTCCTTAATACAGGCTGAAGAAAACAGAACCTTGGATAGCTCCATACTCTACTAGCTGAAGCTCTATGCTAGAATGGCTACCAAAAAACGTTACAGTATATACAGGAGCTAGAGCATCTAAAATGTATATAAAGACTTACAATGTGCTGATATTGTGTTTCTTAATTTTGTGAGGCTGAAGATATTTTAGTACAACTCATTCTCTAATCTAAGATAGAAGGTATGGCTGTTGGTCATAATCTCATTTCCTCATCAACTCATAATCAATAGTCATACAAATACTCCAGACTGGGTTATAGTATTCAAAGAATATAGACTAAGGATTGTGCAGCTGTTGGTTCCCAAAGGAAATGTTTTTCAACCCTTTGCTGAAAAAAAAAATCGTGTAAAACTTACAAAAGAATTTTTGAAAATAATTTAGCAGGGCTTGTGGATCTTAGAATAAAACGCAATCCCTGCCGGATGTCACAGGATCTATACTTCACATGTCACTGCAGATGGCAGAACTCAGCTGACCTTTGGCTGGTTTCAAAAAGGCTGAGTCGGAAAATCTTACTGTGTTTGGACCTAGTTAATACTTGGCAGAGAGATCAGCAAGACAGTCCAGATCTGGGAAGTCTAAAAGAGGTCTCAGAAGAAGGCAATGGCAAACCAGTTTCACACTATTGCAAAGAAAATGAGATGTAGGACACAAGCTTGACTTGAGGGATCTTTACCTTTTTTATTTGAATATATTTCACCATGGTAATGAAAGCTATTCATAATATCTTGCCCTTCCAAAAAGTAGTCTCCAGAAATTTAAGCTCATTTTAAGGAAGACTTGACCTTTAGGCTTCAGATAATCTGTTCTCTTTGAACCTGCCCAGATTATAAAATCTTATGCCATAAAACAATACACCATTTCTCAATCCCATCACTGTTGAAGACCCATTTGATGAGAATATAAGGAACATCTTTCTCAGTAGCTGCTCCCAAGTTTTGATACTCTTGGTCAGTGCAGGCCAGGTTAATTCTTTGTCTATTATTCTCTCACTTGCCAGGGAAACACGTTCTTTTATTTAGGCAGGCCTTTTAGGACTAGGTTGGTTTTCACTGTTGAATGTGGTGAGATACTGATTGCTTCTGTCATTTTCATGGTTGTATTTTTCATTGTGGATTTAACTGTGTTTTACCTTCTTGATTTTATAGATTGACTAGCCACCCTAAGTCTTATTCCTAGCCCAGAGTCACTTTTGTAGTGAGATGGGCGGTGTATAAATTTAATAATAAATTAAAAAAAAAAATTCCTTAGAGGAAAAGCACAGTATAAATGCCATACATACATAAAGAAAGCATGAAATACATTCCTAATCTTTCTGGTTTTGGTTATAAGACACAAACAGTAGGTTACAAATTTTAATTCATTATTATTGGAAAATTTGGTCATAGGGATTCATCTGGTATTCAACATAACGTATTTACTACTTTAAGTGCCAACTTAGTATTAGATAGCAGTCACTTAATGAATACTTTCTCCTACACTCTTTAAAAAGAAAATATTGCCCGTACAGCATTTCTAAAATGCCAAAGTACATGCTTGCGTATGGGCACTCACAAGCAGACGGACACGCAAATAATAACCTTAAGAATATTATTGATTGATTCTAGGGATAAAGTCTTTAAACTGTTACGGAGATTGCAGGCGAGGAAGGAGGGGGTGCTTTCCAGGGAGAGAAATGCGTTCACAGCGTCGAGGACCATGGGCGCCCAGCCAAGAAGGTCAGGCCGGATCCGCCTTAGAGTGCCTGGGGTTCTTCTGCAGAGAACTGGTTAGTGTAGCTTAGTTTGGCAAGATTCTGTGTAAGGTAGAACAATAAAGATCTAGAGCTTCATTTCCTGGCTCAGCGTTGCTTCTTTGCCTATCCCACAACATAAACGGACATTTAGAGCATTCAATATGGTGACTGTGCACACTCATATTGAAGCCTCAAAAGCTGCAAGTCAGTATTCAGGAATGTTCAGAATTTGCTTACCAGCCAGAAAATCTATCCTTTAATATGTCACAGTACAGATCTGTCAGCACAAGGTTGCTTATTTTTCTAATATAATGCTGTAAGATATGTTTTGGAAAAAACGCCTGCTTTTGATCACTGAGACCTTGGCACAATAAGCTTTCTCAGCTAATTTCACAACGAGATTGTTTACAATATCAAAAGGACAGGAAAGATAGAGAGTGAGAAATGGGGACATCTAGCAAGCCCACTTGCTATGATTACATTTTTTAAAGAACACTTTTATGCAGGAGATTTATTTTGGAATTTTAATGTGGATGCAGTGCCATGTTTTTGAGGAGGACGTCTTTGCGGTACTTATTATGTTGCCGTGTTCTGATCATGATTTTTATCATCTTGACAGGTTATTAGATATTTTTACTTACTTTGATTTTTTTTTATAAATTGTCAGAGTTTTGCAAAAAGACAAGAGTATGAATAGATAATATAATAATAGAAGTATAAAAAGAAAGTGATGGAAGAAGCAGCAGTAACAATCTTTGGGGAATGAAAAGAAGTTTTGTCTTTTCTTCCATCTCCTTGTAGATTTAATGCAATTCTTGGTTTTTGTGTTTTTTTTGGTCAATTAAACTAGCACACGAAGCTCAAGCATGAGACATAAAAGAAAGAAAGTATCATCCCACATCCATCTTCCCTACAATATATATTTTGTACACAAAGAACTTGACAGCCTAGCTATATCCTCATTCTTCTAATGTTACTTTATCTCAAGATATAGCAAAGTAGGTAAAGCTTTAACTAGATGTTGACTTGCAGTACACGTGATGGCCCAAAACTTAGCTATTTTACTAAAAATACAGGCTGACAGAAATAAAATTTCACTGCCTTGCCTGTCTTCTTCATTAAAATGCATTTCAGAGAGGGCATGCTTCGGACCCCTTCAACAAGAGAATTTCATCTAGGTCCAGGAGGCGTGCCTTCTCTGCAATAGCGCCCGCATTATGGAACATCTTGCCCCCGGAGGTGAGGCTGGCCCCCTCACTCCTGACCTTCCGGAAGTCTCTCAGGACCTGGCTCTGCCGCCTTGCCTGGGACGACGGAGGTGGTAGTGCCTCCTGGGGGTGGCTGGCCCCGTAGTGCCTCGATCCAGATAGTGGATTTTAACCATCTTTTGGATTTTACTTATTCTCTCTATTTATTGTTTTATGGTAATTTTTTGTATAGATTTTAACTTCTGCTATTTTGTAAACAGCCCAGAGTCCCCTATTCGGGGAGATGGGTGGGGATTGAATGAATGAATGAATGAATGAATGAATGAATGAATGAATGAATAAATAAATAAATGCATGCATGCATGCATGCATGCATGCATGCATGCAAGCAAGAAGAGTGGGCCAAATATCCTTTTAAGCAAGGGTAAAATAAAAAATGACCCACTGTCTGTATCTCTCCAGTATCACAAAGACAGATCAGATGAATAAAAGAAACAGTTTGATACCTGCCCACCAGTAGCCCCAAAGGCAAGGCATTAAACCAGGCCAGCATAAAAGCACTATGCACTATGCAGTGTTGGCACTGTGATACTTACACACTTCTCCTATTCCCCACAGGTAGTGATCGCTGGGGCTGAATTTATATCCTTTTGAAAGTAAGAGTCCTAAACTAAACGATCTTTTTAACACTGTTAAAAATCCAGAATGGTTACAAATTAGGGATGAGGGAAACCAAAGACAGAAGCTTTCCCACCAAACCTGCTTCCCATCTGGATTCATAATTATCTACCAAAATTAACTGGATAAACCAGCAAGAGCAGACATTAATTCAACCAAAGGAGATACCATATACTTTATATATTCAAGCCAAAGCCTCAATTCAAGTAGGCTGTAATATGGCACCTGTTATCTTCATCACAACATTTTTTATTCAAGTTGGATTTTAATGACCTCTGCTAGATTGAAATAATATTTAAGAAGCAGCAACACTTCTGGGGGAAATACAATACTTAATATACACTTTTCATGAGGCCATAGCTTGGAAAACAGCCACTAAATATTTATGGAGTTTAACATGCTGAGCTGGGTTCCTGTTTATTTGATACTTATATTCCATTAATATTTTGGCAAAAATTATTACTTTCAGTTGTGTTCGTTTCTGATCAATAATCCTTTCTGATAGTAATATTGAGCACCCATAGAGTTTTTTTTAATACAGCAGATATTATAAAAGCACTAATACTTCACAAGTACAATGTACAAAAGTGTGGGAATCAATTTAGCCAAATTATGCAGACAAAAATCTGACTTGGTAAGACTTTTAACAAGGAATTAATATAAAAATTAAATATAATGGGGCCAAAATACACCTTTGTTTCACTCCTTTCTTTATGAGGATTACTTCCAATATTTGTTCTAACCTTTATGGAAATACTTTCATATAGCCTTTGAATAAACAACAGTAATCATCTACCTATGAAGAATATCTCAATGTCTTCCATAGCTTGTCCCAAGGGATCAGTTCAAAAGTCAACGAAGTGATTTAAAGTCAACGAAGTGATTTAAAGTCAACAAAGGTTTCACACAAGTCCCAGAAGTATATTTTTCAATTAGACACTGAACCACCATTGCCTGTCTCACTAAAATGTGTTTATTTATGTGTTTGTATATTCTCTTGCTTTAATCAATTGAGGAGCTTCCAATATATATGCTGACATAAAATTTACTAATTACATTTAGCAGGCTAATTAATTAGTACTATTATGATCTGCTTTCTTTCCCTTTTTGGAGGTTGAAATTGATTTTTGATTGATTGGTTATGTGCCATCAAGCCGTTTTCGACTCCTAGTGACCACATAGATAGATTTTCTCCATGACGATCTATCCCTAATCTGTTCTTTCAGGTCTCCCAATAGTGCACTCATCGCCACTGTAACTGAGTCTATCCACCTTGCTGCTGGTTGTCCTCTTCTTCTCTTTCCTTCTACCTTTCCCAGCATTAGAGCTGTCTCCAGAGAGCTAGGTCTTCTCATAATGTGCCTGAAGAAGGATAATTTGAGCCTGATATTGGAATTATCATTTGAAATAGTCCCTCAACATGTTAGCAGTTCAATCAATACAACTAAAGAAAACTCAAGGACTGAGATCCATCAAGTACCATTAGCTTTTATCGGTTCTGCAGGAACAATGTATCCTTCTAGCACTTTCCCTATTTTCAGCTACTGTATGTTGCTAATTTCATGAAATCAGAGGCTATGCAGGCCATTAATTTAAAATGGCTGTATTAAGCTCCAGTTATAATGAGTCTAATATTTGCTGCAAAAATGGAGTGCATATGCATTCGCTGATTCATCTTAGACTACTACAAGCAATCTTCAATTAGCACCAAAAACCTTCAGGCCATAACTAGGTGTTGAAATGCTGCCTGATCTCCTACTGGCACTCTTTTTTTATACTTAATAGGGATGTCTGTCTGTCTGTCTGTCTGTCTGTCTGTCTGTCTGTCTATCTATCTATCTATCTATCTATCTATCTATCTATCTATCTATCTATCTTTGCCTATTTTCTGTAATTGTATATATACTGGATAAATGCTCTTAATCATGAATGTATGCCAGCACACTGATTACCTCCAAATTGGTGGGATAAAAGTAATAGGTTATTGGCTTGCAAGATAGTCCTGACATCTTAGCTTACAAAGAATTGCATGTTTGTGCTTGGGATACAACTGGAATTTGGTTGTGCTTTTGGAATACTAGCCAAAATGTACCACAATTGATTGATACTGTTGTTACTATTGCCATCCCATTACTAATACTGCAATTTTAGTTGCAGTATTACTAAGATTACTAAGGCTAGTAATATTGTCTATACCCTCTCTATATTGCTAAAAGCATTAAATGAAAGCCTTGCTTGGCCAAAGCCATGATAGTTAGCAGAAATCAATATCTATGGACTCATGATGTAAAGGTGTAAATGGAAAGATTATGAATTAAGAAATGAAATGAATGAAAAAGAAATAGATATATTATGTATCTGTGAAGCTAACAGAAAAAGGGGAAAGATATAATAGATCTGAATGAAGATGGTTTGATCCTATGAATACATGCAGAGAAGTGATGGTTTAACTAAAAAAGCTAAAATGTATGGCAGAATGTATGAATTGGTGTCATCTAAGTTGTTGCTAGTGCGTATGAAAGTAGAAATCCACAGGTTAATTACATTTGCACATTGTACACTCCAGGGAGCAGTGATAATATAAGAACTGGCAATAAGGTTTGGAAAAATGGTGCTTGTTGGTGAGTACCTGATTAGAAAAAAAGGTTTGTTTTGAATACATGGTTTAAGCAATATGTATATTCATATATACCGTATGTCAAAGAAATGAATATAAAGCATGATTGATATGATTGCTTATGATGAAAGTCTGAGAGAATTAGTGAAAGTTGGGTATATCAGGAATAACATTAAAATAAGTTGAATGCAGTTTAAAATGTAAGAAGTGTTTGTCGTAAAACAAGAAGAGATAGAGGGGGTCAAGGAGGAATGGGTGATGAATGAACGTGGATTAAATACAAAAGTGAGTGACGAGTACATTGAAATAGTTTGGTTATGTAGAGGGGATGAATGAGAATTGGATTGCAAAACAAACATGTGAGGAAGAAGGAAGGGGTTGGGAGGAAAGGGAAGATCAAGAAAATTGTGGTTGGATGGAATTGATGACATCCTCAAACAAAGAGAGGTGAAAAATGTAAAGAGCAAAAGGCAACAATGTATGAAGTGGTGTATGGATATGGGGGAAGCAAGCACAGTTTGCAAGGATAGAAAGATATGGAAAAATATAATGAATGGTGTTGGGATAAAGTAAAGGTCCCTTTTGTATCTCATGCTTATTACTCACCAAACAGTATTTTATATTGTTCAAAGATCACTCAGGAGACTCCAATGTTACTATTGTGCAGCCAGCTAGAAAAAAAAATCCTTCCCTTTTAAGAAGCTCCAACATTATGAAATCCAACTTTATAGGTTGCTTAATTCTTATGAGCCTCACATGGGTCATACAAACTAGACACAGATATGTCTAACAAATGTTAGCTTTGAGCAAATTTTAAAGCAAGGTCCATTATCTGGGCAACTCTGAACAGTAAACTGGGTCAAAAGATTAAACAAGTGATGACAGGCTATCATATATTCAATAACTCTCCCAAGAAGCTCCGCATCTACACAGGAGGTAACAGCCTGCCAAGGTGCAACAGTTGAGGATTGCTACATGAGAACTTCCTACCTGGAATATCTGGAGCATCCTACCTCATCTTTCCTTATTGTCCATTGCTGCCCCTGACAACATTAAAAGGGACAGAACATTCACAGAAGGTTGGTTTGTGGGTTAGAAAGGCTGGTTTTGTGAGATGGAAGGGAATTGACTAATTCTTTTCTAATTCAGCTCCTGTTCAGAATCATAGAAGAATTAATGAACTTTACGTCATCCCACATTAGGAGCCATTTTTAGGATCCTGAGATTTGCATCTTGTTCAAGTGAGCTTCAACTCTGTACCAGTGTGGAATAATGAAAATTTATGGGGATTCATGTCAGAATCAATGAATGAGCACACACAGAGAAGCTCTCACCTCTTTCCCATCAAATCTATGCAACTGAAACTGTAAAAGGTACCACTTATTTTCTCTGACCTTCCAATTAAGGCAGTTAAGCTTCTGAAGTATTTGTCTTTTTGCCAGAAAGTAATTAAATGCCAAGTAGATGGACAGAGATTAACACCAGCCAGATTTCTCTATGGGGGAGGAAAACAAGTGACTTCCTTTCAGAGCTCTCTAGCTGAATAAACAAGGAAGTGTAAAAGAATGTAAATGTTTTGATTCTTACTATCTCCTTCTCACTATTAGCTTTTGTTCTTTTCCTACCAAAAGTATCACCCTTGAAGCATTGTTACAGTAGCCCACTGCAATTCTGAATGCATGGCGTTACCTTTTGTAGCATTGATCTATTCAAGTCACATACGGTTAGTGATGGGCTGTAGGGGATTAAACTACCATATGGTTTTGGCTCAGCATATTGTGACAACCCAGTCGCTGTAGTTGGTGAGTCATGATTTATGGCTTAGTGTAATGTGCCAATGCAGTTGCTGACTGATTTAGCAACTATGGCTAAATCAAACCAGGATTTACTGCAATCTGCGAGCCCAGGCTTGGGGCCCTCTTCCTCCTCCTAAATTCTGACAATAGGCATTGTGCCATATTTAAATGGAAGGAACAGCAACATAATTAATTCATAATGCAGTTTAGTTTATTGTGGTAGATAATCAGGATCAATACCTGCTCCCTGCCCCTTGTTACCTGCTGTTACGGTTTTGTAAGGCGCTCCTTCTGATCGCTATAATCTCTCTGCGCTGAAGTAACTCCCAGGCACCAGAGTTCTTAGAAGCAGAAGTTAAGAAGTCTTCTTCTTAGAAGAAGAACTTAGAACCAGTTGCTAGTGATTCTTTCGACCCATTCATCTGCTCTCAGAGGTTGCTCTAAGTCAGTGCTCTGGGTCATTGCCAATTCAGGTATTGTTACAAAATCCTGCCCTGTAGCCGCTTTGAATGGTGAAAGCCCTGTGCTTTGATGGAGCGCATTGTTGTACGCGACTTCTGCGAACGGCAAGAGTTCTGCCCAATCAGTTTGTTGGTAGTTTATGTAACATCTCAGGTACTGTTCCAGTGTGGCGTTAAGGCGTTCACTAGCTCCGTCTGTGCACGGATGGAACGCACTACTAAGCCCCTGTTCTGATCCAATTAACTTCAAAAATGCCCTCCAAAATTTGCATGTGAACGTGCTGCCGCGATCGCTGATTATGCGTTCCGGCGTTCCGTGGGCCCTGTAGATGTGTTGGATGAATAGTCTCGCTAGCTTCTGGGCGTTCGGTATGCCTTTGCATGCAATGAAGTGTGCCTGTTTGGAAAAGAGGTCTGTGACTACCCAGATGGCCGTGTATTTGTTGCTCACTGGTAAGTCCACTATGAAGTCCATGGCAATTTGCTTCCATGGCTGTGTTGGGCTAGCTACCTCCTGTAGTTTTCCTGTGGGTTTGCCCATTTTCCTTTTTGCTGTGGCGCATGTGGGGCATGTTCGCACATACGCTTTCACGTCCGCACGCAACGATGGCCACCAAAACTTTCCCCTGACTAAATGTAGTGTTTTTAGGAAGCCGAAGTGGCCTGCCGTTTTGTGGTCGTGGTGCATACTCAAAACCCTTTGTCTTAAGGATTCGGGGACGTATGCTTTCTTGTCTTTCCAACCCATGCCATCTCGCTCCTCTAGCGTGTGTTTGTGCTCCACCCACCAAGTGTCAGTAACTGTTGCCGCTCGCAGGTCTCCTGCGAATGAATCACAGTCCGTCCTGTGTTTCGCGCTGCTCCGGGTGACAGCCAAATTCCCCTCTCCCCTGACCACTGGTGCCAGTTGCGTCTGCTCCTCCCCTGGTTGGGGAGGGATTATAGACTCAAAGATCTCCTCCATCTTGCCTTCATGCTGCGGCAGGCGCGAAAGCGCGTCCGCCAGGAGGTTTTTTCCCCCAGGGAAATATTTCAACGTGAAGTTGAACCTACTCAGGAACTCTGCCCATCTGAGATGCTTAGGGTTCAATTTTCTCGGGGATTTGAGGGCTTCCAAATTTTTATGATCCGTCCACACCTGAAACGGCTCAGCTGTCCCTTCCAAGAGGTGTCGCCACGTGCTTAACGCGTGTTTTACTGCGAATGCCTCTTTTTCCCAAACATGCCATCTTTTTTCTGTTTCGTTAAATTTCCGAGAAATGTAGGCACATGGTCTCAATTTCTCCCTGTCATCTGCTTGTAGTAAAATGGCCCCAACTGCATTGAGTGACGCGTCCGTGTGAATTACGAACGGTTTGTCAGGCTCAGGATGCTTGAGGATGGGCTCCTCCGTGAACAATGCCTTTAGCTTATCAAAAGCTTCTTGGCATTCCTGGGTCCACACTAATTTTGTGCTTGGTGGTGGGGCTTTTGCGTTTTTCCCCTTGCCTTTTGTTTTCAGCAAGTCGGTTAGGGGTAGCGCAATCTGCGCGAAATCTGGGATAAACTGCCTGTAGAACCCAGCAAATCCCAGAAATGCTTGGAGCTGCCTGCGCGTTCGGGGGGGTTGCCACCCTAAAACCGCCTTGACTTTCTCAGGGTCCATTTCAATGCCCGCATTCGAGATGCGGTACCCCAGAAAGTCTAGTTTGTCCTTGTGAAACTCACACTTTTCCAGTTTGACAAACAATTTTGCTTCTAATAACTTTTCTAGCACCTTTTTGACCAGTTCCATATGCTCTTCTAGGTTTTCCGAGAAAATTAAGATATCATCTAAATATACAATTACCCCTTTGTACAAAAATTCATACAATACCTCGTTTATGAATCTCATGAAGATTCCCGGTCCGCCCGCAATCCCAAACGGGAGCACCCGGTATTGAAATGATCCTAGTGGGCAATTGAATGCGGTTTTCCACTCATCCCCCTCCCTCATGCGTACCCGGTAATATGCTTCCCTTACATCCAACTTCGTGAAGACCTTCCCTTTCGATAGTTGGGCTAACATGTCTTTCAGTAAGGGTAGGGGGTACTGGTTAGTGACTGAAATTGCATTGAGCCCCCGGTAGTCTGTGCACAACCGTAGTGACCCATCTTTCTTTTTTCTAAATAACACTGGGGCCGCTAACGGGGAATTGGCTGGTTCAATGAAGCCACGTGCCAAATTTTTATCAATGAACTTGCGGAGTTCCGCTAGTTCTTTCTGAGTCATGGCATACATCTTGGGTTTCGGGAACGGTGCCCCAGGGATGAGGTCTACCGTTGCATCTGACTGTCTATGGGGGGGCTCTTGGTCGCATTCTTGCTTACCAAACACTTCACTCACTGGGAGGTATTTTTCTGGGATTGCCTGTGGGTTGCTTTCGTCCCCTTGTTCCCAATCCTCGTTCCAAAATTCCATCCCAGCTGCCCCCACTTCCCAGTCATCTACATCTCTTTCTTTGCGCGTCCCTCCATAAGTTCCGTCCACAAAATCAATTTCCCCGGAGACCCAATCCACCCTAGGATTTCTAGCTCTCAGCCATTTCAGTCCTAACACTATGGGTCTTGTTGCAATGGGGGCCACAATGAACCTCAAAGTTTCTACGTGGTTTCCCAGAGTCATTTGTACTTCCTCCGTATACTGCTCCACTGGCCCCCCTCTCATCTCAGAACCATCCAACTGACAGAAGGTAATGGGCGTTTTTAGTTCAAAAAGTCTCAGTCCCAATGAGTCAGCCACATCCGGGTGCATCAAACTCCTTGAGCAGCCCGAGTCAAGCATTGCCAACCCAGAGTACTTCCTCCTCCCCCCCACAGCTTTTAGGCGTACCTGGATGTGCATTGTGGGGTTGCGGCAAATCTTCTCGTTGCGCCCTTTTGTGAAGGCCTGCCCCGCGGCGCACTTTAAAGCAGACCTTTTTCGTTTCCCGCCATCTGAAGTTCGTAGTCTGATTCTTCACTGTCACTGTCTTCGTCCACGTATGTGGGGTGGCTCCATTTCGCCATGGCTGCCGCAGTGCCTTTGCGCTTGTCCCCCGCCTCTTTTTCTCTTTTCTTCTCTGGGGGATTCTTTGATTGTGACTTCCCTCTGGTCGTCGTCCCGTTCTGTGGGCAGTTACTGATGAGGTGTCCTATCCGTCCGCATCGAAAACAACCGCCAACTTTTGCTCTTCGATTTCTTTCCTCTTCCCATTGTTTTTGCTTGAACTCCATCCGGGCGGGGTGTGTGGTGGGTTCAGGTTTCTTCTTCAATTGTTTGAACCTTTTAATGGACATCAGCTGTGTTTGGCTTTGTTCGATACGACCCGCCAGTTGAATCCAGCCTTCTAGTGTTTTTGGTTCTTCCCTCCCCACCATGAGTTCTAACAAGTCTTGTCTCAGGCCGTACTGGAAGAATTCAATTTGAAATTCTTCCGGCCATTGCGGTAGTTCGCTAAGGATTCTTTTGAACTCCATAGCATATTCCGCCACAGTGCTTTTTCCCTGGTCAAGGTTTCGGAGGCGCACTTTGGCCGACACTTTAGCTAGTGTGTCTTCAAACCGGGTCCGCAGGGCCCGCATGAACTTATCGAAGTCCCGCAGCACGCTTGCCTTGGTATCGTGCAATTTCACGAGCCAGCTAGCCGCTTCCCCTTTCAAAAAACAAGACACATATCTAACCTTCGCTTCTTCTGTGTGAAAGTCGCTTTCAAATTCTTCCATAAACCCTTTTACGTGAGTTATGAAGCATGCTAAAGTTTTGGGGTCTCCATCGAATTTCATTTTCAGCTCTCGCAACCCCACCGGTGCCGTCCTACGGCCCGGCGACCTCCATTGCAGGGTGGGTGGGAATGCATCTGACTCTTCTTCGTCTTCCTCCTCCGATTCTTCCTCATAATCTGTTAAGTTGCTATTCTCTTCGGGAGGGGGTGAACCTGTTTTGGGTATCGCCCTCTCCCTCCCCTCCAAGAGTGAGATGAGCACATTAAGCCTCTCACTTAATTCCTCTACCTTATAGTCCATGCGAGACACTTTGTCTTCAATTGCCCCAATTCGTTGTGTTTGGGTTACACGCTTTTTGTTTTTCTGCACTTTGTGTCCCTCCATCCCTTCGCCCACTCCCACTGACCAGTCTGCTTTCAAAGTTCCGTGGGGTTTGGGATGCGGGGGGGTGTTAGGTGTTTCAATATTTTTAGTCTTTATTTTCTTTTTGGTCCCCCCCTGTACCTTTTCCTGCGTGGAGGCTGAGCTGGGTCCAGGTTCACATGCCTCAGCTATCTCTACTTCTTCCCGGACTGCCTCCCCTGACTTGATATCCTGGGACTCCATTCGATCTTTCGGGATTGGGGTGTTGTCTGCACTATTGGAATCGTTGGGGTTTACTCGCCTCTCAGCGTAGATGCGCTCTGCCGCCACGTGGTCTCCGCCGCCGTCTGTCGCCGTGTGCTGTCCGCTGGCCGCTTGTTGCTTGGGAACGCTGGTCGCTGCTTTCCCGCCACGTGGTCTCCGCTGCCGTCTGCCGCCGCCTGGTATCCGCTGTTCGCCCGCTCAGCTGGTCTCTGCCCCGCTTTGCCACCACGTGGTCTCCGCCGCCGTCTGCCGCCGCGTGGTATCCGCTGCTCGTCTCTGCCGCTCTTCCGCCGCCGCTCAGCTGCTTGGGGAACTGCTTCTGCGCTGCTGCCGCCGCTCAGCTGAGGGATCGCCGCCTCTCCGCTGTTTGAAGAAGCCGGATCCTGCTTTTTTTTTTTTTTTTTCGCTGCTGCCGACGCTCAGCTGAGAAATCGCCGCCTCTCAGCTGTTCGGGGGAAAGCCGGATCCTGCTACTGCGCTGCTGCCGCCGCTCAGCTGAGGGATCGCCGCCTCACAGCTGTTTTGCGCGCTGCCGCTCTTCCGCCGCCGCTCAGCTGCTTGGGGAAAAGCTGCTCTTCCGCCGCCTCTCAGCTGCTTGGGGAAAGCCGCTCTTCCGCCGCCGCTCAGCTGTTTGGGGAAATCCGCTCTTCCTCCGCCGCTCACTTACTTGGGGGAAAGCCGCTCTTCCGCCGCCGCTCAGCTGCTTGGGGAAAACCGCTCTTCTGCCGCCGCTCAGCTGTTTGGGGAAAGCCGCTCTTCCTCCGCCGCTCAGCTGCTTGGGGAAAGCCGCTCTTCCGCCGCCGCTCAGCTGTTTGGGGAAAGCTGCTCTTCCTCCGCCGCTCACTTACTTGGGGGAAAGCCGCTCTTCCGCCGCCGCTCAGCTGCTTAGGGAAAGCCGCTCTTTCGCCGCCGCTCAGCTGCTGGTTCCTCCTTCCGAAAATTTTTTATTTCTTCGGTTCGTTGGTCGAGGTGCGTGGACGCCGGTCTCTACCGTGGAGCTTACGAAAATTTTCGGGTTCGCTCCCGGGAAAACCGGTTGGTGTATTGATTCCAGCCTTTATGTAAGGCGCTCCTTCTGATCGCTATAATCTCTCTGCGCTGAAGTAACTCCCAGGCACCAGAGTTCTTAGAAGCAGAAGAGTTTATTATAGAATACAGAGTTAGCCCTAGCATGAACAAAGACTGGAATGCAGGTAACAGGAACAACAAGCACCTTTAAACCTTTCCCTCCCCCAGTGTCCTTTGCTGCGTGCCCATGAGGTCAGTCTGTCGGTTGTCTAGGCAACGCTCGGCCAGATGTGTATTCCCGATCGTTGGATGAGCGCGAGTCGATCTTCCAGTCTCCTGATGAACTCTTTGTCTGCTTGCCTTTTTGGCAGAGATCGGGTGATCTCTGACAGGTTTTCAGTGAATGATATGCTCTAGTATTTCAGGTCAGGATCAAACTTTAGTTTAAGCTTTTAAAAAAAGTCAGTGAAGAAGAGTCTGCCATTTTCTGCATTTCTGGACATATTTTGGTCCAGGGGTGAGATCGTCATGAAAAGATGTAAAGCAGGGATGAAGAACCGGTGGCCTTGAGATGTCGATGGCCTATAATTCTAGGCCTCCCATCCCACTGGCTATTCTGGGAGTGTACTTCAGAAACATCTTGTCGGTTTGTATTAATGTTAGCTAGAGAACTGTGATTTCAATTGAATAAACAACATGTATATATCAGTGTCAGGAGTGATGAATTTTATATTAGAAAATGGACCTCAGTAATTTAAGTCTCCTGCTCCTGATATCATTTGCTACGCCATGGAACACACATGACAAATTTTTATATTAATTTATCTCTGTAGTACTTCTCCACAACTGTGAATGGGAAAATTTACATTCACCTATTGAGGCTAATGGGCTAATGAATGTGTTTTTCAGCCGTCATCCTGTTTCACTTTTATTAAGGAACAACTTTTACGTCTGATGTTAAGAACACAATTTGGGATGGAATCTCTTCTCTCACACTGAATATTATTGGAGGCAAATCACTTTGAAGGCCACAAGGCTGACAGAATGATGGGAGAAAGTGATATGTAAGCCTTCATAATCTGTCAGCATAGAGTTTATAAACAGGAGCGCTTCTATGCCACGTGCTTCAGGCTCTGAAATAAATAGCACCCTAAACTGCTTCTAAAATTGTACCGTTGCCTATAACATTTACTGCATGAGCTATATATCTGGCAAACAAGATGATTTAGAACAAAACAAACTAGAGGAAGATACTGTCTTTCCCCCCTGCATTTACACAGCATTTTCATTTATTCTTGTCTTTGAAACTGCCTCAATATAATTATGTGTTTCAATTTTTTGCTTTGTTTTTTTACAGCCAGTTTCATATGGATGCATTTACATAGTACATGGTAAATGTATGATGATGAAAAGTAATTTCAGTTCCCATAAAGAATCTGAAGCAGAAAGAAATGTGAGGAAACCTATTTATCTGTACATCTTGCCTGCAGTTAATTTTCATTTGACTTTATAAGGTACTAAATCAGTGATGTTTCTCATTGCTCTTCTTACTACATTAGGAGTGAAATGAAGTATTTACCATATATATGCATGTGTGTCTGGATGTATGTGTATGTGATTAGATATAGATATAGATATAGATATAGATATAGATATAGATATAGATATAGATATAGATATAGATATAGATAGATATAGATGATATAGATATAGATATAGATATAGATATAGATATAGATATAGATATAGATATAGATATAGATATAGATATAGATATATGCACAACAGACATACATGCACACTTACACACATATATATGCCTACCATTCCATTACTTTCCAGCCTTAATGAAAAATAATAACTTTGAGGCATACAACTGTCTTAGTTTTATGTACTTAGATTTATTATAAATCAGATAATTGTTTTGACTTAACTGTGTTTCCCTGCTCCTAAACCACCCAGAGTCACTGGGAGTCAGGCAGCATATAAATTTAAAAATTGTTGTTGTTGTTGTTGTAATATAAAAAAGAGATGGCGCTTTGATTGTGAAGTTGTGGACACTACCTTAACTATTTTGAACTCCTGTTGCCACTCTTAGGATCAAGCAACATGATAATCAGTTGCATGAGGTGTTTCAGTTTTTGTTATTGTTAATGCCATCAAGTTTCAGTAGCTAGGATAAAGGTAAATGGGAGAGGATTAAAAAAAACATGCATTGCTCCTCCCTGCTCTGCCATTGAAAACCTACTCTTCTTGGATGTCTTTCTTCCTGGAGTTGCAAATGTGGAGACTTCAACTTACACATTAAGGAAGCATTTCCTGGATGTTGTTGGGTTAAGGCAATGTTTTTCAACCTTGGCAACTTTAAGATGTGTAGACTTCAACTCCCAGAATTCCCCAGGCAGCCATTCTGGCTGGGGAATTCTGGGAGTTGAAGTCCACACATCTTAAAGTTGCCAAGGTTGAGAAACACTGGGATAAGGTGAGGTTGTGGAGTCCTTGGTGCTCTCTGAGCCTTGTGGTTTTCTTACAGACATTTCATTGCCAGACTAGGCAACATCTTCAGTGCGAAAAGAGAGTGGGGTTTGCTCTCTGTTTATATACAGTGGCTTGCCCTGCTTGTGTTGGTGGAGGTGTTGTTCTCCCCTTAGGAGTTCCTTGATTGGGCTGTTGTTTGCTGCTTGGTTGATTGACTGAGTTAATAGTTCCTTGATTAGGGTATTGTGTACTGTACCCCACCCCCTTTTCACACTGAAGATGTTGCCTAGTCTGGTAATGAAACGTCTGCAAGAAAACCACAAGGCTCAGAGAGCACCAAGGACTCCACAGTTCAACCCTGAGCTACAAATATTCTCTTTGTAAGGTGAGGTTGCCTGGCTCATGATCTGGACAGCTAGCATTGTCGTCCAATATCTAGAGCCTTTATTATGGGAAAGGCTGCTAAAAGCTTGAGGAAAATATTTTACTGTAGGCAGAAGACAGGGCTGTAGGAGGAGAACTGAGAACTTTATTGTAAACCGCCCAGAGTCCCTCTTCTGGGGGGAGATGGGCGGTGGCAAAATTTGAATAAACAAACAAACAAACAAACTGAGGCTGGAAACTAAAGGAGGGATTGGCCAACATTTTTACAGCTCTCACATATTTGCTCCCATAAGAACCTGATGGATTATTTTCAAATCCCTACTTGAATGCCACCTCCTTCACAGTTCTTTGGGAATTTTAAAATGATTAAAAATGCATGGGGGCTGCCTTTTGATACAACTTGGAATCTGTAATTGTAAGAATTGTGTAAGAAGCAGCTGCCCCATGCTGGTGAGTGAGAGCTGCTTCAGGCATGTTACAGTGATATTGTGGGTGCTGCCTTGGCTTCCATTAGGATTCTGGGAAGAATTCAAAGTGTTGGTGCTGTAAAGCTGTACATGGCTTGGCTTCTATAAGGGATGCCTTCTCCATTCCATCCATCCCAACAGGGAAAGGCATCTATCTCCAGTGTAAGGCAGGTTAGATCAGTGAGGGCCCAAGAGCAGTGTTTCTCAACTATGCCCCCCGCCCCACACTTTATCAAATAGCCTCTCCTCCCCCTCAGCCTAGATTGGCAGACATGTTAACATCATTCTGCAAAGCAATGAAGACTGAGCTATTCCACAGAGTCTTTGGGACTCGAGGCTACCTCTATGATGATGGCTATCAACATAGATAGCCATCATCATCATCATAATTTTGGTATAGTTCTCTGTCATATGTATGCACAGAATTATTTGGTTTTATGGATGAACACAGCTTTATTTATTTTATTATTTTGCAGAGTTTATTGCTCTGTTCTACTATTATAAATGACTCTGACTTGTAAGATTTGGCAGTATAGAAAGCCAATCATCTTTTTTTTTTAAAAAAAAAAAGTATAGGATATTTGCAGTGTTATAGAGTTGTAGCATATTATTCTTGAATTGCATTACTCTGGTTTTAAGTTGCAGTCATGTTTCAAACAGTATGTGATCTGGGAGATCCTGATATTCTTTTCTTTGACTAACAGCTGTAATGCATATATGTATGATTTGTGGTGGCAGAAATATGATTCAACTTTGGTAGAGCAGCAGTGGACTAAATTGAAGTTCTTCCAGGTCAGAATTGGCTCTTAGATTGTCAGTTGTTCATCCCTGCTTGACTTAGTATCAAATGTAAATATTTTATAACTCTAGCTCTTTTACTAAAGAAAGCCATCACTAAAAATATATGAGAATTTGTGGTGGGGTAGAGGGGTGAGAAGATGATGTGGTGGTCATATTTTTGGAAAACAGCCTAATCCCAGACTGTATTAGTGACTTTGAGGCAGACACTGTAATAAAATAGCATGAGCAACTCATGCTTATCATGAAAGAGGGAATCTTGATTTCAGATATCTCAATGGGTATCACTCTTCTGAGACTTCCAAGTTTACTGAGATGATTAAAAGCCACCCTGGGCAGCTTGCAGAAAGGATTAGATGTACATGTCATAAATAAATAAAAGTGATAGACACAAAATACACTATCCTATTAGAACTGCTCTGTGTCAAATTAAAGAACCTCAGGCTGGAATTATAGAGTTGAAATGCCACTGTTGCCTCCTTAGGATGCCAGTGCTTCATCTGAAGAGAAAATTGTCTTTTTATTTCATGTTTGGTTGGTTGGCTTTTTTAAAATCTACCTTGACTTTCCTTAACTAGAGCTCAGGGCCTTTCCTCAAACAGAAGTGAAAGCTTAAAAAGATAATAGAACAACCAGTTTAATAAAATCAGCAGAATAGAAATAACAGAAAATGCACACAGTGATTATAACAATTCAGGCTACAACCCAAGTGTGCACTTGCTTGTGGGGAGAGGGGGCAAGCCTCACTGAACTCTGTGAGGCTCACATATACACCCCTCCCACACATACACACACCCACATGCACATAAAACATAGGTTTGCACTGTTAGTCAAATTATCTCAGCTCCTGAAAAGCAGGAGCTGAAATGCCATTGATGTCCTCTAAGCCATATTAAACAGAAGGATTTGGCCACCTAGTGAGAAGTTATTAAGGAGAAAGTAAGGTAACTGCCATTGGGAGATAGTTTCATTGCCCAAATAAAGTTGCTGAAAAGGTTTCTCTCTGGTTCCCAGTAAATGTTTTCCTGGACCCATTGTGGCATATGTGTGGCGGGGTTTACTTTTTATCACTCTGAAGGAATGCATAAAACCAAAACAAATACAGGAATGGATAAGTAGATTTAATCAGGGTGCTTGGAAGAAATTCAAATCCATCTATTCTGGCTCTAGCACGAGCATTCTGGAAGCATGACATTTCCCTAAATCTGTTATTTTGCTTTCAACTTTTTATTTTGTTTCATCCACAGAGAAAACAGTTACCTTCATATGTTACTACAGCCCATTATCTGTATCAAACATCTTTTTTCCCTTGCCCTTCAATCTTTCTTCAGATTATAGACTATAAGGTAGCTCTGCTAGCCTCTATAGTTATCTGCAAACCCTTTGATAGATCTTTAGGGAAATGGTTATGGTGGGCTGTTGTCTGCAAGTGTATGGTTTTCTTGTCCAAAGGCTTTCCTCCTTTTCTGAATTACAGACTAGAATTGGCCACATTTACAGCATTAAACTCATTCAGCAGCAGATCTGTTCAACAACAAAGAGTATCGATCAAACTCCATATAGCTATGACTTGCCATTGTGAAAATGAAGATTATAGCTGCTCATGTCAGCAAGCTGCAATGCTTAACCTCGTACACACACACACACACACACACACAGAGAGAGAGAGAGAGAGAGAGAGAGAGAGAGAGAGAGAGAGAGAGAGAGATGAAACCTCAATGTCCTTATTTTTTAGAAATGTAATGGACAAAAGTACTCTATTTTATTTGTTGGGTTGCAATATTTTGTATTGTATAGTAGTGTGGTGTAGTGGTTATGGTGTCATCCTGGTACTGGGGAAATGCCAATTAAACTCCTTACTCAGACATGGAAGGCCAGTGGGTGACTTGAACCCTTTCTCTCAGCCCAAACTATCAGGGTTGTTGCTGTTGTAAGAAGAAGGGATGCTATGTTGGCTGCCTTGAGCTCCTGAAGGAAAGGTGGGATATAAATCTAATAAACCCACAAACAAGCAAATATAACTATACAGGATTGCATAGATGGGCTTCACCAGCTCACGATTACTAAGCTACCCAAAGTCCTTTGGGGAAGTCCCTCCCCTATCCAAGAGGCTGATGCTCCTCTTTTTCAGTGCTATCATTCCTAGACTGATATGTAATGAAATCAGATGCAATTAATGAAGTGTCAATGTAATTAAATCAACCCCAAAAACAAAAGAGGAGAAAATAAACAACATTTTCTTTCAGAATGCATTTTATTTTCCAAAATACAGCAACTAAAACTAAGACTGGCTCTCGGAATGTATATGCTCACTTGGGTTAGCAGGAAACTAGCCATGCTTCTTTGACTATCCCCTTGATTGCTCTAATCCTCTGCAAGACCCATAACAACAACAAAACATCTTTCACAACTTCTGCGTTTTCAAGCATTGCTACTAATTGATAGACTAATAATCACAACAAATATGCTTATTTAAATTCAGAGAGGAGAAACTGTCTAATAATTACTACTGACATCAACACGATCTGCCACCGAAATGTGCCACAGCATATAGTTATGAGGATGTGCTTTGTTTGCTGAAAAAAAGAACGAACTCCCTCCTCCAATATTTTCCTACCTAAACTTCACATTCTTCACTATGCAGTTAACAGCTGATAAGTGAAATACTAATGGAAGCTTGAAAAATTCTCATCTCAGCTGATATTCCAATCTGGCTTTGCCATTTTCACTGTCTGGCTGCTTGTGAGTCTAGAGGCAGAAGGAAAAAACCCCTAAAGATTTGGCTTCATATTTCTGATAAATCAGAGACAGTAACATTTTAAATTCTTCTTTCCATTTGAGACAGAATGGTAAGTGGCATCTCACTTTCCGTTTGAACTGGCCATTGTACCACTTCACAAGTTTATCTTTGAATTCTGTGCCACCTATAAACCAGACCCCAGTTCTTCCTGAGATAGATATCATTCAACTGAGGCCAATAGATTTTGTTAAATTTCTTAAAAACAACAAAAAACTCAATTATGCAAAAAAGTTAACAAATTTATTTATTATGCATAAATTAGAGGTAGACACTCCGGGGTCTAGGAGTACTAAAATAATTTCCAGCCCTCCAGTAGACCCCCTTCCCACTCTCAGATAAATCAAAGTGTCAAAATTTTACACGAAGTATGCTAAAGTTTTGAATATTTTGGAATTTGGAAGTGAGTCATTCAGGCCTCATGACAATTGGCATATATTATAACAGGGGTCCCCAACCTGTGGGCCGCCGATTACCCTGCCTCCGGTGCACGTGATTGGCTCCCGCCTGCAAACCCTGCCCCCAGTGTGCGCGATTGGCTCCTGCCTGCAAACACCCCCCCCCCGATCCGTGGAAAATTTTTCTTCCATGACCGGTCCCTGGTGCCAGAAAGGTTGGGGACTGCTGTATAATAAGGAATGAAAATCTTTCTTGTTGAGATTTGATTTACTCTACAAATAGATCCCCAGTAGAATGTAGTTCGAAAGCATGCAAATGCAAGTAGATTAATAGGTACCACTTTGGTGGGTAGGTAACAGCGTTCTGCGCGCATCATGCAGCCACATGACCTCGGAAGCATCTTCGGACAACGCTGGCTCTTCGGCTAACAAACGGAGATGAGCACCGGCCCCTAGAGTTGGACACGACTGCACAAATGTGCGGGGGGTACCTTTACCTTTACCTTTACCTTTACCTTTACCTTTACCTTTACCTTTACCTTTACCTTTACCTTTACCTTTACCTTTACCTTTACCTTTACCTTTACCTTTACCTTTACCTTTACCTTTAGAATGTAGTTTGGTATTTCTACTGGGACTGTGCAAGGTTCTGAAAGCCTGCTTCATTTCAAGGAAAGCACACTTTGAACTGTCTTATGAAGCAGTGAGTTCATGTGCTTCTAAAAAGCGAAGTGAAACTGCCATATGGTGTTACACCTCAGAAATGACCCACAGCTGAGGTAAAATGCATGCTGCCCCCTTCCACCCTACCTTCCACCACTTTCTTCTAGAAACAGAACAGAATGGTTTGAAAAACAAACACAATAAGTTGGCTATTTTGTGTTTGGCTATTATCATCTTATGCACAGCATGTTTTTATGATTCTGTAGGTCTAACCAAGACGTTTTCTTTGCTATCATGCTTGCAAATATCTAGATTATTTTAAAACTCCTACAGGTTTTTAAGCATCCATCAGTAATTTCATGCCTTCATTTATTTTGATTAATGCTTCGTTTCCTTGCAATTTTTTCAAGGAAAATATGAATACATTTTAGCAATAACTAGACTAAAAATGACACCCAATATTATCTAGGAGGAAATATATAGTAAATAAGGTATATTTACAGGAAAATCATCTTCGTAGAATACGCAGTTTGCCTGAAATTAAAGATGTTTTTCCTGACCCTTAGTAATGAGAATAGTTCTTTAAATGAATAGGAAATGCAAGTGAGGTGTTTTTCTTCTATGCAATTTTCATACTTCAACAAGAACAGCTATGACTGAGAAAAGGATGAAGGCAAAAAATAGAAAGGCATTGAGAAATTATCTTTCTTATTTCATACATCTATACTCCCCATTGTGTTTTGATTTCTTTGCTTCATGCATCACCTTGAACTTTTTTTGTCTAATGGTATAATAATGCAAGATGAATAAATTCATCAGGATGTATAATCTATTGGACATTTTTCTTCTCCAACAAATTAAACATATTTCTATCATGCAGCTAAATGCAATTTTCTACCTCAGGGTGCTATTTGCTTTGCCAGTATTCTATAAATTGACATAAATGGATCACTTCTCCCTTTACATTTCCATGTTTCCATTTTGTGTGTAGCCCTTCAAATCATCTATTGGTGATTCTTACCACAGAAACCAAGGCTTCTGCCTGCCTCAAAATTTTCCTTCCAAGAAGGTCACCTGCTATATCTCACACAGCAAGGCTTCTCAGCTTCCCTTATATTGGCCTCCATCTTGTTTCTTGCACCTTTCTTGAATGGTCAGTGCAGGGAAAATGTCACAAATGTATGTGTGTATGTGGGGAAGAGCTGCATGCCTGTGTTCAAGAACTACATCTGTTTTTTGAAAGCACAAGTGTCTATAGCGTCTTCTTCTTGGCTAAAGCAAGTTTATCGAGCCACAGAGCTGAAGAATTCATAAAAGATCCCTCAAGTTTGCTTGAGTAGATCAGACCACAGTAGAACCCTGTTTTTCAACAGACAGTTTCCAGATTAGATTTCTCACATAACTTATCTTCCATATCTTGCCTTCAGGATTCTTCTAGATCAGGGATACATACTTATGAGCCCAGAGGCTACTGGGCTCCATTCCTTTATAATATGTTACTTAGAAATTGCACTAGAGTGTTTAATATGAACATTATTTTCCTTTTCACCCTTCCCCATTAAATCAATCCTGCTTCTTGTTTATATATTAGGAGTCTAGTGGACTGGAAATATTAGTCACTATTTGGGACTTAGCATTGTCTTGTTTCCCCCAAGTCCTGCTGTGCTGCCTCATTGTGGTGGAGTGGTGTTCCTGGGAGAGATGAGTGAAAAACACCAGAGTGTCTACTAAGACAGGGTTCCTCAACCTCAGCCATTTTAAGATGTGTGGACTTCAACTCCCAGAATACTCCAGCCAGCATTGCTGGCTGGAGTATTCTGGGAGTTGAAGTCCACATATCTTAAAATGGCTGAGGTTGAGGAACCCTGTACTAAGGGACATGAAGGTCATCCCAGCTGCCCTAAAGCAAACAAGCAGCTCTATTGGGCAGCAGAGAAATATGAAGATCACTTTAGTGATAACAGCAAAGGCCCCATTTCATACTGTGTGGTGAAAAGGAGGGGCAAACTACTCCTGTACTTTACCAAAAAACCCACGTGTATAGAAAATATAAAATTATTGATGATATAAGGATGGATGATGGGTCCCCCAGGTTGGATGGCACTCAACATGTTACTGAGAAAGAGCTGAAGATCTTTCAGAGTTCTAATGATGTGTATGACATGGTTAGATTAAAGCCTTCAGAATGTCTTGTTGCTGATGTTGCCATGAGGGAAAAGAAAACCTGAAGCTGCAAAGACAGAATTACGGTGGGCGCATGGAACGTAAGAAGCATGAATGAGGGAAAGCTCAGCACAGTGAAAGATGAAATGAATCAACTACAGATTGACATCTTAGGCATCAGTGAATTGAAATGGACTGAAATTTATTTATTTATTACATTTGTATACCTCCTGACTCCAAATTACTCTGGGCAGCTCACAACAACTAAAACAAGGGAAGTACAATAAAAGCAATTAAGAAAAGAAAAGATAAAAGATGGCAAGAATGACAGACTGGATGGGAATGAAGCAAGGGGTCTCACTCTCCCTTGCCAAAGGCCTGGGTGAAAAGCCAGGTCTTCTAAACAACAGCAGAGTGGGGGCCATCTGGATCTTGGGGGGAATTTCATCCCAGAAGGCAGGTGCTGCTAAAGAGAAGTTGCTCTTCTGGTGCCTTGATAGATGACATTGTTTAATCAAGGGAAGCTGGATCGTGCCAACCCTGCAAGATCAAATTGGACAGACAGATGCTATGGAAGACAGGTAGTTCCTCAAGTGTCATGTAGGGCTTTATAGATAAAGACCAGCACTTGGAAGCAAACAGGCACCCAGTGCAGCTTGCAAAGCAGAGGGGTTACATAGGCATACCAAAGCATGCCCATTGCTGTCTTCACTGCTGCATTTTGGACTAGTTGACGCATCCAGGTGGTCTTCAAGGTCAGCCCCATGTAGGGTGCATTGGAGTAGTCAAGATGTGAGGTGACCAGGGCATGACTGTCTGAAGGGTCCCCCAATCAAGGAAAGAGTACAATTGGCACACCAGATGAAGTTGTGCAAAGACCTTCCTGGCCAAAGCTTCCACCTGCTCTTTGTACCACCCTTGAATGAGGATATGCAACCCAACCAAGGTCAAAGAATCTCAACACCTCACTTGGCTGGTCTGTGGTTGAAAGATATAATTGGGTATCATCAGCATACTGATGATACTAAACCCCAAACTGGTAGATGACCTCACCCAGCAGTTTCATACAGATGTTGAAAAAGAGGGGAGGGAGAGTAGAACCCTGCAGCACCCCACACGGGACAGGCCTAGGGAGTGATCTCTCCCCTCAACCAAAACCAACTTGAACTGGCCCCAGAGATGTTGTAAGATGGGTGGCCATATAAATGTTCTAAACAAACAAACAAACAAACAATATCTTGACTTTTTTTGAGTCTTCCCCATAAGCATCCTGGCTCACTGAAGGCCAGCTGCTACTTCACAAGCCCATCTATTTTACATGGTGAGGATAAAATAAGGGCCAAGTCCTGTATAAATAACTCTTACCTCTCAAAGGAAGTTACAAATGCAAACAAAGATAGATAGATGATAGATAGATAGATAGATAGATAGATAGATAGATAGATAGATAGATAGAGGTTGTATTATCACATAGTAATGCTTGAGAAAAGGGAAAAAAACAGTTGGTTGTTGTATCAGGTAGGCAGCTAGCAGAAGATTGAGAGAAAAAAGCTAGAATGTCCTTCCTTCCTTCCTTCCTTCCTTCCTTCCTTCCTTCCTTCCTTCCTTCCTTCCTTCCTTCTTTTCAAATTTATCTAGCTGCCCATCTCATATATATATATAACTCTGGGTGGCTTACAAACTATTAAAACAAATATAAAAACAACAAAAAAGTACAACACAACACTTTTAAAACAAGAAAAAGCAATATAAAAGCATATAAAAAAAAACCTTCATAAAATACATAAAACTCACAGCCGAGATAATCCCATTCATCAAAACAATCAGTACAGCCACTGCAACAGCTCCACCACACTCCCATGTCCCCCTGCCCACTGGCAAAGCCATCTCTTCCGGGCCTTGCGAAAAGCCACCAGGGTTGGGACCAATCTGATCTCCGGGATGATGTTCAGGTGAACTTTTAATCCTAAATGACACAACCAACATTACTATCTGATTTTGGTGGAACAAAGGCTTCCAGTCTCGCAATGCTACACGTACATTGTTTTTTCCTGTTCCTTCTAGCTTATCTGTAGTTTCTGCTGTCCTTAGCTGTTGGGAACACCCATTGACATCCAAACAAACTAAGGTGTCCTGAAATCTGGCCAAACAAAGGGCCATATTCTGTGAGAAGGTCCTATTCAAAAGCCGCCAACCTTGCTGAATTCTCATGAGCGGTACTGCTCTTTTCTTACCTTATTTCTTTTAACGGCATGCCTGTATGTTGAATGGCTAGGCCATTCATTTTAAATGCCATCTTCCTTTGTTTTAAATAAAAGTCAAGACCCCTGGCCAGAAGAACAAGTTCTTCCTTTGTCCTCAGCACACCAGGGACTTCTTCATTTAATTGTGCTTAAGCTCCCTCTTTTTGAATTGCAGCTGAAGTTCTTGCAAGTCCCGTGAGGCCCATAAACCTTACTTTGGTCACTTAGCAATTTTTGCTTTTTATTTGTAGAGGTTGGAAGCACCAGAATGCAAACACCATGCTTTTTTTTTCCTGTTAAGCTGGCAACTGGGCCCAAAATTGATTTAAGGGATTCTTTCAGTTGTTCAGTCATGCTAAATACCTTTTCAGAATGAATTAATTTTCTAAAGAATTAATCCCATATCACTGAGCTTGCCTCCAATACTTGTCATTTCTGTGAGTGAAGAACCTGCAATTGATTTTGAGAGCTTTGTGATTGCTCAACTCTTGCTTATATAGTCTAAGAAACATACTCAGAGTCATTGTGCCACTCTTGCCCAACTGATGAGGCAGAAAACTGTGCTTCTGTCTGTTTCATCATCTCCACTCTTGATCTCAACTTTTAAAGACCTTCATAAAATTTCACGCTTTGCATTCACAACTGATGGCAAGAGCTCCCAGCTGTAATTAAATGAATAGTTATTGTAATCACTATCTATTAAACACAGCACATAACTGAGTTTGGAATATGACATCCACTAATGTGAACAAAATTTAGTGTAACACGTAATGTTTGAGAAAGGTATTAGTTCATATAGAAAAACAGAAAGAGGTTAACAGAAATTACTCATATCAACTAGGAACTGAAGAACCTTCTAGTGTTTAAAGAGGGGGCTATATGAGTGTGGTCTATGGATCTCTTCATCTGTTCAGTAGTTACGGGTTCCAAAGAAATAAACCAAGTTAGCATGTTTGCAGACCATCAATATAATATACCACATCTGTATTTTCCTGATTAATACAGTATTTTCTTTTACTGCCGCCATGTATTCAGAATTTCCTTTCTTGACTATTGGGTTGAGGTTAAATTCATTGTATATAAATGCTTTGTCACGTGAAAAACACTCTCTTAATGTTTTACGTACTTTGGCCACATAATGAGAAGACAGGATACCCTGGAGAAGATGCTGATGCTAGGGAAAGTGGAAGGCAAAAGGAGGAGGGGCCGACCAAGGACAAGATGGATGGATGATATTCTGGAGGTGACGGACTCAACCGTGGGGGAGCTGGGGATGGTGACGGCCGACAGGATGCTCTGGCGTGGGCTGGTCCATGAAGTCACGAAGAGTCGGAAGCAACTGAACAAATAAACAGCAACGTTTTACGTATGTATGCATTTATTGATTTAACACAACTTCTATAACACTTCAGTCAGACAGGTGACTCTAAGTCAGAGCTTTCCAAAGTTTTTCCCGCGGCGACACACCAACCGGCGTTGGTGTGTCGCCACGGGAAAACCTGGAAGTGCCGTCCTTGCGGCAGCGCGCAAAAACCCGGAAGCACTGCTGCCGCTTTCAGGTTTTCCACGCTGCAGTTGGTGTGTCGCCGCAGGAAAACCCGGAAGCGCTGATGATGATCAGCGCTTCCGGGTTGTGTGGCGACACACCAGACTGTGTGTGGCGACACACTTTTGTGTCGCGACACACAGTTTGGAAAGCTCTGCTCTAAGTGGTTATGAATTGCTATTCCTTTCTTCATGAGGCCAATGATTGCTTCATACTTTTTCTGCTAAAAACATTAAAAAAACAGAATTAAAGAAATCACATTGAAAATGGGTGCACATTCCATTTATGCTAATTATTCAGAGTGAAAAGTTTCCATTTCAACAAGCCTAATTGGTATTCTGCTGTGAACTTGACTGGGAAAAAAGACAAGCAAATGGAGTTGTTATCCGCCAACTGCCTTTAACTAGAAAAAGGATAGCAATTTAAATAATATTACACTGTTAATTTTTCTTTGCCTTGCAGTCGTATGACTTTGTTCATCACAAAATAACTGGAAAGCCAGTGTCCCCTTGCATACTGCCACAGGAATCTATGCTAAGGAACCCCTTTCTTGTTCTCCTCCTCCCTTGATTAATTCCAAACAGTGGGACACAAGTTATCCTTGTATAACACAGGAACATCAGTAGTTTGTGTGAATATATTGGCTCTTAAGCCCATGGGAGAATTTTTTTCTTAAATCTCATGGCTGCTGTGGTTAAATCTGTCAATATCTCATGGTGTCTGCCACAGTGGTTAGATTTTACATGATCTTTACAAGCACTAATCATAAAACATATAGAAAAGGGGGACTTGATGGATAAAGGAGGAAAGTTGAGAATCACAGTGTGAATCAAAATTACTTAGTAAAATAAGCAAAGGAAGGAAGGACAGACATTTGCTGAAGCAGTTATTCATTTGGTCAAGGAAACTAAATCTGGCTGATTCCAAATGCTTATCTGTTGTACAGAGTAAGTTTTCCATGTACAAAATACTCTAGAGACCTTGTTTTTCTGCTCTCAAACCATACGGTTGGGAAATATCTTTCTGTACAAGCCAATGGATTGAACCAGCAGTTTGTATTAGTTCTCATGCTAGTTAGATATCCTAAAATACTGGAAGCAAATCGATGCTCCATTATCAAATAATCTGCAAGTAAGAAACAGAAAAGGCCATATAAAGATTAAAGCTTTCAAACAAATTCACTGCATTATCTAAACCTAATACTGTTTTGGGGTATGTCCTGTTTTGATCTCATTTGTCATTTATCTCAAAATCCTGACCTGGGCAGAAGATTATAGACCTAACAGATAAATGCACACTTATGGTTGAAATACCTCATTCCATATTCTAATGTCTTTGCTATACACTGCCTATACTCAGTTGTGGCCTAAAAGGAATGCAAGACAGTTCATACATTTGCATATCTCTCTTTTAATTGTAAATACATCTTTACCACTGCCTGCTGAAAGCAGTGCAGTTTTATACTTTGTTTCATTAAAGAATAGAGAAGAAATTGTTAATGCTTTCTAATTATCAAATTATTAATCAGGTGCAAAGGTAGTCCACAATTCCCAAGGTATAGAAACGGCATTCCTAATTTTTCTTTTTAACAGCTGGTGTCTCTTGGAAAAACAGAATGTCAATAGATAATCCTAAGTACTTTAAATTGTTGTTTAGTGTGAGCATGTCCCCACATTTGAATAGTAAAGCAAAGATTGAGTCAGCTTTACAGTTCCAGACTAAGTGGATTTCAGTAGGAAGAAAGCTCGCTATAGTTCAGATTTGTCACAGGTTGAGCTGGACAGACTAGTTGTTCATTTAAACAACTGTGATCACTAACTGGTCATTTCAATTCTTCACTGGCTAAGACAGGTAACCAGCTAAATAGCAGAACAGCAGAGCAATCCCACATGAGCTGAGGTAGGGCTTTCTTGGCGGTTGATCCACCAGTCTCAACGTCATGCTAGCTTACTGTGGGTGAGAAGAGGGAACAGCTATTTAGCTTTATTTACCAGTGTTCCTTCCAACCAGAAATACTGACAGGAAAAATTACTATGCTACCCTGAGGCTGTCCAGTTTCTAGGCCTAGTCTTTTGTTAGAGAGCAAAGAAGAGTTTGGGGTTGTACAGAGAGTAAGGGAGGTGACCTTTTATTTTATTTATTTATTTATTTTCTACCCCGCCTTTATTATCTTTATAAATAACTCAAGGTGGCGAACATACGTCATACTCCTTCCTCCTCCTCTTTTCCCCACAACCACCACCCTGTGAGGTGAGTTGGGCTGAGAGAGAGTGACTGGCCCAAGGTCACCCAGCCGGCTTTCATGCCTAAGGCGGGACTAGAACTCTCAGGCTCCTGGTTTCTAGCCCAGCACCTTAACCACTAGACCAAACTGGCTCTCTTCTGACCTTGACAGAAATATGCAAGAACTGTTACCTAGGCAAAGAGGGCTGAAGCATTATTTAAGTCCTGGGAAGCAAGATAATTTTCGGAAGCAGCTCAGGCCAACGCCTCCCTAATTCACTGGGTTATAACAAGGAGAGGAGGTAAAGCACAGTCAGACTTGAAAGGTTCTGTTATTATAGCCAGTCTTGATAAAGTGTAGTTCTAGTCTTCCTGTGGAGTTAATTTTCTGGTCTGGTCTACCTAGTGGGGCTGCTGGGTTGATAGATGAAACACCAGCTCTGTTTGTGAAGGCCTTGTTTTCATAGACATACAGAGACACTTCAGTAAAATCTCCTTCAAGTCACACTCAACTTCTAAGGATTTCATAGACACATATATGCAGTTTCATTATTGTCATTTCCCTTTTATGGAACTCTTATGGAGAAGAGACAGAAAAAGCTGCCTCCATTTCTACAATAAAGTCTTCTTGTGGTCAGCAGAGGGAGCGGAAGAGCTTTGAATTCCAAGCTTCTGCATTTTCCAGCCAGCGATGCTTTTCATGTGGATCCCCTGCACATCTGCAGAAGGACTGTGTCCAGTTTAAAAGCAAGAAGATTTCTAAGAAGAAAGAAGAATCTTCTAGAAAGAAGATTCTTCATGCAAAAGTTGTTGAGAACTGTGATGATAAAGATTTGTGGGTTCTTGACAGTGGCTCAAATGCCCACATCTGTAACAATAAAAATGCTTTTCTGTCTCTGTCTAAAACTAACAAACAAAGAGTTTCCTTAGCAGATGGATCTGTATCCAAGATCGTGGGTGAAGGTGAGATTAATCTTCCATGTTTGGGGGAAACTGTTCAAAATGTTTTGTTTGTACCTAATTTTCAAAGTAATCTCTTGTCTGTGGGACAGCTAGTTGCATCAGGTTACATTGTAACTTTTAAGAAAGAGGGTTGTGAAATTAGGAAGGATGGTAAAGTAATTGCAAAATGTTTGCAGAAAGATTCTCTTTACATTGTACAGAAAGCTGAAAAGCAAATACCAAAAGCTGTGTTTGAGAATAAGCCCATACACGATCAATGCATCCATTTATTACATAGGAGGTTTGATCATGCTAATTTTAAGTACATATCTCAAATGCCTAGTTATTCTGCTGATTTAAAATTGAAACCTTGTGATAAGTATCTGGATTGTGCAGTTTGCAAGGAGAATAAAACCACAAGGGCTCTTGTGAAGAGGTTTTCTGATAGGTCCACCTCTAGGCCTCTAGAGATCATTCATTCTGATGTTATAGGCCCCTTTTCTCCTAGTCTTGGGGGAGCAAGGTACATTTTGACCTTCATAGATGATTTTTCTAGGTACACATTCATTTATTTGTTGAAACACAAAGATGAGGTCTTTGATAAATTTAAGGATTTTGTATCTTGGGCAAATGGAAAATTCCCAAGGCCAGTGTCTGCCTTGCAATCAGACAGAGGTGGAGAGTATCTATCCTCAAAGTTTAAAAGCTTCTTGTTAGAAAAAGGGATAGAACACATTTTAGCTAACCCTTACACTCCAGAACAGAATTCTGTTGCAGAACGAAAAGGGCGAACTGTGCAGGAAGCAATTATGTGTTTGCTGAAGGATGCTAGTTTACCTTTTAGGTTTTGGGGAGAAGCTGTTTCTACAGCATGTTATGTTCAGAACAGGCTGTTTAGCAGTGCAATTCAGGATGTGCCATTTCATTTGTTCTATGGTGTGAAGCCTAAAGTAAATCACCTCAGAGTTTTTGGTAGCACAGCTTGGGTGCACATTCCAAAACAGCTGAGGCGCAAGGGGGCTTCCAGAACAAAGAAAGCAATTTTTGTAGGGTATGAACAAAGTCAGAGGAGCTACAGGTTCATACTGGATAATCAACTGATAATTAGTAAAAGTGCTTCTTTTGCTGAGCAGAATTGGGATAAAATAAACTCTAGTTCTTCAGTTGATTTATCCATGGGGGAACAGCAAAGTCTTGCTGATGGTGATTTGCAGGAATCACCTAGTGAAAGCAATGAGCAGGAAGCTGACTTGTCTGAGAAGTCAGATGTTTCTGAGGTCAATGGTGGAATTCAGAATGTAAGTCCTGTCCTACCTCGCAGGTCTGAAAGGATTAATAAGGGGGTTCCACCTGATCGTTATCAAGTAGATGTTGTGCAGGCTTTTCATATTCACACAGAGCCTGAGTCTTTAGAGGAAATTAATGAGTTGCCATCTGAAATAGCTAAGTGCTGGCATGAAGCCATGCAGCAGGAGTTGGATTCCTTAAAGGAAAATAAATCTTGGAAATTAGTGAGTTTGCCTCCCAATCAGAAGGTTTTAGGTTGTAGGTGGGTGTTCAAACTGAAAAAAGATTCTGATGGTAAAATTTGGAAGTACAAAGCAAGGTTGGTAGCAAAAGGTTTTGCTCAAAGGAAAAATGTGGATTATGACAAAACTTTTGCTCCAGTGACAAAAGCTGAATCTATCAGGTTGCTTTTAAAGGTTGCTGCCATGAAGAAATTGTCTGTTTATCACTATGATATTCAAACTGCTTTTCTGTATGGTGATTTGGAGGAAAAATTGTTTATGCAACAACCTCCTGGTTATGAAAAAGAAAAACATCTTGTGTGTGAATTGCAAAAATCCATCTATGGATTGAAACAGGCCACGCGTTGTTGGAATATTAAGTTAGATAATATTTTGCAAAAATTTGGGTTTCAGAAGGGAATTGCTGATCCATGTGTGTATGTAAAAAATGATAAGCAAGGTGTAATTCCGCGTTTTAGCGGAGGCTGCTGCCGCTGCCACTGCCGCCATGCACGCGAGCGCCGCCGCACGCCCCCCCGCGCCGCCGCCGTGCACGTGCGCCCCCCCACGCCGCCGCCATGCGTGCGTGTGCTGCCGCCGCGCTGCCGCCGCTGGTGTGTCACCAGTGGCAGCACTTTGGAAAGCCCTGGCTTAGATGATATTATTAAGGTGCTATAAGTCACTAGTAGGGAAACATCCTTTGACTCCTTTACATCCCTTCTTTGATACTACTTGGCATGCTTCTAATTGATTAGTTTGATCATCTTGGGCTATTATAATTTCCAGCTCCTGCTTTTTGATCCCACAATAATTTCTCCCACTTCTCTGATAATGGAGCAGACACCATGCCAGACTCCATATGGTCTAACAGATCCATAGCCTTTCATTATTTTACATTTACAAAAATGTAATGCAAAATTTTACCTTTCTGTTTAATGGTAACTTCGTTATAAAGATTCTCCTTCTTTGCCATGATAAGCACCAGTTTCCAGAGATCCTTCTGTGAATACCTCTATTATTCCTATTTTATTTTATTTCTCTCTGCATGCATATTCTTCTGGATACAGCAACTCCCACATTAGTAAGAAGGACTATTTTTGTAGAAGAAGAATCAGAGTAAAATGTATAGTCAAAGGCTTTCACGGCCGGAATCCGATGGTTGTTGTGGGTTTTCCGGGCTGTGTGGCCGTGTTCTGGCAGTTTTGGTTCCTAACGTTTCGCCAGTAGCTGTGGCTGGCATCTTCAGAGGTCCTCTGAAGATGCCAGCCACAGCTACTGGCGAAACGTTAGGAACCAAAACTGCCAGAACACGGCCACACAGCCCGGAAAACCCACAACAACCAATCAGAGTAAACCCTATCTCATAATAGGAAATCTTTTCTTTCTATGGTTATACAGTTCCTAGCAAGTGTCAACAATTAAGTAATAGAGATAATTTGATTGACACAGACAAAATCACTAATCAGAGGCTCCTTGGCACATTTATTAGCCCTTGCATAGACTGAAAAATGATTATACTGTATAACAGAAAGCAAAGAGTTGAAATGAAGTGAGAATTTGGAGTTTTTTTTTCCAGTTCATTATTTTGACTATCTCTTTCATGGAACTTGCCTCATTCACATCAGTTGCACATTAGGTAAACATCAGCTCTGTTCAGGCAATATATTTCTATGTTCAGCTCAATAAATGAGAGGACCCATGATGTTGTATAAAATGGAGAACATAGACAAGGAGATCCCCTTTCCAATAAAAATGGATGCTGAGATCATCAAATTAAGCAGAACAGCAAGATGTTCAAGAACAATAAAACAACCATTCCTTCACAATGTGCCTAATATTTAACTATGACATTTGTTATCATAAGATTTGATTAACGTGGATGATTTTCAAATGCGATTAGACAAATTAATGAAGAATATCTCTCTCTACTAGTCACGGTGACTGTATATTTTAGTTTGGGACCTGTCAGTACCAATCACAGAGGAACAACCCTGGAAGAGTGCTATTGAACTCATTTTAGGATCAAGACATACAAAATGCAAAAAGATGGCACAGTTCCAGATCTTGAATCAGCTAAAGGATCTTCTTGAAACTAGGGGGATTTGGGGGTTGGTGATAGAGAAAGGTATCTTATTATGAAGTGTATTTTGGTCAGAGGTACACTTAACCTTTTCCATTTTCTGAACAAGCTACATTTGTGAAAAGCAGGTCAGATCCCAACACTGAGGGAAGAAAATAGCATGGGATGACAAGCCTTGTTTCTCTGTTGCTTTTGCATTTACCTCAACAGGATCACCATGTTCAAATTGAGCATCATTGGTAAAATGCTAGTAGAAACCAACAGTTACTGTACTTAATAAATGTTATTTTGCTGCTCTAGCATACACACTTCTAAATTTTGTCTACTATTTATGTTACTATACCATACAACTGGATTGATTTTTTAAAAATATATATACTTTGACTTTGAAGCCTTGAAGGGATATATTAGTTTGGCTATATTTAGCTTGACTTTGCTAGCCTTGAAGAGACAAATCATTTGTATTTTTGCATTCATTTTTCAACAATAGATTATAGACAAGCTGCAAAAAGAAACAGTTCAAAAGCTGAATAAATGTTGGACATTTGCAATCAACCTATTGACCCCAGTCTGTATCTCTTTGAATTAATGCAGCTCTTATAGACATTAATTATTTTACAATAAGGAACAGAGCCTGGTAAAGCATCTTGAAGTGGATTTTTATTAATTATTATTACAATAATTAATTACTATAATATTACTTTCTCATCCATGAAAACAGCTTACACAAGATAAAACATATTAGTCACAATCAAATTCATACAAAAGTTTCTATTTGTATCGCAGCATCTTTAGAATAAAAAATTACACCCATGTACCCCCACTTATACATAAAAGGCTTGGGAAAATGGAAATGTTCTACTACAATAGAAGAGACATTACACATGAACTAGGCCAACTGTTGAAGAATTATTTTCCGTATTGTGATGTTACCACCATAGAATCACTATCCCTAGTCGCTTTTATATTATTATTCTTTTTATCCATTCAATCGTGTCCGATTCTCAGAGACCACCTGGACAAGTCCTTGCAGTTTTCTTGGCAGGTTTTTCAGAAGTGGTTTGCCGTTGCCTTCTTCCTAGGGCTGAGAGAAAGTGACTGGCCCTAGGTCACCAAGCTGGTTTTGTACCCAAGGCAGGACTGTATCTCCTAGTTTCTAGCCTGAGATCTTAACCACTAAACAAAACTGGCTCTCATTGTGTTACCTTACAGCCACATATAATATAATGAAAGTGAATTGTAATCCACCTCGTGTCTCTGAAAAACTTCTTCCCCTATTGCATATACTATTTATTTATTTATTTATTTATTTATTTATTTATTTATTTATTTATTATTGTTTAAATTTATATGACCGCCCATCTCCCCCAATGGGGGACTCTGGGCGGTTTACAATAAAAAGAAGATTAAAATACAATATAAATAAATATGACATCATAAATATAAATATAAAATCCAGTCTGGTGAATTAATCCTAAACAATAAGGAGGGTATTATGATACTAACCACCCCCAGGAGGAGCTATTACCTTTTCCCTCCCACGCTAGGCGGCAGAACCAAGTTTTCATATTTTTCCGGAAGGCAGGGTGGGAGGAAATCTGCCTCAACTCTGGGGGCAAGATATTCCAAAGGGCAGGTGCTGTTGCAGAGAAGGCCCGCCTCCTGGACCCCGTTAGATGGAATTATTTTATTGATGGGGTCCATAGAGAGCCCTCTCTGCATGATCGGGTGGGGTGGGTCTATGTTATGGGGATAAGATGGTCCCTCAGGTACCCTGGTCCCATGCCATGTAGGGCTTTAAAGGTAATAACCAACACCTTGAATTGGACCTGGAAGCAAACTGGCACCCAGTGCAGCTCGTGGAGCAAAGGTGTTATGTGTGCTGATCTTATATACTATAAGTTATGGATACTATAGATTGTTAAACAATTTATTTATTTAGGCCTTACAATGTATTTAAAACATGTCAAAAGCTTACATGAGAATAAAATGTGTAAGTAACAGTATTCTGTATCATTAATATTAGTATTAGATATGTGGGGTAGTGGTTTAGGTGTTGGACTAGGAGTAAGACAACTCAGGTTCAAGTCCAAGTTCCTTAGCCAGAGAAACTCACTGGATAACTCTGGGCCAGTCTCTCTCTCAACCAACCAACCAACCTATCTATCTCACAGAGTCATAGCTGTGGGGAAAAATAGGAGGAGGAAGCACGGTAGATGCCACTTTGAGTTCCTGAATATAAGTTGGGATAGAAATGCCACCAATCAGCCAACTAACCCATGCATTCTAATGCTGTGAGAGAAGAGAAATAAGGGCAGCCAGTGTGGTGTGGTTGTTAAAGTGCTGGATTCAGATCAGGGAGATCCTGGTTCAAATCCACCCTCAGCCATGGAAGCTCATTGGGTGACTTTGGGTCAGTTCCCCTCTGCTAGCCCAATCTATCTGACAGGGTTTTGTTGTGGGGAGAATAGGAAGAGAGAGCTCTCTGTATCCTATCTTGAGCTCCTGAAAGAAAGGCTGGATGTAATAAGTAGGTAAATGAATAAACAAACAACCGTTTCATCCAATGATTCATATGAATAAGCTAGGATACCTCATCCACATAATTACCCTGCTGTATCATTATGCTGTTCACTTATCTACAATTAGACATTTATTTAAGGATAGTTTTATAGCGTGGATATTACGTACCTCAGTGCAGTATCAATGCAAATGATCTATTGTTTTTAGCAGTGTGACGTATAGGAAGAACAATCTGCCTTGCCGCAGATCATTTGTTGCAAGCATTTCAGCTGGATTCAGGGCCACTGAAGCTATTTTGCATCAATCTGTTTGTACTTTTACAGTATAGAAAACTGGACCTCTGAAACTATGACTTGTAACTCCATTTCCAAGGAAGAATTGGGCAGCCTATATTAACCTGCCTGTTCTATGATGGCCCAGCAGACTTTAGTGTCACTCTAGATTTATATTTTACAACTGGATGTAGGAAAGTATAACTAACATTTAATGAGAGTGGCCTATCTATAGGCAGAGTAATAATAGTAATAATGCATGGGAGAGAAAGCACATCTTGAACAGCAGATCAATTCAGTAAGCAGAGGTTTGTTCTACAACAGGAAATTCTAGCATCTGATACCATATTTTGCAGTCCTCAAATCATTGGGAAACCTATTACATGTACTATTAAATTCATTTATAAGAGGGTGCCATTAATATATTTATTAGTGTTTCCAAGAAGCAGATCAATATTCAAGAGGGAATCTGTGTTAAACAAAGCATTCAGTGCAAATATGGAAAATCAATTAAATGAAAGATAAAATGTCTATCTAGGTAATTATATACTGGGTTTAAAACTGTGTTTTTATTATTCCGTTGATTTGTAAATTTAAATTAGACCTGGAGCTATTTGCATGGAAATAATCTGCATTATTGTATTTAGTAGAGGATTAATTGTCTACTTTTAAAATATGAAGCTCCAGCAAAGGAGATTGTTACCTTGTCGTGGTGCTGGAGCTTGAGCACCTCAATGAAACCATGAGCTAAACCGTGAAGGGACACCCAAGACGGGAAGGTCGTAGCAGAGAGGTCAGACTAAATACGATCCCTGGGGAAGGTAATGGCAACCCACCCCAGTATTCTTGCTGTGAAAACTAAATGGATCAGTACAACCAGAGGTATGTTGGTATACCATCGGAAGATGGGACTCCCAGGTCGGAAGATGGTCAAAATTCTGGAGGTGACAGACTCAACCATGGGGGAGCTGGGGATGGTGACGGCCGACAGGAAGCTCTGGCGTGGGCTGGTCCATGAAGTCACGAAGAGTCGGAAGCGACTGAACGAATAAACAACAAAAAAATATGAAGATATTCAATCAATTTATTTTGCAAGATTTTGTTGCTTGGGAAAGTGTGAAAGCTAGCACCGAAAAGCTGAATGGAAACTGTAGCATGAGTTTGGGGAATCTTCCCTTCGATTGGTAATCTTCTCATATTCGGTGTTGGCTTTAGGCAACCATCTAGGCAGGAGTTATCCACGGTTTCAACCCAAACCCATTATTTGCTACTCTCAGGGAATGAACTTGAAACCTTACATATGCATGCCAGGTGTTCTACTGCTGTGTTTCACTGGAATAGAGGCTGAATTCCTGCAATAGACTCACGGTCATTTACAAGAAGTAGCACCCATGAATGTGTGACACTGAAGTACACAATAACTTTCCAATAGCAGGAAGTGAGTATACCAGCACTGGTGGTCTTTTTATGCATTTGATGGTCGGTACATTTCTTTTTGGAAAGTTCACTTTCATGTGAAAAGAAGAAACATGTGACTCACCCAATGAACCCTCAAGACTCTTTCTCCTTGATCTCAGCTGTCATTTTACTGAATTTAGCAAAATTCACTACTGCAGAATAAAACGACTTGAAATTTTGAAGGCATTCAAATGAAAGGGAAAGTAATTTAAGTAAATGGCCCTCAACTTTCTGACACAACTTTTCTTAGGAGAGGAGAAAGCAATTTAAAACAATCAGCAGCTCATATTTATACACTGTAACTTTTCAATTGGCTGATTGTTGTAGGTTTTTATGGTTATATTTGTCACTGCTGAGTGAAAGAGACCAGTGAGTATTGCTAATTTTATGTGAACCAAGCCTCCTCACAAATCAGTGATTATTAACACAACCCTGTACGCAAATGTTTTAACTTGGGAATCTAAGTGGGAACCACCGCAAGGTTACACAAATCAGGAAAAACAGAAACAAGTTTAAAAAAATAAATTATTAATTTATTTTTTAAATTAAGTTATATTTAATTATCAAATATCTAGACCACTCACTGATCATTTCCACATTCATCGAGTCCAATGTAGAATTACGTGAATAAGGCATTTTTCCATGATACCAATGTGAAACCACAACCTCACAAGGAGCCGTAATAATCTTTCGCCAGGCTACGTGTAGGTAACTGAAAAGCTTCCACTGAGTTGGAGAAAGGACATTAAGATATAGGTAAAGATGTTTTATTTCAAATTTATTATCAAAAGGGCATGTGATAACTCAACACCAATAGGGAGAAAAGAGGGAAGCATTTGGGACAAAATATAATTTGGTTTAGAGTCACTGATGGAGTCAGTGGACCAGATTTAGCTAGCCAAGCTTGCACATTTAGGCGGTGAAGGCTTCCACAGAAATCCCTATCCTTTCGTAAAGTCTGTCCTGGTACTTTCATTTACTCTGTCACATCATTGAGGGGCTCTAGTGCTTCTGCCCAGACTCTTCTATCACTGGGGTGCACTGAGTATCTTAAAAGTCCATGCCTTTCATGAGAGCCAAACAAACCTGGCACCTTGAGGCAGCAGTTCCCCAGAGTTCCCTAGTGGGAAAAGGAAGAGCATGGTGGCTAGGCTCTCGGTAGCTATCTCATCTTCAGGCAAGAGTTCCATAGAGTCTTCTTTAACAAGGTTTATTGAAAGAGTAAGGGATAAAAGCAGCGGTCCCCAACCTTTTTGGCACCAGGGACCGGTTGTGGAAGAAAATTTTCCCACAGACTGGGGGGCGGGGTTTGTAGGCGGGAGCCAATCGTGCACACCGGGGGGTGGGGTTTGCAGGTGGGAGCCAATTGTGCACACCGGGGGGCAGGGTTTGCAGGCAGGAGCCAATCACGCACACCAGGGGCGGGGTTTGCAGGCAGGAGCCAATCATATGCACTGGGGATGGGGTAATCACGTGCACTGGGGGGTGGGGTTTGCAGGCGGGAGCCAATCATATGCACTGGGGATGGGGTAATCACGTGCACTGGGGGGTGGGGTTTGCAGGCAGGAGCCCCGCAGCCCACTTCCTAACAGGCTGTGGCCCAATAGTGGGCTATGGCCCACAGTTTGGGGACCCCTGGATAAAAGTACAGTTATTTTATGCATGGCATGGGACCAGATTACCTAAAGGACCGCCTCATCCCCAGAGCATCGACCCACTCCACCCGGTTATGCAGAGAGGGCTTGTTTCGGACCCCGTCTATAAGAGAATTCCATCTGACGGGGTCCAGGAGGCGGGCCTTCTCGGCAGTGGCACCCGCCCTCTGGAATATTCTGCCCCTGGAGGTGAGGCAAGCCCCCACACTTATGACCTTCCGGAAACAACTGAAGACCTGGCTCTGCCACCTCGCTTGGGATGGGGGGAGTAATAGCTCCTCTTGGGGTTGGCTTGCTCCGTAGAGTTCTTTTAAAACCTAACATCAGAGCCTCTTGGGTCTTATATATTTAATTAATTTATGTATTGTATTTTATAGATTTTTATATGTTTTAATTGCTGGCTTTGTGTAAACCGCCCAGAGTCCCCTCTGGAAATGGGGGGAGATGGGCGGTGATATAAGTTAGAAATATAAATAAATAAATAAATAAATAAAATTTTAGCAACTTGAGTTCTTTCCTATTAGAACTCAACTGCTTTTTCAGTTTATTAGTGTGGATCTTTTCCTAATGGCTTTCCATTGAACCAGTGAGCTTACTGTTCTTTATCTAAAGAATTGAGCAATGTGCAAGGAGTTGTTCTCCTGAATATTTCTCTAGCTCTGAATAGGCCATTACATGGGGTAAAGGCACAACTTTGGGAAGCTGCCACTTCAAGTTGCTGGAACATCTTGGGTCTTGTCCCATGCTTTCCTCTCAGGGAAGATGAGAGGTGAAGAAATATGCCTCACTTACTGAAAATGTGATGGTGCCAGGTGGTATTGGAACATGACCTGATAATTTCCTGGTGTTCTGTCCAGTGCTTAGCTTACTGTTTTAAAAGTGAAAATAGAAAGTGCTTTTAGTATACAATTAATAATCAGAATCCTACTGTGGTTAGAATATGAAATGATTCATTCAAATCAGGACTCTAGGAAAAGCAAAATGTAAAGTTCCACTTCTGGAAGTATTTCTAAATGATCTAGTAAAATTAATTAATTACTCAATTAATCATTCTAATTGTCGAATAACCTTCACAACACCTGGACTTCCAGGGAAGAAATGGCGAACTGAAGACGGCTCCACTAAAAGCAGATTTGATGACCGTGGTGCAATGAAGAGCCAGCGAGTAGACCGTCTCTTCGTAATTCCTCTCCAGACAAGAAGAGGACTTGCTCCAGACAATTGCTTCTCATGGGGAGACCACAAGACAGCAGTTTCCAGTGGGTTTAGAGCTTTGGGAGATAAGGGAATAAATATTTTGCTCAACCCATGGTCGGTGTCTTTAAGGACACTGGGTTTGCACACTTCCTTTTCTAATCACTTTCAGAAATTGCTTGTTAAGTGCTTTGGATCAACAAGTTTTGGTTCAACAGCACTGGGTGAGTTTCCTTCAATCCTTAGTGAAAAAAGTTTTAAATACAAGTTTAAGGACTTAATTTTTTTTCTTTTGGAATAAACAGCAAAAAGGTGATTAGAACTTTGGTTTTTGAAAATTACAAATGGGCTAAGGGTCCAGATGGATTGGAAATAAGATTTTGGAATTAATTATAAGAATCCTTCCCATGGGAAAATGCTGTTGTTTTGAATTCTCTTTAAAAAAAACATGATAGGATGAGACTTTGAAGGTTGGACACTAGAGGGAACCAGAGGGAACTAAAGATTACAATTAGGAGAAGAACACTTAAATTTTTATTTGTCACATTTATATCCCGCCCATCTCCCCCACAAGGAGGGACCCTGGGCAGTTGTGATGAAGGGGAAAGTCATTTCTTTATATATTTCTTTTCTTTTTCTTTACTATATTCTTTTTTTATTTCTTTTCTTTTTTTTTCTTTTCTGCACTTTCTATTTTTTCTTTTTCTTTTTTTCTTTTTTAGTTTGTATTATTATTTTGTTTGCATTGTATTTTTCATTGTAATTTTTAATAAAATTACTATAAAAACAACATCCTGAACACTAAAATATATTTATCACTAAGAACAATTATTCTATTACATTTCAACAGATGAACAAGCAGGATATGATTGTATGCTAAAGCCAATTATCTTTTAAGTTTGAGCGTTGATTTAATTCTTTTCTTTGCAGCAGGACATCTGGAATGATGGTTGTCCATTTTGATAGTATTAATTGTACACATGCACTAGGAGTTGCTAGTATAAGATTGATTATAATTGAGCTATAAATTTAGTACAGAAAAATACCATCCATTTGGCAGGACGGCTGAGGAATGAAATACATTTCCCAAACGCTGATAGCTGGCAGAATTCTCAGCTTATTATCTTATACGCATAGCTACAGTGAGGCAATTGTCAATTAAAAAAACAAACTCACAAGCACAAAGAGAGTTCACACCAGTGATTGGGGACCATGGCAAATACATAAAGCTAAAAAAACCTATTTATTGCCTAGTCTTTTCAGCTGATTAAAACAGCAGGTTAAAGTCCGTAACATTTCTCAGTCCAAAACCTTTCTGTTGTTTCTATTGTGTTGTATCACTGCCCTAAACAAGCAGTCTAAAGATAAATTAGGTTGCGAGCATTTAAATAAAGGAATGGGGAAGCTCAAAAAATGCACCATATGTACACTCTACATTTAGACATATCTATAATATAAATAACACATTGTTCTATTTGTTTCTCTTTTGATTTATACAACTATTTGAGCTGTTTGTGCTGTCTCTGAAAAGAAAATATTTATTTCATAACAAAATATTTCCTTTTTTCTCCCAGGCAAAAATCCAGATTGTTTTCAATGGAGAAATTCATCTGTAATTGAGGTTTTTTTTTTAATATATCACTCACTCATACCCCACATTCTTTCTTCAAGCATGCCAAATAAATTATGCAGAAAATATTTTTGGAGGTATATGTCAAGGATGACAGGTTTACAAGTTTCAAGTAACTTTTACTTTTCCCATGATCATCTTTCTGCTGTAATATGTCAACATATTTCATCTGAGCAATGCTTCAGAATACTTTTCATATATCTTTAAGAAGCTTTTAAAAAGGAAATTATCATGGTTTTAAGGAGGTAAAATAATTCAGGTGAATTGGTAGCCTGCTGCACAACAGTTAGCATTGTTAACTACAGTATTTCTATATTGTTTATTAACCATGCCCAACCATGCCAATCTTGGTCATATTTCAGAAATGGGCGCTTGATACTGAGAGTTAAGGCAAACTGGGTTTCTTTTGGTGAAGTTTTCCATGTCAATTTTGGAAAACAGGAAGTATTTCTGTGGGACGCGGTGGGTCAGCGGGTTAAACCGCTGAGCTGTAGACTGCCGATCAGAAGGTCGGCAGTTTGAATCCCTGCGTAACGAGGTGAGCTCTTGTTGCTAGTCCCAGCTCCTGTCAACCCAACAGTTCGAAAGCTTAGCAAATAGATAAATGGGTACCACCTTAAGTGGGAGAATATGCTAGCGTCCTGTCGGGGGTCGCCCACCGAACGGAGAAGATCTCGTGAATGGCGGCGGAGACGACGGATTCCGAACAGCAACATCCAGGACGTCAGCAGCCGGCTCTGAAGCAAGGTATTCTGTGACATGTAGTCCAGTACCCATGGAAGAGTCGGTTCCCTTACCCCTTCCCTTAGCGCGCGGTTAAACTGTTGTACTATATATATGAATTGTATAAATATATATGAATACGATGTATGTAAGCCGCCTAGAGTCCTCCATTAGGGAGGGGATAGGCGGGGTATAAATACGATAAATAAATAAATAAATAAATAAATAAATAAATTTCTTATATACACAGATTATGATGTCAAAGCACATATGCAAAGTAAAATAGATGCCTCATATCACATCATATATTGGACTGCTGGCAGTTAGTAAAAATGGGTAAGTCTAAGATTTAGGCCTGTAGCCATGTAAACTTCATGGCTTGGATCTGACTGTGCTCCCGCTGAAATAATTAGTCCTTTACTTCAATTATACATACTTTGGACTTTCACACATGGCTGAAGAAGTCAGTTTGTGCTTAGATACCTGATGTCCTCTCCTAGTTCTCTCGTTCTGACTTCCAAAGATTATGTGCAAAGTTCTGACTGGGACCTTCTGTTAGTGAACACCTGCATGGATGTTGTGTTTCCATGCAATCCAGACACACGTGACCTCAGGCGTCCTTTGGGACACAAAAGCAAGTTCTCAGAAGAACTTCATATTCAGACTTCTACACGCAATATGGACAGCTGCGGTTGGAACTAGTGCAAGATATCAAAGACAAGCCTAGGAATGCAGCTCTGCTGTGTACATGATATCTGCTATCTACTTCTTCTCCCTACTGTCTGTTTACTGAGATCCACCTGGCTATTATATGTTATATATACTTTAGTGCTATCCACCTTGCAGAACTTTTCATCTGAGTAAAAGTGTGCATAAAGTCCATGAGAGTTCTTATTAACCCAATCTTACTGATTTCTGAGCTAGCCCAGAAATATGTACATTATCAGTTTATGGTCAAAACTTCAACATCATCTTCTGCAACAAATCCACCTTGTATAGTTGGATTTTATGACTAGTCAATCAAGTCTTGCCTTTAATGGCCAACCAAGGAACTGGGAAACAAACTTCAGGCTAGAAAAGCATATTGGGAGCAGACACAGGTAACATTGGCATCCTTGGGGAACCTCAGGATTGCTCCTCCCTGAAACAGGTGCAGCTACATCCTCCAGGTAGGATGACTCTCCTACACCTCTGCTTATGAAATGGCCATAAGCCACTACTTTGTATTTCGTTAGAACTGTTCTCTCTTGCAAGAGAGGGTGACTCACTTTATGCCGCTTACTTGGCACACAGCCAGGAGCTGGGATTAAAATAAGTCAGCTCAGCAATGCAATTATCATCACTATTAATATTAAGCAGCCTCTGAATGAGTCATCAAGTACTTTTCAAAACTCTCACAATCCTTAATCAAAATGTGGCTATAGCACATTAAGGAGTCGACTGGGGGATGGATAAATAACACTAAAGGTAGGAATAAATCAATATTACCTATTCTGTTTCCTTCAGTAAAACTCATGATTGCAGTTGAACCTCCTTGAAACAAGAAGAATTTGAATGCTGAATTTAAAATATTCCAACATTATAATCAGGAATGTGAGATTTTTTTGTATTAATATAGATTTACTTCATTGGGGCTTCACCATTATATACAGTATGTACACATTACAATATAATGGTATCATCTACCAAAAGCTCTGCAAAGATTATCATAATAAACATTTTCTACTGCTTCTATTTTTATCCTCCTATCTTTCTCCTTTTTTTTTCTCTTGCTGGTCTTCTTTCCTCTGTTCTACAATGAGAGGCTACCCTGTTTGCAGAGCACTTAGATCTACAGGATCCCTTTCCCATTATTTAGACCAGTGTTTCTGAACCTTGGCAACCTGAAGATGGCTGGCTGGATGGGGAATTCTGGGAGTTGAAGTCCACGCACCTTCAAGTTGCCAAGGTTCAGAAACACTGATTTAGACTTTTGTATAAACCTAATAATTGTTCATTATTTTTGTGGAAGGGCAACAGGATTAACCCTTTCTTCTGCAGCTGCTCTATCCCTCCAAATGCCATCTACACAACAGTTGAGACGGGAAAGATCCCACTGGAGCAAATTAGAGTTCCTTTGGGTAAACTTGGTATCAGCTTGAGGGCATGGAACTAATAATTGGGACAGTGCCCAAACTGAAAATAATGAGACTTTATCCAGCCCACAAGCTGTTAAATCCACAGTCCCAGAGCTAAGGAGAAGGTTCTGAATTTAGACATTTATGTAACTTCAGAGCTCGTCTATTCTAATGGAAAAGGACGACCCTGAGACTTATTGATGGAAGATTTAATATTCCTTTCTTCCTTCCAGACAGAAATATATGAAGCTGAAAATGGTTGCATATTCACTGTTGATACTCTCTTGACTGTTTTACAATGGAGCAGAATTGTTGAGGGAAGACATTTTAAATGTTAAAGCTCTCCTTTGGGCCTCTGGAAAGATGATTATTACATGTACATGTACTGAGACTTCCGATTACCAAACCCTTGGGTTGGCTTTGCTCTAAGTTTCCAATTCAGAGAGCGCCATTACAGCTCACTGTTTTTTATGCACTTGTTTCTATACAGGTTGGAAATAGCAACTTATTTTTTAATTATTCTGCAGCAAGATATTGCTTTCTTTTCTTTTTTTCTGGTTTGTTTTGAAGGCAACTAAGATGCCATTTCTGCTTAGATTTCCATCTAAGAATTAGGGGCTATGGAAATATATGGAAACTGAACAGAATACCAAGTAGAAGCACCTTTTTTGAATAATTAAAGCAGCCAGGTCCTTCGTAGGGCTCAAGGGGCTGCTTCAGAAACAGTTCCTGACTGTCTCTGCATGCATGTGGAGGCACCGTTACTTTGCTTCACGGGGAAAAAAGCAAAGCAAAGTGGTTGTGCAACCCAATGCAGGCAGTCTTAAGCAGCTTCTGAAACAGTCCATGTGAGCCTCACAAATAAGGTGTTTTAACAATTCCCCAGTTTGCCCTCCTGTGCATTTCCTGGCATCTCTTTCGAAGTCTTTGCACTATCCTAGGACCTCTGACAGTGATAGAAGTGGACCAAGGGTGCCTCTATTCTTGCTTTGATATCAAACGCCTCGAATATTTTTGGGGGCGGGAGGGTGCCAATAATACAAAGTAAATAAATGAATTATAAATGTGTAAATGTAACTTACTTATGTGTGCATTTATATAAGTGATCTTACATACCTATCAAAAGCCAGGCCAGGAGAAAATAAAAATGCATAAGTAACTACTGATTAAAATAAATTATTTGCAAACTGAGGGACCAGCTTGTAAGGGAGCTTCCATTTACATATAGCAACCGTTCTCTTGGACATATACAAACTACTTTCAAGTACAGTACATACATACAGTATGTACATTCACTTTCTCCTAGCAGGGACAGGAAATAGAAAAATAAAACACGATGGTCATGGCATTAGGATAAGGGTTTGCTACACTGGGGAGGGAAGGATGAACTAGATGACAAGGAAGCGAAGGGAAGAGAGAATTGAACCAGGGAAGGAAAGAAGGAGAGAGAAGCCCCTTTTAGGTGTCAGAACAATGGTTGAATTAATAAGGCAAGTTGCCTTCTAGGCTTCTGGTACAAACCACGAAATGTGCACTGTGACATCAGAATGCAAACCCATTCATACTTGCATCTGATATGGCACACAAGAATATAAATGACATGTTTGTGTAATGATATTGCAATGCATATTTTGCATGCTCCCTATTGCCCTTAATGTGGACACCCATGGGAGTCCCCAAATGTAAACAGCCTCCATACTTTTTACTGGAGATATCTGCAGTCATTTGCACTCCCTACTCACTTATTTGTTTCAACTGTGTCTTTGATTTTTTTTCTGGGAATGTAGCAATTTCTACCTTCCCATTCACAAGTATTACTTGTGAAAAAAGTTCTTTTCTGATCTGGAAAATACCATACAATATGTTCAAGGCATGGCACAGACTCATTTTTTCTTTTAAAAAAAATCCCTCCATGAAGCTGGTTGCAACTATTTGGACACCTCATCCTATATTTTGTGTAATCCTGTATATCATGTAGAAAGCATGGCCTGCCTTAACAGATTTTCTTAGATTTTTGGCCATTTCTGCTCTTTGAATCCTCAAATTGTACTCCACTGTTTAAAAAAATAATTTAGGGATCAGATCCAAGATATCTTAAAGAACATGATGAAGAGCAATGCATCATCATTAATTTCTGCTGTTGTCATGAATCATCTGAAGATTTACATAACACTGTCACAATAAATTCTTTCTGTGGTCTGAGACTGCTTAGGCAAAAAAGCACCTGATGTTTTTAAAGTAGAACATGATTCTTAATTGTTCTGAATGCAACGGATTAAGGGTCAGTCAGGAAATGACACCAAACATATCATTTGCACCATACTAATAACTTAAGAAGTTAGTATCAGATCAGCGAGTGATAGATTTTTCGTCAGGATCACAGTGCAGGAAAGCAAAGTCCAATAATCTCTATTCAGACTGAACACACACCACTATCATAGGAGCTTCTATTCCAGCTAATAATGAATGATGAGATGGAGAATTTTCATTTCAATCAAGAAAGAGGATGAAAGTGTTAAAGCTCCTAATTCCTGCCCATTTCACAGAGGATTTTACAGTACTTTCATCTTCTTCCCAACAAGTACTTTTGTATCTGTAGATTTAAAAAAAAAATGAGGGACTTTCAGCCATCTTCAAATTATTATCCATACACCTCAGTATTGTGCAAATCATTGCCCTCTGGGATGTTACTGTAACCTCAAATGGCTTGTGCCAGCTAGGGGTTATAGGAGCACAATTAGGAGCCACCACGTTGGAGAACACTGATGTACATTACGAAATATATTACAAGGGCTTGACCATATGTCCAAATTGCTTTAAGTGTCAATGAATGTTCTGTTCATTGAATAACCCATTGCTTAACCAAGTAGGAAAGGATTATAAGTGCATCTGCTTATAAAAGTATTTATTAAATGACCAATTGCTTACTGACATGAGGTGAGCAAGTAAAATACACATGTTGTTATTTTTTTTCCTACAACATAAATCCTGAAAAGCCCACAATCATTTTGTTCAGCAAAGCAGAATAGAATAAAATGCAAGCATGAAGTCTGTTAGCCGGTGAGAAGCAAATACCCTGTCATTACTGTGCATGTTGTAAAAATGTTGAAATGAAGGGAGAGAGAGAAAGAGAGATGGAGAGAGAATTTCACGTGATACGAGGCAGGATGGGAAACAGTGTTTTATGAGACTTTTTGGCAATCTACCCTTGTGATTAATGGCATCTCAGTAGAGTAAATGCAACATCATGGGTGATTTATGTAATAGGAATTATCATTCATAGCATATGCATAACAAAGTTAATTTCCGAGAATATTCTAGATCAAATTTGATTTTTTCCCCCCAAATAGTATTGAAGTCTTTATTTTAAATTTACAAAGTAGTTACTAGTCATTAATCATAGAAAGGAAGAGACTATAATATTCAGTATTATCCTATTTCCACTGCTCTAACATTTTGGCTTCCAGATGGGAGAGTGCCACTCACCATATCTGCAGGGCATCAGGTTGGGAAAGCAGTCCTACAGCCCTGCTCATACATGGGCATCCGTGGGTGGGGGTGGGGAGGGGGCAGGCTAGGAAGTCAATTATCAAAAAGTGCATTTGCAACATTGTAACACAAACTTTCTTCTTTTTTTCCCTTTGTGTTACAATGTCGCATCACAATGTCACAATACCCAATTATTCTGTCAAAAATGCCAGATTCAACAGCTGCCTCTGTATTCACACAACATGCTTAATCCAATCAGTTTCTGTGAACTAAAAGCCAGTCACAATTCCTTATTGGTGCTGTTGGCATATGTTTGCTCCCTCTAAGTTTGTTCATACTCAGGCAGATTACAATAATATCCCATAACTATCTTATGCATTTAGAGATACATTAAAATAGAGAAACATCTGTTGGGTGCAGCTAAATCAGACTGTTGAGAGAGACCTACAGGCCACTCAAACCAATATCTTGTCCTAAGGCAAGATTGTCTACCTTACATTGTATTATAACATGCAAGAGACATTTGTGACATTACAGTTGAAGGACAGGTTGTGTCCCTTTGAACTAAACAAGTTAAAACCCTAAGGAAGTTTTATAAAATGTAGTGCTATATGGAAGCAGACCAAAAGCCCTTCTGCTGAACTCTAATGGGCTTCTCTATATGCATCCAAGATGGACCCTCAGTGAAGAGCTAATAGCTTTCGGATGCACACGGCCGATCTTCATCACTAAAGTATATTATCCCCAAGAAGGTGTCATTTGTATTTATGGAGTCCTGTCACCACTCAACCCTGCAGTTCCATTTTTTCTTGTCTGCTGGTAAATTTCACTTTAACTTTTTAATCAATCTTCAAGATGCTGACCTTCATGTCTGAGGTATATGTAGACTCATTGTAAACAAAACAGAAATTTAAATATGGATTGAAAACCACAGATAATCCCTTTGGTCTTTGTTTTTGTTCATGAATTTGTAGTGAATGAGAGTGGAGGTCAAAGGGATTTGTGAATCTGTTCAAAGTAAACAGACAATTTAATGCCTCGTGGACAAATCTCACAGACAATTAGTTAAGACTTGTCCGACTTTAAGATAAAACAGCATAAAAGCTTTAAAATAGACGTATAGCTGTTGGGTGCAGCTAAATCAGACTGTTGAGAGAGACCTACAGGCCATTCAAGCCAAAATCCTGTCCTAAGGCAAGATTGTCTACCTGACCGACTCTAGGGGCTGGTGCTCATCTCCGTTTGTTAGCCGAAGAGCCAGCGTTGTCCGAAGATGCTTCTTTTGTTGTTTTATAAAATTTGTGATCAGTGTTATGGAAACATATTGAGACAAGCTTGCAATAAAAACGTTGCTTTATTTAAAACAAAAGAACAGGAACAAACCTTGAATCTTCTTTAGCCAAAGAAGCATGGTTGATTAACATAGCTACTTATATTTAGATAGCAGAGCAGAGTGCAGAAAACAAAAGGCATTTACATTTTAAACCTTTACTTGACCAGCACCTGAATGGACAGGATTTAGCATGTGACCAAAACACCTAGGCAACAGATTCCCAACATGGGCAAAGCTCTAACAGCTAATTCTGATTGGTCAGAACTCTCAGACTGGCTGGCTCCAAGGCAAATTAACATTCCTGAGGAAAGGGGGGTGAACATGTGCTCCCTCTTGAAACTCACAGGAAAAATGTTTTGAGGCCTGGCTTTTTTAAAAACTCAGCCTCATATTCTACAGACATAAAAAATATATATGCAACACTCCCCTTTTTTTATGACTAGAAAGAATATGGAAACAAACCCAGCTTGGTAATTAACTCATTGTGCCTACTGGCAACTAGAGGCTTGGTTAAGATATCAGCCAACATTAATTTAGTATCACAGTATTTCAAAATAACCTTTTTCTTGGCTAGAAAATCTTTAACAAGATGAAAACGCACATCAATGTGCTTAGTGCGATTTCTGGTACTTTCAGATAAAGCTAAATGAAGACAGGCTTGGTTGTCTTCATGAATTGTTACAGGCTGGCTTAAAATGACTCCAATGTCTTGCAACAATTGTGTAAACCAAATTACTTCATTGCACAGTTGTGCTAAAGCATAAAATTTGGCTTCAGCTGTGCTAATGGCTACTACAGTCTGCTTTCTCGAAAACCATGCAATAGTGGACTTTGCAAATTGAATTACACTCCCAGAAGTAGACTTTCTATCACTGAGATCTCCAGCCCAATCTGAATCACACCAGCATTCTAACTTTTCTTCTGTGTCTGTAGCAGACAACCTTAAGCAAAAATCTTTGGTGCCTTGTAAATAACGAAACAGCCTTTTTAACCCAGACTTTGCAGCAGATGTGGGATTTTCCACAAACCTGCTCAAAATGGACACACTGTTAGAAATGTCTGGACGGCTATTGTTTGCAATGTAAAGAAGACTACCAATGGCTGATCTGAAACTATCTCCTTCAGATAACTCACCATCCCCCTTCTCCCCCTCCTCTTTTAGAAACTCGGGAAGCATGGGGGAGGAGACAGACTTACAGTCTTGCATTTTAAAATCCTCCAGCAGTTTCTTAATTTTACTGCTCTGACTTATAAGAAAACTGCCATCTTTTTCCCTCTGAATTTCTAATCCTAAGTAATTGTTGACTGCTCCAAGACATTTCAATGTGAAATTGTTTTTCATACAAACCTCAAAAGCATGCTTCTGTTCATCAGATGAAGTGAGCAGCAACAAATCATCAACATACAAGCACAAGTACACTACACCTTGCTTATCATTTTTTACATACACACAAGGATCAGCAATTCCCTTCTGAAACCCAAATTTTTGCAAAATATTATCCATCTTTATATTCCAACAACGCGCGGCTTGTTTCAATCCATAGATGGATTTCTGCAATTCACACACAATATGTTTTTCTTTTTCATAACCAGGAGGTTGTTGCATAAACAATTTTTCCTCCAAATCACCATACAGAAAAGCAGTTTGAATATCATAGTGATAAACAGACAGTTTCTTCATGGCAGCAACCTTTAACAGCAACCTGATAGATTCAGCTTTTGTCACTGGAGCAAAAGTTTTGTCATAATCCACATTTTTTCTTTGAGCAAAACCTTTTGCTACCAACCTTGCTTTGTACTTCTGAATTTTACCATCAGAATCTTTTTTCACTTTGAACACCCACCTACAACCTAAAATCTTCTGATTGGGAGGCAAATTTACCAATTTCCAAGTTTTATTTTCCTTTAAGGAATCCAACTCTTGCTGCATGGCTTCATGCCAACACTTAGCTATTTCAGCTGGCATTTCTTTAATTTCTTCCAGAGACTCAGGCTCTGTGTGAATGTGAAAAGCCTTCACAACATCTACTTGATAACGATCAGGTGGAACTCCCTTATTAATCCTTTCAGACCTGCGAGGTAGGACAGGACTTACACTCTGATTCCCACCATTGTCCTCAGAAACCTCTGACTTTCCAGACAAGTCAGCTTCCTGCTCATTGCTTTCACTAGGTGATTCCTGCAAATCACCATCAGCAAAACTTTGCTGCTCCCTCATGGATAAATCAACTGAAGAACTAGAGTTTATTTTATCCCAATTCTGCTCAGCAAAAGAAGCACTTTTACTAATTATCAGTTGATTATCCAGTATGAACCTGTAGCTCCTCTGACTTTGTTCATACCCTACAAAGATTGCTTTCTTTGTTCTGGAAGCCCCCTTGCGCCTCAGCTGTTTGGGAATGTGGACCCAAGCTGTGCTTCCAAACACTCGGAGGTGGTTTACTTTAGGCTTCACACCATAGAACAAATGAAAAGGCACATCCTGAATTGCACTGCTAAACAGCCTGTTCTGAACATAACACGCTGTAGAAACAGCTTCTCCCCAATACCTAAAAGGTAAACTAGCATCCTTCAGCAAACACATCATTGCTTCCTGCAATGTTCTGCCTTTTCTCTCTGCAACAGAATTCTGTTCTGGAGTGTAAGGGTTAGCTAAAATGTGTTCTATCCCTTTTTCTAACAAAAAGCTTTTAAACTTTGAGGATAGATACTCCCCACCTCTGTCTGATTGCAAAGCAGACACTGGCCTTGGGAATTTTCCATTCGCCCAAGCCACAAAAGCCTTAAATTTATCAAAGACCTCATCTTTGTGTTTCAACAAATAAATGAATGTGTACCTGGAAAAATCATCTATGAAGGTCAAAATGTACCTTGCTCCCCCAAGACTAGGAGAAAAGGGGCCTATAACATCAGAATGAATGATCTCTAGAGGCCTAGAGGTGGACCTATCAGAAAACTTCTTCACAGGAGCTCTTGTAGTTTTATTCTCCTTGCAAACTGAGCAATCCAGATACGTAGCACAAGGTTTCAATTTTAAATCAGCAGAATAACTAGGCATTTGAGATATCTACTTAAAATTAGCATGAGCAAACCTCCTATGTAATAAATGGATGCATTGATCGTGTATGGGAGTATTCCCAAACACAGCTTTAGCAGTTTGCTGCTTTTCAGCCTTTTGTACAATGTACAGAGAATCTTTCTGCAAACACTTTGCAACCACTTTGCCACCCTTCCTAATTTCACAACCCTCTTTCTTAAAAGTTATAACATAACCTGAGGCAACTAGCTGCCCCACAGACAAGAGATTGCTTTGAAAATTAGGCACAAACAAAACATTTTGAACAGTTTCCCCCAAACATGGAAGATTGATCTCACCTTCACCCACGATCTTGGATACAGATCCATCTGCTAAGGAAAATTTTTGTTTGTTAGTTTTAGACAAAGACAGAAAAGAATTTTCATCGTTACATATGTGAGCATTTGAACCACTGTCCAGAACCCACAAATCTTTATTATCAGAGTTCTCAACAACTTTTGCATGAAGAATCTTCTTTCTAGAAGTTTCTTCTTTCTTCTTAGAAGTCTTCTTGCTTTTAAACTGGACACAATCCTTCTGGAGATGAGCAAGGGATCCACAGGTAAAGCATCACCTGGTGGATAAAGCAGCTTGGAATTCAAAGCTCTTCCGCTCCCTCTGCTGGCCACGAGAAGACTTTATTGTAGAAATGGAGGCAGTTTTTTCTTGGTGCTTCTCCCACTCAGCAAGCAGCCGGGTAGTCACGAACGATGGAGTTAAATCAGCTTCTGGGATTCCCTCCATGGAGCAAATTAAAGTGTCCCAGGACTCATTCAACAAAGACAGCATTATATAAGCTTTCATAAGGGGGGTAAATTCCATCCCACGCTCTTGTAACTCCACAAAGTAGTTTTGCAGCTTATGAAGATGCTCTGGCAAATTTCCATTCTCAGGCAAGTGAGCCTTGTACAGTTTTTTGGTTAAAATAACCTTGCTGCCTGGACTAGTTTTCACATATAAATCACGTAAATAGTCCCATAAGTCTTTGGAAGTTTCTTTGCCTCTCACGTGAATAAGCTGATCATCCTGAACAGCCAAAAATAATGCTTTGCATTTCTCATCTTTCCTCAACCAGGCTTGATCTGGATTCTGAGGAATTCATTCAGAAATTGCAGACCATAAATTTTCTCTCCTCAAGAAACTTTCCATTTTCAAAGACCAGTTCAAATAATTAGTATTAGAAAGCTTTTCCAGGGGCATACCTTGAAAACTTGAAGCTGCAGCAGCCGCCATTGCTTCTTCTCTCCCCTGTTGTAGTAATCCAAACACGAGGCTTGCACAAGGCTTGAAACACCGCCTCCAATTGAAACTTCTTGCAACTGCCAGCAAGTTTCAAAAAACAAAGGAAGCCTCTTCAAATGCAAATTAAACAGTTCAGCTTTCCTTTCTCATGTTTCTATAAGTTTTGTCTCTGATACAGAAGCAGTTCCTGGGCCCATAACCTTTTGTTGTTTTATAAAATTTGTGATCAGAGTTATGGAAACATATTGAGACAAGCTTGCAATAAAAACGTTGCTTTATTTAAAACAAAAGAACAGGAACAAACCTTGAATCTTCTTTAGCCAAAGAAGCATGGTTGATTAACATAGCTATTTACATTTAGATAGCAGAGCAGAGTGCAGAAAACAAAAGGCATTTACATTTTAAACCTTTACTTGACCAGCACCTGAATGGACAGGATTTAGCATGTGACCAAAACACCTAGGCAACAGATTCCCAATATGGGCAAAGCTCTAACAGCTAATTCTGATTGGTCAGAACTCTCAGACTGGCTGGCTCCAAGGCAAATTAACATTCCTGAGGAAAGGGGGGTGAACATGTGCTCCCTCTTGAAACTCACAGGAAAAATGTTTTGAGGCCTGGCTTTTTTTAAAACTCAGCCTCATATTCTATAGACATAAAAAAAAAATATGCAACAGCTTCTATGGTCACGTGGCCGGCATGACACGCACGGAATGCTGTTACCTTCTCACTGAAGTGGTACCTATTTATCTACTTGCATGCTTTCAAATTGCTAGGTTGGCAAGAGCTGGGGCGAGTGTGGGAGCTCACTCCGTCACGCAGGGCTAGGGATTCGAACCTCTGAACTTGCGATCTTCTGATTGACAAGCCTGGCGTCTTAACCACTGAGCCATCGTGCCCCCTACTGTGTCTACCTACTAGCTCAGAACAAATCAATCAATGTACCTCTGACAACATGCAACACAGGATAGAATGCATAAGGATGTATACATGTCTACATAGCAATGTCTATATAAATAATAGAATAAATAAAGCAACAAACTACAAGGACAATAGACCCCCCATGCCCAGCACTGTTTATTAGAATGGAAGAGGTCTTTCCCAATTGAATGTGATGTTCTGATTGATTTTCAAAAAAAAAAAAGGACAGACATCTGTTAGAAGCCATGATGACACCAAGTATGTGTTCACATCAACATGCAATTGAAATGACATGACTCTGTAATTTTTATCAATAATTTGTGTCATTTGCATGATGCCATGACACACATGATGTCACTTCTCCACTTGGCCGCCTTGCAAATGTCCATAGTAGCAGGTTATGTTTAGTTTTATTAAAACTCAGAAACAAAAATAAAGGATATGAGACAAATCATGTATCTAGTCACAACAAAAGCATGTTTGTTGAGGCAAAGTCATTCATTACCAGCAAAATAGCTTCAGTTGTAACATTTCTTAAATCTCCATCAGAAAATACTAAATATTGTAAAATAGATTTTTAAAAATCCCTTCTAATGCAAAACGGGGACTGCAATATCAATACTTTCATTAAAAGTATCTAACTATATCCTGAATTCAAAGTGATTGTGATTATTCTAGATTTATTTATTTATTTATTTATTTATTTATTTATTTATTTATTTATTTATTTATGTATTAGATTTGAAGACTGTCCAACTCCCAAAAGACTGAGCAATAACCATAGGAGTTTCTGGTTGTAAGTAACACTTGCACTCTGTTCCCTCCAAAGTACAATAATAAAGAAAATATTCACATATATCTAAAGAGATCCTAATTGGAAATTGTCTGATACTTCTTAGATTTTCTGCACGTGGGGAAACATTAAAAACATAATCAGATTAAAATCTGTATGTCTTCATTCAACATTTGTCATAGAAGACACATTTTGTGTAGAAAACCTAAATGTTGAAACTGGAATTTCAAATCATGATTCACTAATTTTCACACTAACATTTAAGAACATATTTTATAATAGGCAAAACATGACATTAAAGTCCTTACACTATGTACTTGATCTCAGTTTATCCCTTTGCCTTTTTTATCAACTTCATTTCTCTACATTAATATTTTCTTCCTAGTGTTTCCAAGTTTTGTAAACGTCATGCTTTGAAATTATTTTCAGATACATTTCAGAAATTACCTTGATACAACACAAGTATACTTTTTCAGGCTGATAGGCTATTTGGTATATGAAATGTAATATTGTACTTTAAGCCATGTAAGGAAGCTGATGCAGTCCTTTGAAGTAAATGGGGGTCACTACCTATGTATATTTTAGTTTGATTTATCAATGTGCCAGATGCTTTCACATCATTTGCTAGCAACGCATGTCTGCTATTTTCATAAGCCAACAGGGCGGTCATAGCATGAGGAAACAAATGGACAAAAATTAGATATTTATACTGCAGCAATGAGAAAGTTGATAAATACTTATTTTGATATCCTAGAATCTTCTCCTTAAGAGGCAGGGTGCATAAATAAAAATAATTCAGCCAAATACAAAATTGTGGCTGAGTCAAAACTGATAAGTGAATTCAGCACTGCATTACTTGACCTGAATAAAATACATAGACCTCCAGATACACCTCTAACAGAGAACGATAGTCCCCATGTAGCAATTTTTATTCTTCCTCATGCAGGATGAACTTTTTCAGTACCAGCTGAATTATTTCTTTTAGTATTCTCCTGGTAGCTGGTTGAAATGTATATACATGAAATGTATATACACATCTGTAGGATAGTTTAAATGAAACTCTAGTAACACATCTCACTCTGACTATGTCCAGGTATCACATTTCTTGCATTTTGTTGATCTTTGAACATCTTGTTTAAAATGTTCTTATTTATCTATCTATTGCAAGAGATATAGTCTAAAGAGTGCTAAGTCATAGCATCCTAAAATTGATAGAACATTAAATTAACTGGTCTTCATGGTGCTACAAGACATAGTATCCATTTTACTGTGAAGTGAAGTCAAGTTTTGTTGTTTATTCATTCAGTCGCTTCCGACTCTTCGTGACTTCATGGACCAGCCCACGCCAGAGCTTCCTATTGGCCGTCACCATCCCCAGCTCCCCCATGGTTGAGTCTGTCACCTCCAGAATATCATCCATCCATCTTGCCCTTGGTCGGCCCCTCTTCCTTTTGCCTTCCACTTTCCCTAGCATCAGCATCTCCTCCAGTAGTCTTTGCACCTAGAAATACAAAGTCTGTCACTGCCTCCACTTTTTCTCCCTCTATTTGCCAGTTATCAATCAAGCTAGTTGCCATAATCTTGGTTTTTTTGAGGTCTAACTGCAACCCAGCTTTTGCACTTTCTTCTTTCACCTTCGTCACACGGCTCCTCAGCTCCTCCTCGCTTTCAGCCATCAAAGTGGTATCATCTGCATATCTGAGATTGTTAATGTTTCTTGCAGCGATTTTAACTCCAGCCTTGGATTCCTCAAGCCCAGCACGTCACGTGATGTGTTCTGCATACAGGTTGAACAGGTAGGGTGAGAGTATACAACCCTGCCGTACTCCTTTCCCAATCTTAAACCAGTCCGTTGTTCCGTGGTCTGTTCTTACCGTTGTTACTTGGTCATTATACAGATTCCTCAGGAGGCAGACAAGATGACTTGTTATCCCCATACCACCAAGAACTTGCCACAATTTGTTATGATCCACACAGTCAAAGGTTTAGAATAGTCAATTAAACAGAAATAGATGTTTTTCTGAAACTCCCTGGCTTTCTCCACTGTTTGATAGTTTGAACATTCTTTAGTGTTTCCCTTTTTTGGTATGGGGATATAAGTTGATTTTTTCCAATCTGATGGCCATTCTTGTGTTTTCCAAATTTGCTGGCATATGGCATGCATCACCTTGACAGCATCATCTTGCAAGATTTTAAACAGTTCAGCTGGGATACCGTCGTCTCCTGCTGCCTTGTTATTAGCAATGCTTCTTTAAGGCCCATTCAACCTCACTCTTCAGGATGTCTGGCTCTAACTCAATGACCACACCATCAAAGCTATCCATGATATTATTATCCTTCCTATACAGATCTTCCGTATATTCTTGCCACTTTTTATTGATCTCTTCTGCTTCTGTTAGGTCCTTGACATCTTTGTTTTTGATCATACCCATTTTTGCCTGGAATTTACCTCCGATGTTTCTAATTTTCTGGAAGAGGTCTCTTGTCCTTCCTATTCTATTATCTTCTTCCACTTCTGCACATTGCTTGTTTAAAAATAATTCCTTATCTCTTCTGGCTAACCTCTGGAATTTTGCATTTAATTGGGCATATCTCTGTTGTCTTTTGCTTTCCTTCTTTCTTGGGCTACTTCCAGTGTCTCAGCAGACAGCCATCTTGCCTTCTTGGTTTTCTTTTTCTTTCGGACGTTTTTGTTGCCGCCTCCTGAACAATGTTGCGAACTTCTGTCCACAGTTCTTGCGGGACCCTATCTACTAAATCTAGTCCCTTAAATCTATTCTTCACCTCCGCTGCAAATTCATTAGGAATATTAGTGAGCTCATATCTAACTGATCTGTAGGAATCTTAAATAAGTTCTATGGACAATGAAGGATGTTATTCAATTGTCCTTCAGGTGTGGACAAAGTCTGAATCTTGAGGAAAGTTAGAGTAATTCAGAACAAACTATCCACAAAAAATGGGTTGAAAGATCTTTCACGTGGGACCAGAAGGACTGGGAGATCTGTCCTAAAGTTGGAGTGACTGTGGTAATCACACTACCATTGGTCACCACAATCACAGTGATTCTTGAAATTCAATCACTACTGATTACCTCAATTACAACATATTGGATTTACTTTATTTATTGTTTATTACTTGGCCGTACATGCTGCTTCAGGCTCCTGGCTCTAAATTGCTCACAAGAGCCCAATACAGTAATTAAGTTTAAAACATAATCCAATTTAAAACAAGATTAGGTGGTGAGATCATGGTGTCAGGGCTTGATGGGGATGGATTGGGCAGTGTAGGCCAGCTAAAGGCCTCAGACAAATTGCAGACATCTCAGATTGTTGGAAACTGCAGAATCAATGGTAAAATAAATGGTAAAGTAAATATGAGTGTGTATATGTATGTGTGCATATGTGTAAGGCACTCCATCCACTATCTGTAATCTCCTTGCTCTAGAGTAACTCACAGACGCCTGAGTTCTTAGAAGCAGGAAGTTTTATTACAGGATACAGAAGCTAGTGCGAACAAAGACTTGAATGGGTGAAATAGATACAGTGGTTACATTTAAGCATTCCCTCCCCCCCAAGGTTCTTTGTTTGGAGACACGTGTAATCGTGTCTTCCGAGACGCATCATCATCCGTTGGCGAGGATGTGTATTCGCGGTCATCAGCCATGTGCGAACTGGTCTACTCGGCCGGCGTCAGTGACATGTCAGTTTCAGCTCCCCGGAGTGCGCATATCCGTCTAGCGCTTTGGCAGAGATCTGCCGATCTCTGACATGCTCCCGGCCCAAGATGCTCCCCCCCCCCTCCTGTGGTACGAGTTTCGGTACTCCCCTTATTACTAAACATTTTCAAAACAGTTCCTGTAAGGAGAGAGCAGACATTAATTTAGTATCTTGTCTAGTCCAAGTGTTTGCGTCAATGCGGTTTGTCCGGGAATTCCCTGTGAAAAGCTTTCACGAGTTTGGGAGCCCGTGTGTGTTTTGCACTGACCCATTCCTTGTCTCCAATTGGTAGGTGTTGCCACTTCACTAGGTACTGTAACTGCCCCTTATGTCTTCTGGAATCCAGAATTCTATCAATCTCGAAATGTGGTTCGCCCTCCACCAACAATGGGGGGGGTTCCACTGGTTCAGGGTGCCAGTGTTGTGAGCTGTGGTATTGTTTCAACAAACTGATGTGAAACACAGGATGCACCTTTCTTAGCGCTTTTGGCAATTGTAATTTTGCCGCTACTGGGTTGATGACCTCAATGATTGGGAATGGGCCTATGAATTTTGGTGCCAATTTCCGTGATGGTTGTGTTGCCCGCAGATTTTTCGTTGACAAGTACACCTTGTCTCCTACTCTTAAGTCCCATTCTTCCCCCCTCTTGCGATCGGCATATTTTTTGTAACTAGCTTTGGCTTCCTGCAATGTTTGTACCATGACTGGCCAATTGCTGCTTACTTTTCCTATCCATTCGTCCGCTTTTAGAGGTTGTGGCAGTTCTGTGTTGTGTGACATGGCCAATTCGGGGATAGTTATAAAGTCCTGCCCTGTAGCGACTTTGAATGGCGAAAACCCCGTGCTTTGGTGTACCGCGTTATTATAAGCAACCTCTGCGAACGGCAACAGTTCCGCCCAATCGTTCTGTTGGTAGTTAGTGTAACATCTAAGGTACTGCTCCAGTGTAGCGTTCAACCGTTCGCTCGCACCATCCGTGCAAGGATGGAACGCACTACTGAGCCCCTGTGCCGCTCCAATTAACTTCAAAAAAGCCCGCCAAAAGTTGGAAGTAAACGTGCTGCCGCGATCACTGATTATGCGTTCCGGCGTTCCATGGGCTCTATAGATGTGTTGTATGAACAGTCTAGCTAGTTTTTGGGCATTCGGTATTCCTTTGCATGCAATGAAGTGTGCCTGCTTGGAGAATAAATCCGTGACTACCCAAATTGCCGTGTTCTTTTTACTCACCGGCAAATCTACTATGAAGTCCATGGCGATTTGCTTCCATGGTTGTGAGGGGTTTGCTACTTCCTGCAGTTTCCCTGTGGGTTTCCCTATTTTCCTTTTGGCCATTGCACACACTGGGCATGAGCGCACATAGTCTTTAACGTCAGTGCGCAAGGATGGCCACCAGAATTTGCGTCGGATTAAGTGTAGTGTTTTTACGAAACCAAAATGCCCTGCCGTTTTGTGATCATGATGCATGGTCAAGACCTTTTGCCTTAAGGGCTCAGGGACGTAGGCTTTGTTGTCCTTCCACCCCACTCCATCCTTCTCCACTAGGTTCTGTTTGTTCTCCCCCCACCAGGTGTCCGTTACTGTTGCCGCCCGCAGTTCGGCTGTCCACGGGTCGCTTTCAGCCGCGCGCTTCGCGCTGCTGCGGGTGATTGCCATGTTGCCTTCCCCCCTCCCTTCTGTTATTGTTGAGTTCTGTGCCTCTACTGGTTGGGAGGGGATGAGGGATTCAATGACCTCCTCCATTTTGCTCTCATGTTGCGGCAAGCGTGATAATGCGTCTGCCAAGTAGTTTTTCCCCCCAGGAAAATATTTCAACGTGAAGTTGAATCTGCTAAAGAATTCTGCCCACCTGAGGTGCTTAGGGTTCAACTTCCTGGGTGATTTGAGAGCTTCCAAATTTTTATGGTCCGTCCACACTTGGAACGGCTCTGCTGTGCCTTCTAAGAGATGTCGCCACGTGCTTAAGGCATGTTTGACAGCGAAAGCTTCTTTTTCCCAAATATGCCATCTTTTCTCCGTCAGGTTAAATTTTCGGGAAATGTAAGCGCATGGTCTTAGTTTCCCCGTGTCATCTGCCTGCAAGAGTATAGCCCCCACTGCGCTAATTGATGCATCTGTGTGTATCACAAATGGTTTATCAGCTTCTGGGTGCTTGAGTATGGGTTCTCTTGTGAACATTTCTTTTAGGCTATCAAACGCAGCCTGGCATTCCTGCGTCCACACAAGTTTCGTGCTCGGTGGTGGGGCTTTTGCGTTTGCTCCCTTGCCTTTTGTCTTTAATAGGTCAGTCAGGGGCAGTGCGATTTGCGCGAAATTCTGAATAAATTGCCTATAGAACCCCGCAAAACCGAGGAACGCTTGCAGCTGTCTGCGCGTACGGGGGGGCTGCCAGCCCAGGACCGCTTTGACTTTTTCGGGGTCCATCTCGATGCCCTCATGTGAAATGCGATACCCCAAGAAGTCTAACTGTTCCCTGTGAAATTCACATTTCTCGAGTTTTACATAAAGCTTTGCCTCGAGTAATTTCTCAAGCACCCTCTTAACTAAATCCATGTGTTCTTCCAAATTCTCAGAAAGTGTCTCAGAGAGAGAGAGAGAGATTACCTATAACAAGTCATGCTACACTCAAAAAGTAACAATGTCTTGAGAAATACCAGGTCACTATTGCCAGAAGTGTCAACATGGAGATGAATATCATGTTCACTTCCTTCCTTACTTTAGTTCCACTCTCTAGAGCCCTGGAGCCTTACTGTTTTCATGGTCTTGTTTTGGAGGATGCATTTACAGAGCTCCTCTAAAAGAGCATCTAAAGAAGTCCTTGAAGAAGAAAAAGGGGTGGAAACAGAGGCCTGGCTGTAAGCCAGGCTCCAAACACTACAGGGAGAAGGGAGCTCCATTTTTTCTACAAAACAAGTCAGACAACTGACAGGCTACACTGATTGCTTCACAGTGTTAGAGTTTGAAGTGGGTCAGATAGTCTTCATGCAACTCAAGTTTTAAATATAATTTTGTTATTTTATTTGAATTTTCTTGTAAGCTGCATGTGTATTACTTTTATGGAAGAGCAGGATATAAATTAATAAGTAGAGAACTACATAAATAGATTGGATTTGGATGAGACTGAGAGTTCTGGTCCCGCCTGAAAGCCGGCTGGGTGACCTTGGGCCAGTCACTCTCTCTCAGCCCAACTCACCTCACAGGGTTGTTGTTGTTGTGGGGAAAACAGGAGGAGGAAGGGAATATTAGGTCTGTCCTCCCCCCTTGTGTTATTTATAAAAATAATAAAGACAGGATAAAAAAATGTAAAAAAAATGTAAAACTCCTCTGCCAATCCTAGGGGGAAAAAAAGAACAAAAGCATCCTAATCCTGCTTGCTTAGCATCCAGTCTTTTCCCTGTCAAATGTTAATGGTTAGAGAGTGAAAGATTGTCCACCCCCAATTTTAGATTGTTCAGTCCTACCCTACATTATATCCTCAGAGTCTCACCACCTACAGAGCACTTGCAGCTGAAGGCGATTTTAAAACACTGGGATGTCCCCTCCCACATCACATCTGTTTTGGCCTTAAGTTAAATTATGTGTGCTTCCTTTAAATTCAAATGGAATGATCTTCCTGCTAGATGTGGTTCTTGGAACGTTCTTTCACTAAAGGGTTTCTGCTGATCTTCTGTTGGTTCTTCTAATCTTAGCCTGCACAGAAAAAAGGTTTTCCTTTTTGAGACAGCCCTCATAACCATGGCTACAACTGTAAATCAAAGCATAGCTAAGTAGGGCTTCATTTAATCTAAATCCATATGGAACAGGAGAGCCAATAGTTTTGACCACATCGATAAACAATGATGAAATGTGGTTGACTTATCAAACTGTCCTGTCAACGCTGAGAAGAAAGAGTAAAGCATAGTCTCTGGTGTCTCCTTTGTTCTACTGCCAGAATACAGCCTATTCATTGAGCAGCAAGCTTCTGAGTACCCAATGATCAATCTCTATGGGTAGACCTTGGCTCAACAGACTTTCTTCATGGGAGATCTTGGTCCAAGTAATCCTAGAAAAGCAGAAATAAAACTATAGCAGTTTTATGTAGCTGTTTGGAATGTTCCTACTAATATGTTCCATTACTTGCATCTGACTCTTGAAATATTCATGTCCAACAGATCTTGGTGTTTCATGTGGAAATTACTAAATAGAAGATGGCATCTTCAGCCTTTGTGGTGCAAAACCTACAGTTTCAAAGTAGGCTTAATTTTGAAATGTTCCACTGTAATGTCAAAGGGAGCATACAGTGATGAGGTCAGACCTTTATAAACACTCAGTACTTTCTGTAATGAGGATTGTGAGCATCCTGATGGTTCAAAAGAGGGAGGGGGAACCTTTGAAATAGTTGGAAGTTGCAGCTAATACAGACTCCAATGACCTTTTCATCCTCCACTTTGATACCAGACTTGGTTGAAGAGCCTTGGCTGTCAACTTTATCCCCTCAACAACTGGAATCCCAGTAATTGGTGGCAGGAACCCCTATAAATTGTAGATGATAGATAGATAGATAAGTAGATATAGTATATACCGTTTTTTAATGGAGCTTATCAGCCCTTTTGATCAGTGATGTCATCAAAGTAAACAAACCCACGTGGTGCTGACGTCACCAGGCCATGCCCCCAAGCGGAAGTGACGTACCCAGCCCCCACCCTCCGGATATGACGTGCATAGCCCTCCTCCCCAGATGTGACATGCGTAATCCTCCCCCCCACGTGGTGCAGGGGTCACAAGGTCATAACCCTAGCCGGATATGACATGAGGTCCTAATCCCATCAAGAAAAGCATGAGTAACCCTAATCAGATAAGGCGTGTTGAACCTAGCCCCCATCAAGAAAGTGATTAGATTAACCCCTAGCCTAATTCTATGGGCATCCAAAGTAAAAAATAAATACATTTAAAACACCTAAGTAATGTGAATCATTAACAGAGGCCTAGGCTGTGCTTTATTTTTGGGAAACATATCCTACTTTGTGAAATAAAAAATAATAGCCTGATGATGCTTTTAATTTTTTGTGATGTTTTAAAAATCAGCTCCTCGAATGCTGGAAAAAGGAGCCCCTAAAAGGCAGCCACAGCCTGCATTTGACTTAGCCCCTAGCTTTTACCTTTGTAAAAATCTAAAGACACATATTTTGCCAGCGGTACCCTCAAAGCCACACGTACACGTAAGCGTTTCAAGAACGGCCTTAATAAAATTTATTCCGCCCCTACAGCAAAAGACAAGGAATATTAACAGGAATTAAAGTACTCGCAAGCGGCAAGCAGCCAGGTGGCAAGTATCCGGTCATGGCATGCCCGGGCATGTCAAGGCCTGGCGATTAGGGGCATGCATGTTTGTGTCTGCTAGTAAAAAGGGGGTTAGGCCTTGTTCAGAACATGCCCGGGCATGTCAAGGCCCAGCTATTCAGGGCACGCGCAAGGCTCGATGACGTGTCTTCACAGGGGGCAGGCGAGTTTGTGCACACAGACCTGAACAGCTATTGGTTTAAACCTAGCCGGGGTTGAAAATCATATGGCTGCCTCAGATTCCAAAGAAGTGTTTATTGAAGGTTCCGCAAGCCTATTTACCTCGTTGGACACCCCTACCAACACAAGGAGCAACTCAAGACTGCTGCTGGCACAATGCAGCAGAAGCTGCTGTCGGGGATTTGATAAAGAAAATGAATTCTTCAGACCGGAGTTGTACGGGTGTAGTAAGCAGTGCTGTAAATTTAGCGATGAGGAACAGGGGAAAACAGTGGACACATCCTGTAATACTTACGAAGCTGTTTGTGAAACAGTGAACAGATCATCTTTAGACCCTCTCAAAGGACACGGAGAGGGTAAGTAACTATTTTTATTTATCATTATGTAAATGCTGCTGGAGCCAGTAGCACACTAACAGGATATGTTTTATATTTTGCAGTCTCCGAATTAACGCCACCTAGCCAGCAAGCACTTCAAGATACCCCAATTTTATATTCCAGTGTTAATCGCCGCAGTCACAAAGCTTCTGAAGATTTTTCTGATCTAGAATATAACCAGGATTCCAATCTATCCCAGAGACCAAGCTATCTGTCCTGTGAGTTAAAGAGCTGCAATATATGTAAAGACTGGCTTGCTTGCGACTGGGGACATGATTTGTGGGGTACAGAAGGGTCAGAAAGGGCATCATATTGTAAAATAGCGTGTTATGACACTTTATCTTCTGATGCTGAAAGTGATGATGAGGGGGTATTTTTCTGATGGCGGAGCCGTGCTCCTCTGAACTCTGTATTACCAATAAAAGCATGTGTTAGAGGCAATACGTGAACATTTGTCAACGGTCTTTCAGTATAATGACGCATGAAAAGCTTCTAAGGCGCATTTATTATACACCTGGCTGTGTAGGGAGTTATGGAGGTGTGAATACCCTATTTCAGGAGGGTAGAAAACATGATAAAAACCTGACCATGAAGCAAGTCAAGACATGGCTGTCAGAGGAAGATGCTTATACGCTTCATAAGCCTGCAAGAATTAATTTTCCTAGAAATAAAACAGTGGTGTCCAGCTTAGATCATCGATGGCAGGCCGACCTCATAGATGTCTCCAAATTTTCTAAGGAGAACCATGGAAAAAAGTACATCTTAACAGTTATCGATGTGTTATCTAAATATGCCTGGGCCTCCCCTTTATCTGATAAATCGGGGAGGGAAGTCACAACCGCCTTCCAGAATATCTTTGAAGCAGGGCGCACACCCCGAAAAATACAGACAGATGCTGGTAAAGAGTTTTTGAATATTCCACTGAAGAAACTTTTAGCACGTTTGTCACTCATAGTGAAACTAAAGCAGCCGTTATAGAGAGGTTTAATAGAACCCTAACAAACAAACTCTGGAGATATTTCACAGCCAGAAATACCCATTGGTATGTAGACATTTTGCAAGATATTCTTCAGGGGTACAATAGCACTTATCACCGTAGCATCAGGACTGCTCCTAACACCGTAAATTTGTCTAATGAAAGGGAGGTGTGGATGAGGCTGTATGGGGAAGCTTTAAAAAGTAAAAGAAAGGAAAAATGTCTTAAGGTGGGAGATCATGTTAGGGTATCCAGACTGAAGGGTAAGTTTGAAAAGGGCTATCAGCAAACCTATACGGATGAAATATTCATCATCAAAGAACTGGGGACAAGGGGGGAAAGAGTGGTGTATAGATTAAATTATTACATGGGTGACCCTGTAAAGGGGTCTTTTTACTCTGAGGAGGTTCAAAAGGTTCCTGCTGACCAACAGCGTGTATACAGAATAGAGAAAGTTATCCAAAAAAGAGGGCGGGGGAGACACAGAGAGTTTCTAGTCAAATGGACAGGGTGGCCAGAGAAGTTCAACAGTTGGGTTAAGGAGACTGAAGTACAACATCTTTGATATGGCTGGATTTTACATCACCCTCCCAAGCAATGCATCAGCAGCAATTTTCCCGCAAAACAGAAATTCTAATTTTACTATTCAATTAGCGAGATCGTTGGATCTTCCAGGGTCATGGGAAGTAGGGCTAGCAGAGATACAGTACCCACATAGTTGGCACACATTAACTTCTCCTGGAAATTTTTAAATTGCTAACGAGAGAAAGAGATGGCAATTTTCTTTGAGAAGTGGGTACTATACCGGCATCCGACAACTGTTAGATAATATGAATAGGCTTATATCAAATGCCAAGGATGGACCTAAGACAACCCTGCAGTACGATTCGGTGGCTCGAAAAATTAATCTTAGAGGAAATGAACCACATACCATTCTAGTTAACAGAGAACTTGGACAACTGTTAGGCATGTTACCGGTATTCAGCACCTTATATGTTTACACAGACATTGTAGAGCCCCAGATAGTGGGTGACTTCTATGTGCCTTTATTGCGCTGTGTGCCAGCACGGGGGCAAGACAATGATTTCATCACCAGGACCTATGACCGCCCACATTATATACCGGTCAGCAAGCATCACATCGATACCATTACCATAGAAATCAAAACAGACCAGGATGAAAGTGTGTGTTTTTATCACAGGAAGGTGATTGTCAAGCTTCATTTTAGGCCTCAGAAAAGTGAAGGATGGTTGTAATCAAGAAGCACGGGAGCCCTCATGACTACGTGGCTTACTACAGGGCACAAGCCGGTGGTGGCCTTGCAGGCTTCCAAGGAGCTCCCATTATGTACGGGACAGGGCTAGGGGGGCTGTTCCGTGGGCTTTTTTGAAAAGCAATGCCTTTTTTGAGGTGAGGATTAGAAATCATTAAGCCGCATGTGAAATCTGCTGCCAAAAATATTGCCAGAGATGGTGCGGGGCATCTTGTATCCCGTATTGTTGAGAGGGGGCAGGAGGGATCAGGGATGTTCGTAGCCAGGAAGAATCACGCATTGGGACCGCCTATACCGTTTAAAAAGAGAAGACTTGTGAAAAAGCCCGTCATACCAAGAGGAGACGTGCACAGAAGAGGAAGCCCTGTGACAAGCAAGACATATTCTAATACAATATGTCATTTATTCATTCTGCTTCAGAGGAATGTGTTAAATCAGAACTGGATCTTTTTCAACTGGCTCCTACACAGACCAGTATTGAAAACAGCACATATGTCAAGATCCCTCCTTTATCCGCTCTATCACCCAACGCGCCCATGGAATTTTTTATCAGGGGGCACGGTGAGCATTAACAACACCCTGTTGTATGTGAGTTGCAAGATTGTGAAATCCGACGGCACAGATATCGATGATGGCGCAAGGGTGGCCCTGACCAACTACCACATAGCATCGTTGTTTAACCAGCTGGATGTTACCTTGGGAGATCGGCTCATTACACAGAGCCATCATTGCTATTCTTATTGTGCCATGGTTGAACTGATTCTGAACTTTGGTGGTGATGCGCTGGGAACCCAATTTAAAGCTGGCGGGTTTTACAAAGATGATTCGGAGCTCATGGAGAGTACCCTGCTGACAGCTGCAGGCAACTCCGGTTTCAGAACAAGAGCAATACACACGGCCGGTAGTCGTAAATGGGACCTGCTTGGGCCTCTGCATAGCGATCTGTTTTTTCAAGACAAGCTACTAATTAACGGGGTCGATGTGAAAGTCAAACTCACAAGAAGCAGAAATGAATTTTGTCTGATGAAGGATGGCAATGAGAATTACAAAGTACAGCTCCTGTCGGCATCTCTCTTTGTAAAACGTGTAAAAGTATCAGCAGCAGTGCTCCTGGGTCATGCAGAAGCCTTGCTAACCTCCAATGCCAAATACCCCATCGATGTGGGGGTGAAGGTTTACAGCATTCCTGCAGGCAGCCTTGTGTGTAATCAGGAAAACCTATTTCTGGGCCAGCTACCTAAACAATTAGTGATAGGGTTTGTGGACAATGCATCTTTTAGCGGGGATTATGAAAGAAACCCGTTCAATTTTCAGCACTGCAATGTCAATTTTTGCACCCTGCATTGTGATGGCGAGCAGATCCCCGCAAAGCCTCTACAGCCTGATTATGAGCATGGTCTTTTTGTGAGAGAGTACATGCAGATGGTGCAAGCAACAGGGAAAGGCATGAAAGACAGGCCTCTGTTAATCAGCCGGGAAGAGTTTAACCAAGGGTATACTTTGTATTGTTTTGACTTGAGTCCTGATCAGGGGTGCTCTGAGCACTATTCTTTGATCAGGAACGGTAACCTCAGAGCCGAAATTAGATTTGCACAACCCCTCCCCAACACCGTCAACATGATTCTCTATGCAATCTTTGAAAACCTTATTGAAATAAGTCATACAAGGAACATGCTTTATGATTATATGTGAGCATGGACACGCTACAGCTATTTCGTTTGTTCTCTGGAAATACTGGTTTTCTAGGGGTCTACCCTTGTGATCTGCTACCCCGGAGACAAATCACCAAAAGACCTTTTGGATTAATTGTAAACACCCACCCTCAAAACTCTGCCTGGTGAACACTGGCTGGCTCTCTACTTCCCATCTCCCGGATATGGCGAATTTTTTGATTCTTATGGAAGACCGCCAGATAGCCCTGACTTTCCTGGATCCATAGTGAAGTTTTTAGAGAGGCAAGCGGAGAAGTACACATTTCACCAACGTCAATTGCAACACCCCAGCGCTGTGACCTGTGGGCAACACTGTGTGTTTTTTCTACTGAACAGGACTAAAGGCGTGGGCTATGAAAATATTTTAAAGATGTACTCTGATGACAATGTTAAAAATGATCAAATGGTAAAGCTGTTTGTAAAAACTATAAAGGTGGTGAGGGGGCTTGGAACCTGTAACCGTCACCAGTGCATGCAGACATGTCTGCCTTACTGTAAAATAAAGAAAAAGACTTTAAACGTTTTTACTTTGTTTCACTGTGTTTTTATGTTTCACTGTGTTTTTATTCATTTTACAAATTGAGCCAGTCACCGAACCCGAGCCTACTTCTAGGATTTAATGTCCAAGGGCTAGAGGAGGTGCCGGTAAACAGAGGCTTCTGGGCCCCAAAAGGGACGGCCATAACAGAGTCAGGACTGGTAGCAATTTCATCCTTAAGAGCCACAGACTCTTTCAGCTTTTCTAACTGGTCCTTAACGGCTGTAGACCCCATCACGGAGGTAGGGACATTCACCTCAGCCATAGCATTCATAAATTCATCCCAGCCTTTAGGTTTCCGCTTCTCAGTAAGTGCCCGGTGTTGTGAGGCACCTTTCACCAAGTCTAAAATATTAGTACCAGGAATAGGGACACCTTTGTATAAAAAGGTACCGCGAGCATCCCAGGTTGAGACATCCTGATGCTGTTTCATTTTGTTCAGCAAAAGTTCAGCATTTTTCCTGTAACGGGAGCTCACGCCCCTTAGGATCTCATCCATTGCTGTGTCCTGCAGAGATGGCTGTGACGGCTGTTCCGGCAATGCTGGAAGTGGCCGAGGCTCTTCCGAAGGGTAAATGAGATTCAGTCTGTCCTTTTCAGACTCATTTTGCCTGGTCAGCCTTATAAACATCTGCAGTGCGGAATTGTAGAGCTTAATCTTGTCATCCTCACACGAATCAGCTCTCTGAAGAATGGTACGCATCTCATCATCCAACCGGTTAGTGGCTGTAGTCCCCACAGTAGGCGGCCTGCCCTGCAGTTGCTCCATCTGATGACGCGACACCAGATACATTTTCTCAGCATGGTCCATGGTTTATCCTGCTAACAGGCTAGTCAACAGTGGAATAGCTACCCCTAGTAAGGGCCCGATAAAACCACTCGACTGAAGTATGATCTGCTTCTTCTTTTTGAGGGAGACCTTTCTATCACTCAACTTTTTAATGACGCCTTTCTTTCTCTTTAGAGTCCGGAATTGTGAAGGTTCCAGAGGAAGGTTTCCTTTTAGTGCGTTTAGAGCTATTCCTGCTATTGCCCCCACCAGGTCATTATTAGCGCTGCATAAGATGGCTTTTCTCTGTCTTGGTCTGGCCTTCACTAAGATTTTTAAAAGACCCCAATTTCTGCGTAACCTCTCTGACATCTTGAATGAACTAGGGCTAAGGTAACAGGGCTACTGCTTTTTACACTTCTTTTTCATTGTGTAAACAGCAGGCCAATCAGGCGGGAAGAGGCCTGTTCTCAACCTGTAGGATTCTGGAGTGGAGGCTGCCAAATCTACCAAAAGGTACCCGTGTGGTTTGCGAGTGGCATCTTGGAATACTTCTAAAAAATACTGTGTGTTAGTGGGGTACATCTGCCTGGCCAGTGTGACAATTTGCATCTGATCACGGGGGCTGCGGAATAAAACCAAATATTTGGAATTGAGAGCTATTGTTCTCATTTTCTTACCTTGAAAAAACAGGTTTTGAAGTATGACAATAATGCTGAGGTTTCTGTGGTGAACGTACTGTGTAAAAGCCTTCTCTATTTGATCACTGTCACCGGCCGAAGCCATGAGATCATCTACCACGGCTAAATTGATTTGGTTTGGCGGAAACAAATCATCATCTTCAAAAGAAGACGGAAGCCCCTCCATAAACCTAATATAAGGGAATTTATTAAGCAGTTCTTTGTACAGAGGTTGCCAGCAGCTATAAAACCATACAATATTTTGAGGCATTTGAGACAACACAACATTGCCATGTTCTAACATTTGTTTGATAAAAAAAGATTTGCCAGAATTGGACAGTCCACAGGAGAAAGGGTGTACAAGCTGTACAATATTTTCCATCATCCTTAATACCCGTAAGGCAGCATACAGTAATCCTCACTCTTTAATAACCTTTTATTATACACTACTTTTAGAGTTTTTTGGAGGACCCGCGTTTCCAGGGTCCACTGTTTCTTATCCCTAACAATCCCCAACTGTTCTACCCTGATCTCTTTTTTTCTCTCTGCACCAGACAGGCAATAATCATCTACCAAATCTTTCAAGCTGTCAAAATTAACCTTATCGCAATTAGCACAGTTTAGCGTGATTCCCTTCACCTTTAGCACCGCTTCACCGTTGGACAAGGCATAAGCATATGTTTTGGGACCGGCCACAACAAACTGTATAACTGATAACTCTGTTATCGTGGTGTTTGGCGGAATCTCACTTGTCAGCTGTCCTAAATAATCACCCAAAAAGGTGTCCATGCCCCTTCTCTACTTACAAAAATGACCGAATCGGTGTCATGGTACAGGCACCTATCGCCCAGTCCATCCAGTAGCTTGTATAATTCTAGCCGTGCATAAGCAGTTGTAAAACTGGCAATGAATACATTAGTGCATGTGGATTTGGTGGGGTGGTTCTTGGCTGTTTTCCACGTCACAACGGCTGTCTCTGTATCTACAAACTCACACGAGGAAACATCGTAATAGGGCACAAAGAGATATTTGAATAAGTCCTCAGGATTTGTCACCACAGATGTGGTCAGGTGATTGGTGCTCTGGCCAAACTTTCCCCACAGCGAGTTTAAAAAGAGTTTGGCAATCTGCCTTTTAGCAGGATTTACTTCAATATGCTCACGTCGTAAGCGGACACCTTCCATCTTTTCATAATCTCGAATATATTGTTCTTTATCCTGTTCTGTTTTGCACCAGTCAGGGTAACCACTGGCTTCCTGCTTTTGTCTGAGATGCATGTTCATATAACCTGAAAATAGCTCATTTGATGTTCTTTCAAAATGCCAGATCTCATAGATTTCAACAATTCTGTAACCTTTTTCTAAAGCTACGTTCAATTCAACAGTGCACCATGTCCCAGTCAGAGCTCTTTCCTCATCACTGTGTTTACAGGGGGTGGTTTGCTGCTTTTCTGTGCAGGTTGCGCACAAACTAAACATTAATTTGCCCCCTGATTTGTGGGGCAGGACTGGGAAATAGAGGTTCCTTGGTGGGTACACTTTGACTTTGGCTATCCTGAAATATTGCTTTATGTCCCCAAAGTTTTGATAGATGATTTGAGGATGTCCAATCGGGTACTCCTTGGTCTTGTTCACAAAGGGGTACAAGCTGGTGAAATCAAAGTATAAAATCTGTTCATCAGCTTTTGGACAGTAATACAGGCATGTTGCATTGGTTCTCCCACCAAAAAAAGCATCTCGAGGATTCAAAGGAGTTGGGAGCTTATTCACAACTAGAAACTGCTTCAAAGAGGTGTCATCCTCCACCATGGCCCTCCATTCATGTTCCCAGATGCAGCGCACTGCATAACCCTGGTCCCTGAGGTACTCTTCTTTAATCCTAGTATGGTAGTGCAGGCTACCATATGTTTCATCGAGTAATTTGTTGAAGTCTTTTTCAGAGTAGCAGACAGGGCACCCATGAAAAAAACAACCGTAAAATTCAAAAGCCGTGGGGGTCCCCTTTATGACAGCAAAGCCATCCAAAAAATATTTGCCTACTTGCTTTTCACCCCCCTTCAGAGCATGCTGAATATTGATATTCTCAGTGTGTTCTATATGCAGCAACCATTGAATTGCCGGAGCCGAATACCTTTTCTGTGTCTTGTGATAATTGTCCAAAGGAGCTAATGCAATGGTATTGCTCTTCAAATACATGAACAGGTACTGGGCCATGCAGACAGAGGCCAATGTGATATATTGGAAGGGGTCAATGCATCGAATCTCTATCTCCTCAACAATATCCCCCCCGACCCCACTGAGACACTCACGCTCTGTCATTTTCATAACCTGTTGCCTAAATCGAATACAGGCCTCTCTTAATATCTCTACATCTTGTCTGCAGTAGTAAGCCAGAGCCTTCTTTAGTTTAAACAGAGTACCTGTATTAGCAGCGTGCCATTTCAGGAATTCTTCTCTCTCACCGGGCATCATGGTTTCAGGGCTGTAATACTTGGCTTCGGGGAGTGGTCCCACATAGTCTTGATTGGCCATTGTATTGAACAAGTGGGGAAAATACCCCTTGCAGCCTTGAAACCCCATAGCTTTGGGTAATTTGCTTAATTTAAGGGGCAAAAATGAGAGGCTATCAATAAACCAAATCTTATAATCCGGAAGGATAATACACAGCAGCTTCCCCCCTGATTTATAAGTTCAACCTTGACCTTTTCACGGATCAGCTGCCTCAGCACTAGGTACCCGTCATAACCTTTGGCATTGTGAGCGATAAAAGTACATTTTTTAAACTTATGATTTATAAATTTCTTTACAAACTGATCCAGGCATCTAACACCATAACAATCCCACTAGATGATAAAGGTGTCACAACATCTTTATCATCGCCATCCTCTAGCACAGGGGTCGGCAAACTTTTTATGCCGGGAGCCATTTTGACATGCTCGTGCACATTTTGAAATGCTCAAGAGCCAGGGGGTGGGGTTTGCGGGCGGGGGCCAATCGCGTGGAAGGGGGCGGGGTTTCCTGGAGAAGAAACAGAGACGCTGATTGGTGGAAGCATCCTTCCTTCTGAGCTTCCACCAATCAGCGTCTCTGTTTCTTCTCCAGGGTTCTTCTCCTGGAGAAGAAACAGAGACGCTGATTGGTGGAAGCGTTCTTCCTTCTGAGCTTCCACCAATCAGCGTCTCTGTTTCTTCTCCAGGGTTCTTCTCCTGGAGAAGAAACAGAGACGCTGATTGGTGGAGGTGTCCTTCCTTCTGAGCCTCCACCAATCAGCGCGCGCCAAAGGAGAGCAGAGAGGCGGGCTGAAGCCTGCTGCTTCCGGAGACCGGCTTTCCGGATGTCGGGCGGCAGAGAGAGAGAGAGAGCCAGAGTCAAGGGGCCAAAGAGCCAGATCTGGCTCGCGAGCCGCCATTTCCGACCCTTGCTCTAGCATATTCATGGCATAGACATAATTTGGTATATGTACCCCTGTCTCTTGACAGCATTCAAAATCATAAATTATGTATCTTTCACCAATTTGTGGTCGGACCAACGATTTCAGAAAACATAAATGACCTTCCAAGCTTTCAGTCTTGTCAGAACACTGTCCACACTTGGTTTCCTTGCACTTTTTGTGGGGGGTAAAGACATAAATCTCACACTTTTCACAATATACTTTATCCTTACAGTCAACTTTTCCTTACATAGCCAGGTGTGTGTGTCTTTCAAGACAGGCCTTAGACCGGCAAAACACTTTGCACCTACAGCAGCGTGTCTTCTCCACCGCCACCTCCTGACACTCTTGCTTTAGGCATGCTCTGCAGATGTATAGGCAGCTGTGGCTAAATTTGTGGTGGTAGGGTGTGTGGCAGAAATTGCAGAAATAGCCAGGAAGCCTTTGATATTTTTGATGCCGTAGTAATGCTTGTCGTGTAACAATATAAACACAATTTTTTCTTGCTGTGGGCTGCCTGAGACAAAGAACCTCCACCCGCCCTGCATATAAAACAAAATCTTTATAGTGACCCCTAAATGCTCTTCAAATAGGTGTATCTGAGAAAAGTCAATCCTGTTTTCTGGGGAAATACCCAGTCTGATGTGAAGCTCCCTGGCCCTGGTAATAATTTCTTGATTTCTATCATCCCCGCCAATCAGATAGAGCAAACAGCTAGCAAAACACAGAAATTCTCCTACCGCATTGAAATCCTCTAGGTGCTGTCTTTTTTTCTCTAGGACTCTGGTGAATAGCACAGTGCTTAACTTCCTAAGCCCACCCCCCTCCTTGTTCTCTTTTTCCGATGTAGAACAGCCAGATTGGGAAACAGCTTTGTCCCCCAGGCTATTGGATTCTTGAATGCCAAATAGGTTCTTTTAGGTGAAATATGTTGGATATGTAAAGAATGTATATTTTATAGTAATTATGGATTTTTATTAGTATTTTAATGTTTGACTGAAATTGTGAGTTAAAGAATGTATATTTTATAAGAATGTATATTTTATAAGAATGGGTATTTTATAGTAATTATGGTTTTTTATTATTATCATTAGTATTTTATTGCTTGAGTGAAATTGTGAGCCAACTGCAACGAAATTTCATTCTATTGTGCACTTGTATAGTGTATATCAGGATGACAATAAAGTTATTATTCTATTCTATTCTATTCTTCCCGACGGTAACCACTAATTGTAAATTACCCCCCCCCCCCAATATCTCTGCCTAACTTTGAAGCAGATTTTCAACACTGGTCAGAAAATCATCGGCATTTAAATCGTTCATATGCCTCCTAAGAGAAAAGAGAGGTTGATTTAACCCTTCTGCGCCCAACCGGAGTTGAACAAAATCATTTGGCCCTATGTCCATAGCAATATTATTCAAAAGAGTCTGTATCGCATTGTGAATAGCATCTATAGCATCAACAAAAGACTGTATTCGGTCAAGATTAACAAATCTATACTGGTGATAGTATTCCACAGCTCTGAAATTTCGGATAGGCCTCTCCCATGCCTGCACAATATCCAGATAAACATCGTTCATATTCTGAGAGTTTGCAGAGTTAGGGGACCGTAGCTCTGACATAGAATGCCATATCTCCTCTTCTGGTTGAGATTCTGCCATATCCTCATCTGTACAGATATCGCTGTCTGCTGGGGATGTGGGAAGCCCGTTTCCAGACATTTTTTTTGCTTTTTTTCCAGGTGGTGCTGGTTAAACAAACAAACAAAAAAGGGTATCAGCAATGTTTCCTAATAATGTAATACCAACCCCTTTAGTTTCTAAAAAGTGGTTTACAGTTGGATAAAATCGGCATATTTCACCTTCTAACAGCATTTGTGCTGCGTGGCTTGTGGAAGGCTGAGGGCTCGTGTCACGTAGGACCCCTTGATGCTCTGTGGGAATTGTGAGATCCACAAATGGCTGATCATCCTCCCATTCTGAAGGAAAAGGAAAAACCCAGAGGGTCAGAATTGCTGCAGAAATGTTTATAAGAATCTAAATGTATGAAATTATGAAAGAAAAATACCTTCATAGGCCCTCAAGCATTCTGAGTCTGTCAAATCATTCTAGAGAAAGAAAACAAGCAAGCAAGCAAGCAAGCAGACAAGAATGTTATAAAACCGTTTTGTATCTAAGAGGGGCAGTGTTTCAAAATTAGTAATAAAACTACTTACAATAGTAGCTGCCATCAAGCATTCTGAGTCGGTCAATTCATACTAGTGAAAGAAAACAAAGACGCAGACAAGAGTGTTATAAAATCATTTTGATTCTAAGAGGCCCTGTGTCTCAAAAATCAGCCATAATTACTTACAATAGTAGCTTCCATTCTGAAAAGGGTCTTCTTAGCCAGCCCTGAAAAAGTGTCTTCTTAGTGGCTCAAATGGCTCCGGAGGTGCGGGTATGCCAGAAACCATCAAACGTAACTGCCCCATTATGGGGTCCTACTTTTATACACACTGCTGATGTCACAAACTAATCACATCAGAGGCGGTGAATTCTTCACACCTTTTGCAAAACTGGCCATCCCCGCCTGACCAGGAAGTCACATTTGAATGTTATCAGCCATGCTAGGCTGAATTCTTAACTTCTTTTTGCAAAACTGTCAAGGTCCCCCTCACCAGGCACCCCCATTTGAATAGTTGATGATGTTACAATCTAATCACATCAGAGTTGGTGAGTTCTTCACACCTTTTGTAAAACTGGCTATCCCCACCTCGCCAGGAAGCTACATTTGAATAATACCATCCATGCCAGGTTGTATTCTTAACATCTTTTTGCAAAACCAGATAGTCCCCACCCTGCATCAGGAAACTCTGATTGAATAATATCACACGAGCTTTGATTAAATTCTGTGTTTACCAGGTGACAAGGTCCAAAAAAGAAAAAAACATAATACATCTTTCACGTGATTTGAAAAACACATTTTATTATAAAATTCATAGGGTGACTGCTAACAGTTTCTTGTTATTAATTTCTGTTACATTCTGACATATTAACCGCTTCAGAGACAATGGCAATTCATCTTCAATATTTGACATTAATGAAAGTGGTTTACTGCTCTTCTCGATATGTTGTATGAATGTATTGAGCTCACCAAGGGTGTCCCGGGTGAAATATAATTTATTCACTTTATCAGAAATACTGATGACAATCCAGAGAACATGAGGAATAGAAAGTCTAAAGCATAAGCTGTTAATAAGCTCTGTTTCACTGGTGCCGTCCACATGGTCTTCGTCTGATTGTAGACATCCCATTAAACAATGATGTAATATTTTAATGATACATGCTTTCAGAATCTGAGGCATGCTAACATTTCGAGACTCCGCCGTTTCTAAAACAGGAAATAAGGTAGAATTAGCCTAGCTGTTTCAACTACTCAAAATACTGTTTTCTTAATTTTTATATTTACTTACCATTTGATGTTTTGCAGAACCTGCAATAACAAGGTTTTATAAGTTCATTCTTCTCAATGAGCACACGTAACTCAGGTTTTTTCTTATTCTACGTCCACGCTTGGGAGCTTTGGGGGTCAAATTTACATCAAACAAATCTGTATCAATATTTGCCATCTTCAAAATACGGGTCTTTTATTTTTCAAAAGACTGCTGGATTTAATCTGGTAGCTGTTCAGGTCTGTGTGCACAAACTCGCCTGCCCCCTGCGAAGACACGTCATCAAGCCTTGCGCGTGCCCTGAATCGCTGGGCCTTGACATGCCCGGGCATGTTCTGAACAAGGCCTAACCCCCTTTTTACTAGCAGACACAAACATGCATGCCCCTAATCGCCGGGCCTTGACATGCCTGGGCATGCCATGACCGGATACTTGCCGCCTGGCCGCTTGCCGCTTACGAGTACTTTAATTCCTGTTAATATTCCTTGTCTTTTGCTGTAGGGGCGGAATAAATTTTATTAAGGCCGTTTTTGAAACACTTACGCATACATGTGGCTTTGAGGGTACCGCTGGCAAAATATGTGTCTTTAGATTTTTACAAAGATAAAAGCTGGGGGCTAGGTCAAATGCAGGCTGTGGCTGCCTTTTAGGGGCTCCTTTTTCCAGCATTTGAGGCGCTGATTTTTAAAACATCACAAAAAATTAAAAGCATCATCAAGTTATTATTTTTTATTTCACAAATAAAAATATTTTACTTAGGTGTTTTAAATGTATTTATTTTTTATTTTGGGGCGTGGTGGCTCAGAGGGTAAGACGTCAGACTTGTCGATCGGAAGATCGCAAGTTCGGAGGTTCGAATCCCTAGCCCTGCGTGCGGAGTGAGATCCCACACTAGCTCCAGCTCTTGCCAACCTAGCAATTCGAAAGCATGCAAATGCAAGTAGATGAATAGGTACCACTTCGGTGGGATGGTAACAGCGTTCCGCGCGTGTCATGCGGCCACATGACCGTGGAAGCATCTTCGGACAACGCTGGCTCTTTGGCTAACAAACGGAGATGAGCACCGGCCCCTAGAGTCGGACACGACTGCACAAATGTGCGGGGGGTACCTTTACCTTTACTATTTTTTATTTTGGATGCCCATAGAATTAGGCTAGGGGTTAATCTAATCACTTTCTTGATGGGGGCTAGGTTCAACACGCCTTATCTGATTAGAGTTACTCATGCTTTTCTTGATGGGATTAGGCCCTCACGTCATATCCGGCTAGGGTTACGACCTTGTGACCCCTGCACCACGTGGGGGGGGGAGGATTATGCACGTCACATCTGGGGCTATGCACGTCATATCCAGAGGGTGGGGGCTGGGTACATCACTTCCGCTTGGGGGCATGGCCTGGTGACGTCAGCACCACATGGGTTTGTTTACTTTGATGACATCACTGATCAAAAGTGCTGATAAGCTCCATTAAAAAACGGTATGTACTATATCTACATAGATAGATAGATAGATAGATAGATAGATAGATAGATAGATAGATAGATAGATAGATGATAGATAGATGCTCTATAATAGATGGCTATTATTTTAGAGCATCTAAAATAGATGCTCTATTTTAACACATACAATTTAAATTGTCTTGGCCATTTCTGGGCTGAGATTGTAGTTTTAAGGCTATATTAGTAGATGGTAGTTCAGTACTTGTGTGTCAGGTTCCACAGAAATTCCAGGACTCTTGGTTCTGGACAGCTTGGCTAGGCATGAATTCTGCTACAAGCTCTTAGATACACAGCAAAACTAGATACGAATCTTTACTACATACTAGAGTGAAGCCTTTTTATTTATTTATGACATTTTCTATACCACCCAGCTCTCAAGACTCCAGGCAGTATACAGTAGTGAGGGCTAAAATTATAGCTCAACCACTACACAGCTGAAAGCCAGTAATCATAATAAACACAATCAAAACTCCTCTGCACACATCAAACACAACTGAACTATATAAAGCAGTAGGCTGAAGTCTGTTAGAGTGCAAATTCCCTCTTACATCCATGACAATTCAAACTGATTGCTGCTTCAGTGGACTCTTTGCTGTGTCCTTCTGGGAGCTGAAGCTGAGTGGTTAATATTTCTATAACTGACCACTCTGTCCTAGAATCACAGCTTGTTGGCTTGACTCCCGCATTGGGGGCCAGTCCCACTCAATGTCCTGCCTGACACAGCTTTGCTTTACTCATTTAGCACACTGATGGTCCCTTGTCATTTTAAAGTCTCAGATGGCAGGATATAAATGTACGTAAAACATGACAAACTCAGAGAACATGCTTTCAGTTATAACAAATAATGTAGGAACAGAGAACAAAAACAATACCTCAAGAAAATAAGTCCTCTTGGACTTCCGATGGGAATATGGTGGACTGAGCAGCTGTGCCTGCGAGCTCCATGGGCAGAACTGGCATCGTGGCATTTTTTTTCCGGCTCAGGCTGGTTTCTCCTGTAGCCCAGAGCTTTTTTCCGGACTAAGGAAAAAGCTTGGAATCAACCCATTTGTCCTCCAAACGATGAGTTGTCCCCAGGAGATTGTGGACGGCGTGCACGATTGACGGGGAAGACTTCACCGGGAGGCTGGGATTTCTCCATTTCCGAGCCGCACTGCACTCCCTTAAAGGGACAGTAAGTCCTGCCTTCCCATTTCTTAATCACCCAATTTAATTTTTTAAGTTTTATACCCTAAGAGAGGCTTTCTACAGTAAGAAGAAACAGACTCTTTTGGTGTTTATCATTATTTCTGGAATACTTTTAAAAATCTTTTAAAGTTTTGGCTTGTTTTCCCGTTTAAAGATTAAGGAAAACTGAGAACAAATAATTGCTTTCCTGTTGTTGTTTTCATGTTGAATGTGAAGGAGTGAATATTTTCCTACACGTTGGATTTCTTGTTTTTCATTCTTAGTTTTTTGTTCACTTTCCTCGAGATCTGCTTGTTAGTATATCTCTTTTTGATTCAATTTCAAGCAGAAACTTTGTATCAGCTTATTAACTTGTTAACTCCTATCTACTGTGAGTTAAGTAGCTAGGGGGCACCATAATTTACTGCCTGAAAAATTGAAGATTTTAAAGAGATGTTTTTGGAGTTTCATTGTGAGCTTAAGCAGTCCTTTAAAGAGACCCTTTCAGAGTACAGTCAAGTTATTCTGCAGAATATATGGGATATTGGGGAAGAGATAATTTCTAAACTCTGTCATCTGGCTGAAGATGATATAGAGGAAGATGAAGATTTTGGCAAAGAGGGAGATGCTTTTGTGGTCAGTGATATTGAAGCCTAGGAACATGATATTGAAGTTGGAGTCATGGTGTAAAGACTGCTTCATTTTTCCTAGCAAAATGGCTGTGCATGCACACACATCTGGAAACAGCTGGAACAAGTGGTGACGCAGTTTCCCTTTAGCCAAGGGAAAACATATTTTATCAATCTTAACCTAATGAGAAAACCTAAGACATCTTATGACTAAATAGCAATGGCAGATCTGCAGAGTCTGTGGGTGGATTTCCTAGATTTCATTTGGGGAGTAGGGTCACTCTACCACCTTTATTATTTCTACTTCTACTACAAATCCAAAAGCAGAACATTTATATAGCTTGATATGGACTCAGAGGCTCCATGAATCTGAAGTACAAATGGGGGAAAAGCTGGCTGGATAGAAGCCTGTAAAGTGTTAATGTAAAATATAATTTAGTGGCCTATAAACTTTATATTCATCCTTTTTTATTTGAAAGTGCCTAGTTTCTAGAAGGCACATCATTGCTGTTAATGCACTAGCTTCTGATTAATTATACACCCACTGCAAGAAGACTTCTATGCTCTAAAGTATCAAAAGAATATATAAAATTCCCAATGGCATTATTTATTATTTTATTTATTATTTAAATTTGTATTACCGCCCATCTCCCCTAAACCGGAGGACTCTACATGCAGCATCCGGTTATTGCTCTATATGCAGAGTAATTTGTTATTATTTATTTGTTTGTTTGTTTGTTTGTTTATTTATTTATGATTCGATTTGTATTTACCGCTCCATCTCCCCGCAAGGGAACTCTGGGCGGTTTACAAGAATCAACAGTTAAAATTTAACAATTAAAACAACATATATATAATACTCTCTAATACAATAATAATTTAAATATAAAATCCAAGATGTGATGGGTCGATGTTTAAAAGGGCTCTATGGCACCAGCCATCTCCAAGAGGAACTGTTCCCCCCCTCCCACGCAAGGCGGCAGAACCAGGTCTTTAAGTTCTTTCTGAAGGCCGGGAGCGATGGGGCCTGCCTCACCTCCGGGGGCAGCATATTCCAAAGGGTGGGCGCCACTATTGAGAAGGCCCGCTTTCTAGACCCCATCAGGTGAAATTCCCTTACCGACGGGATCCGCAGCATGCCCTCTCTAAATGACCGAGTGGGACGGTTCGACGTTATGGGGATGAGACGGTCCCTCAGGTAACATGGTCCCATGCCATGTAGGGCTTTAAAAGTAATAACCAACACCTTGAATTGGACCCGGAAGCACACAGGTACCCAGTGCAGCTGTCGCAGCAGAGGTGTCACATGTGCTGATCTTGGCGCACCAATAACTGCGCGAGCAGCCGCATTCTGGACCAGTTGAAGCTTCCGGATACTCTTCAAGGGTAGCCCCATGTAGAGCGCATTGCAATAGTCTATATGGGAGATGACCAGGGCATGAATGACTGTACGGAGGGCATCCTGATCCAGGAAAGGGCGTAACTGGCGCACAACATGAAGTTGTGCAAAAGCCCTTCTGGCCACGGCTGCCACCTGCTCTTCGAGCAGGAGCCGTGAGTCCAGAAGAACCCCCAGATTCCGCACTTGGTCTAAATGGGGTAGTGCAACCCCATCCAGAACTAAAGATGATAACTTCCTGGATCCACAGGAGCCATCAATCCACAGCCACTCCGTCTTACCAGGGTTCAGTCGAAGCCTGTTGTTCCCCATCCAGACCCCCACAGCCTCCAGACACTGAGAAAGGGTAGCCACTGCATCACTTACCTCACCAGGGATGGAGATATATAATTGGGTATCGTCCGCATATTGATGGTATCTCATCCCATGGTGATGGATGATCTCACCCAGCGGTTTCATGTAGATATTAAATAGGAGAGGTGAAAGAACCGAACCCTGCGGCACCCCACAAACGAGGGGGCGAGGGTCAGATCTCTCATCTCCTATTACCACTGATTGGGACCGGCCCCGGAGGAAGGAGGTGAACCAGCGCAAAACTACGCCTCCCACCCCCAACTCCCTGAGCCGTCCTAAAAGGATACCATGGTCGATGGTATCGAATGCAGTTGAGAGGTCAAGAAGAGCTAGGATGGATGCACTCCCTCCATCCCACTCCTGCCAGAGATCATCTGTAAGCACGACCAATGCAGTTTCCACCCCATATCCCGGCCTGAAACCTGACTGGAAGGGATCCAGATAATCCGTATCATCCAGGATCCTCTGGAGTTGTAATCATTCTTTATTGGAATGATCATCCAGTGGAATTGGTTTAGGACAGGAGTACTGATTTTTCTTGTTCCTCACTGCAAGCTGGAGCTTTTGCTTCATAGAGACACCAAAAAAAAAAAAACATTTTGGAGAATTAAGTCAAATCCTTTTTTTTAATTAATAATTATTTTTATAGCATCTGATTGGGTTTGGAGGTTTTGTTGCTTCCAAACCTGACTTGCTTTGAATGGATCTGCATTTCTTTGGTCACTAAAATGATAGGCAGGCTTCCTGCTGGGCAATGCCAAACAAGGTAGCTGTGTCAAACGAAACTTATTCCAAACATGTCTAATGTTGTGTGAGCTACAACTTCTCTTCCACTAAATGCATTATTTTCCCTTTCATTGAATCCGATGGGGTAAACAAATCTGATGCTCATGACTAAGCAGCTGGACTGATTTAACATAATCGGCTTTAAACTATCATAGCTCCTTTAGGCTTCCATGATTTCAAAAGTTTGCTCCAGGGAATATATAATTTTATTGCCTATATACATTACAGAATAAGAATTTGTTCAAATCTCTCAGAGAATGGCAATGTTAGACATACATATATACAGTATATCATATATATTATGATGAACAAATTAATTTACCATGAAAAGTTCTTTCTTCCTCTCTCCATCTAGAGAAATCTGTTCCATCCATTTGCAGTTTCTCCTAAAATAACGCTTTAGAATATTCCCTCATTTTTATTCTGTTGGAAATTAAAATCTGACAGTTGCTCTTTGGTAGTTTTCTGCCGCATTCAAGCTTGTATACTTAGTATCTCTTTCCATTTTTATATGAATATTGATTGCAGAGTAAAAATAAATGTGATGTGCAAAGAGTAACAGATGAAGATAATTTAAAAGTTGTCAGGTGAATGCAAGGTGTGAATACGAAAGACACTATAAGTGTTAATATTTAGACTCAACATTCCCTTAGCAGTTAAGGACTATAAATTGTGATATCTGCTTCTAATTCTAACAGAATTGTTACATAATCAATATGCTCTTTATTGGGACAAATCCTCAAAAATGGCTATAAAAGCTTTTTTTTAAGGTTCCCCCACACAGACATGTCCGACTCTAGGGGCCGGTGCTCATCTCCGTTTGTTAGCCGAAGAGCCAGCGTTGTCCAAAGACGCTTCCACGGTCATGTGGCTGGCATGACGCGCGCGGAATGCTGTTACCTACCCACCAAAGTGGTACCTATTTATCTACTTGCATTTGCATGCTTTCAAATTGCTAGCTAGTTGAGAGTAATTTCAAAAACTGTTCTGTTTGTCAGTGGGTTATATCTAGGGTGACCATACGTCCCGTTTTGAACGGGACAGTCCCGTTATTTTAGCATTTTTCCACCATCCCGTCGTTTTGATCAAAATCTCAATTTTGTCCCTTTTTTAAACCCGGCGGGAAGGAGGACAGGAAGACAGGAAGGAGGACTGGAGCTGGACTTGCCATTGGAGGCAGCCCGGAAGAGGCCCTATCAGCGCGGCAACTGGAAGCCCAGTTGCCACGTGCGATCCCAGCAGCAGAAGCAGCACCACAGTCCAGGTTCCTGCCTCCTTACCTGATCCTGAGATTGTCTGCCCAGCAGTGGTGAGGCCAGGGGACTGATTTACCCTCTTTCTCCAGCCTCCCTGCAACAGGTCCGGGTGCATTTGGTCATGGGGAGGCTGGAGAAAGAGCGTATGGGGTGCGCGTGTGTGTGTGTGCGCGCATCTGATCGGCCTTGGCCGAGGGAGGAGAGTTGGCAGGCCGCTGAGCAGGAGAATCCGGCTGCGCTCGGCTGCTTCAGCCACACCACTCTGCCCCTTGCTGCCCGCTGAAGCTCCCCAGGGTGGCCGCTCCTGCTTCTCACATACACACACACACACACACACTCACAGGACAGACTGCCCTCGGCAGGAGCCAGCCGCGCTGAGGGGCTTCAGCCACACCACTCCGCCGCTTGCTGCCTGCTGAAGCTCCCCAGGGTGGCCACTCCTGCTTCTCACATACACACACACACACACTCACAGGACAGACTGCCCTCGGCAGGAGCCAGCCGCGCTGAGGGGCTTCAGCCACACCACTCCGCCCCTTGCTGCCCGCTGAAGCTCCCCAGGGTGGCCGCTCCTGCTTCTCACATATGCACACACACACACTCACAGGACAGACTGCCCTGGCAGGAACCAGCCACGCTGAGGGGCTTCAGCCACACCACTCCGCCCCTTGCTGCCCGCTGAAGCTCCCCAGGGTGGCCGCTCCTGCTTCTCACATACACACACTCACACACTCACAGGACAGACTGCCCTGGCAGGAGCCAGCCACGCTGAGGGGCTTCAGCCACACCACTCCGCCCCTTGCTGCCTGCTGAAACTCCCCAGGGTGGCTGCTCCTGCTTCTCACATACACACACACACACACTCACAGGACAGACTGCCCTGGCAGGAGCCAGCCGCGCTGAGGGGCTTCAGCCACACCACTCCGCCCCTTGCTGCCCGCTGAAGCTCCCCAGGGTGGCCGCTCCTGCTTCTCACATACACACACACACACTCACAGGACAGACTGCCCTGGCAGGAGCTGACCATGCTGGGGGGCTTCAGCGGGTGGCGAGGGGCGGAGTAGTGTGGCTGAAGCCCCTCAGTGTGGCCAGCTCCTGCCGAGGGCAGTCTGTCCTGTGAGTGTGTGAGTGTGTGTGTGTGCATCTGATCGGGGTTGGCCGAGGGAGGAGAGTTGTTGCCGCTACACATAACAATAACTACATTTATGTATACATATTTACATTTGATTTATAATATTCATTATCTAATATATTTCATATAACATATCTTTATTTTAAATTATTTTCCCTGTTTCCCTCTTCCCTTCTTCTTCCTCTAACCCTTTCTAACTACTTTATTTATATATATCTATTTCTAACCTTATCACTATTTTCTTTTTCTTCTCTTATGTTATATTACTGATTTATTAAGTATTTATTTCAAATTCAATTTTTGACTTATACATCTTTACCATACAATACTTACGTACATTTCATTAAAATACCTCCAGTTTTCTTAACAAAAAAATTGTGTAAATACTTGATTTACATTTTTCTTCTTTCTTCTATATATATTCAAAAAGAATATAATATTAAGTAGAGATTAATAAACTATAAAAATAAAAATACAAACATGGGGGGGCGGGGGGAAAAAAGAGATATAAGAAGAAAAATGTGTGTATGTGCATCTGATCGGGCTTGGCCGAGGGAGGAGAGTTGTCGGGCCGCCGAGCAGGAGAAGCAGGAGCCGGCCACCCTGGGGAGCTTCAGCGGGCAGCAAGGGGCGGTGTGGTTGAAGCAGCCGAGTGCAGCCGGCTCCTACTGCTTCTCCTGCTCTGCGGCGGTGGCAGCAGCAGTGACAGGTTTGTTTATCAGTATTTGCTGTAGAGTGTATTTCTTTTTGAGGACTGCATCAAGCACAAGAGTCCATTTCTTTAAGTTCTTTACTTAAGAACTTAATCAAATTACAGTAATTTCTCTGAAATGGAGCCAGGCCTTATACATCTAAGCCCACCACGAGTGCAACAGAACCTAACCAGTTCCCAGCAGAGCAGAAGACACCAGATCCACCAGCTGGTAGAGTAGAGAGATTGCAAAGAATGAACTTCTAAAAGCACAGGCACAAGATACCAATTATCATGCTACAGCTATGCCCCATCTGGAATATCAAGCAGCCTGTTTCTTTCCAAGCCATAGGCACATGTGGCTGTTAGGCAGTGGTACTTCCAATTATACTGTATATCCTTTGCGAAGTTCAGGTCGGCATGTGCAAGATATCCCAGTTTATCCACATGATAATTCTGTAACTTGGGCAACTTCCTGCACTCCAAATGTTGCTGAATTGCAATTCCCAGCTTTCTCATCATTAATAATGCCTTTTCCAGGATACTGGGAATTATACATCAGCCAGAGCTTGAACATCACAGGTTGCCTATTCTTAGGTTAGGTTGAGGGCCGAACACATTATGGTTTTGATTGTGTGAATGCAATTAACATTCATGGCTTTTTTTGTTATGTAAACAGCTCTAGATTCCTACAATCCCAATGTGGCCCAGGTTCCTACACAACTTCTGTTTGCAGAACATACTGTAAATAAATAAAATCACACTATTAATATGCCAATTTTGGTCCTAAAAGTAATAATCCATTATTCTCAGATGAATCTCTCAGACTTGAAACTCCAGTTGCAAATTGTCAAAATGTATAGCTACTCACCTTGGTGTGAGTAGCTGAACATCTAATTACCATAAAAACCATCTCACTGTGTTCCACCCTCTTTGCACTGAAGGATGAGAGCATAGAAATCATTATTACAAGTTCAGGGATATGCTCCATCCAGCAAAGAAAACCCTGCTTCAATTGATTCATTGCTTAATGTAGCAACTGAAACTGCAATGTGCACCCATTAAGTGAGAAATGTTGGCTTGATGAAGAATGTCTTATGTTAGACACATTTTTATGAGCTCCTATAAACAGGAGAATTAAGAACGTGCAGGGTGAGGAACTTGAAGCAAATGGAACTTGAGTTCCATTCATTCGCAAAATGAATTTGACAGGTTCAGAGAAGAAATGAAGAATGGGGCGGGAGGGGGGAGAGGGTTGCATAGCTTTACAAGAGTTTGACACATTAATTATCTTTAACTAGATAGTGTATAAAGGATAAATTGTAGATGGTTCCTGGGTCTAAAAATCATTGCATTCGGCAGGATTCAATCAAGGAAGGGATGTGTGAACAGAACAGAACTGACTTTCCAATGTCCTCCAAAGTTTCAATAAATGAGTTAAACCAAGAGATTACTGACATTTACTTAAATACCTTATGGAGATCAGGATGAGGCTATTTGTTCAACTTGAAGTCAAGAGAACTCCAAGTCAAAGAAGAGAATGGCTGAGGGCCATGGCACAGATTATACCAGGCTTAACATTAAAGGAATGTTTAATTGGAAACTGTACCCACACACTGCTCTCTGTTTATTTGTGCTGTTACACAGTTTTTATGTCTCATTTTGCTCAGTTGCAACTAGCAATCCAGCAGGAATATCTGTGTGCATGTGCATGCTTATGTGTACAGCATTCTCATTTTTAAAAAAAAGTATGGTTGGTTTTTGGTTTTTTTTGGCAAATTCATAAATCATAGATTATAGAAGATCATGGATGGTAGCAGAACCAGGTTTCACTCTTTATAGGCTGCAGGCAAGAAACTAGTGGGAGAAAGTAGCCAAGTAGGAAGGAAAGACAGTAGTGGTTGAAAAACAGGGAAAACAAAAGAAGAGAATTATCAGTACTGGTTGGAAGGGATCTTAGAGGTCATCTAGTCCAAACGTCTGCTCAGTGCAGTACTCACTAGAGTATCTCTGACAGATGACCACCCCACCCCCGCCTCTAGCTGGATGGTCCAGCTAAGGACCTCTAGCTAAGGAGAACTCACCACTTTGTGTGGACACTTGTTCTACTGGCTGGCAGCTCATACAAGTCAGGGAGTTCCTTCTGATGTTTATCTTTCCTTGAAGTGTTAACCCATTAGTGCTAGTCCTGCTCTCTGGGACAATAGAGAAAAAGTCTACTCCTTCTTCTTTGTGACAGTCCTTCAGGTATTTGAAGACTGCTATTGATATAGCTGTTCCAAGCTTAAATATTAAGGCTGGCTAGGCAAGTTAAAGTCCAGCAAACAATTAAGCATGGGTAAGTGAAGTGGGAGACGCCAGACAGTTGATTACCTAAGCAGTTTCTCATCTGGACGAGACCCTCAGCATCTGAAGGATGACCTAGCAATTTATTCCCAACGTTTGGAAGATCAATAGGAATCAGATGTTTTCCTCCTCTGGAAGAAACAAAAACAAAAATACTTTTAAAGAATTGCTACTGCATAAAGTAGCTGTGGAAGAAAGAGGATTTTGAAGATCTACCTTTGTCACTTCAGATCTTCCCATTATCTGGCCTGGCCAGCTTAACAGTAAGATCTGGTGAGTATGTGGCTGCGTATGTATAAATCAATCAATCAATAAATAAATAAATAAACAAACAAACAAACAAACAAACAAGTGTGTGTGTGTGTGTGTGTGTGTGAGATTAGGTCAAGTAATTGCATTTTGATAAAGAAAAATGATTTAACTTGAATTCCTACGTAATGTTTCTGACTGCAATGAGCCATTTCAGCCTTAGTGGGTGCTTAAAGTCCATATCTTTCCTCAGACATATTTTTTGAAGAACTTTATTATTTTTCAAAGCATAGTTAAAATACAAAATAGAGTATAGAAAAGACAGAGTATAGACCTAAAGAAAAAAGAGAAACTATAAAAGTGCAAAGCTGGAAAGGGATAGAAAAGGAAAGTGACTTCTGAGTTTCTCCAGTACAGATATAAATGCAATTACAAATAAAATCTCTTACCATTAGTTAAACCTCAGTAACATTATTTCTATAAAATCAGACCTTTTAATAATCAAAACCCAAGATTAAGGCATTTTTTTCTGACACGAGCAAATAATCTAAAAGTGGTTGCCAAGTAGAAACAAATCCAGAAATAGTAGTTTCTCTTATCAACGCTGTTAACTTGGCCATTTGGGCCTGTTCCATCAGTTTAATAGTCCAATCCTCCACTGTAGGAATTTGTGGATCTTTCCATCTTTGTGCATATAAAAGTCTTGCTCCTGTAATCATATATAAAAGCAAAGTCCCATGTTGTTGCTCATGCTGTTTCTCCATCAGTCCCAAGAGAAACCGTTCTGGTTTTCTTTGTAAGTACAGTTTAAGAATCTTTTGTATATTGACACATATTTGGTCCCAGAATTTTTTGGCCTTCTCACAAGTCCACCAAAGATGATAAAAAGTTCCTTCACCCTGAAAACATTTCCAACAAACATTTGTCACTCCATTATACATTTTTGACAGCTTATCAGGAGTTAAATACCAACATCATTTTATAAAAAATATATTTTAAATTATAATTCAAAGTGAATTTCAAATCTTTGTTCCACATGTTCTCCCATTGCTCCAACATAATATTATATCCAAAATTCTTAGCCTATTTAATCATACATTCTTTTCGTTCATCTTCTAAATTCATTTGTAACAACATCTTATACATCTTTGTAATAACATGATCATCATTTATACAAAGTTCCATTTCAAATTGAGTTGTTTGATTGACAAATTTAAAATTCTTTTTATCCACTTTAAAACGTTCTGACAATTGTGCATATGTAAACCAATGACATGTAAAACCTTCCAACTCTAACTGTTCCCTTTTTTTTAAGTTTAGGTTCACCCTCTTCAAAGTTTAACAAATCTTTATAATTTAACCAGGTTGTTTTCCCCACATTTTCTCTTCTAACAAATGCTTCTTGAGGTGACAACCACAATGGTACATTAGGAGACAATCTTGCTTTATATTTATTCCAAACCCTATTATGGCACTCCTAACAAAATGATTTTTAAAATCTTTATTAACTTTAACTTTGTCATACCACAAATAGGCATGCCACCCAAATCTTAACTCATGTCCTTCGAGTTGCAATAACTTCCTATTCTTCAAAGTTATCCATTCCTTCATCCAAAGTAAACAACAAGCATCCAAATCCTCAGACATATTTTCTGTAGGTAAACAAAGCAAGATATTTTAATTATTTGTCATAAGGCTTGGTTTCCAGACCACTCTCCATCTTGGGAGCTATCCCCTGAACTTGCTCCAATTTGTCACTGTATTTTTTGAACTGTTGCACCCAGAACTAGACACAGTACTCCAAAACTCCTGTTCCACATTATGTCCTGTCCATGCACCCAAAATAGCATTCGACTTTTTACAGCTTCATCACAGTGCTGCTTTATGTTTACCTTGTGGTTACCAAGACACCCTTGTCCCTTTTACATGTATGACTGCTAAGCCAGGTCTTTCCCATACCAGATTGTGGCTTACATTTTCTTATTCAGATGCAGAACTTTACATTTATCTCTCTTAAATTCCATCTTACTCATTTCCGCTCACTGCTTATGCCTGTTTAGATCTTTTTGAATCTTTTCCTCTCCATCCAAAGTGTTAGCCAAGCCACCCGTCTCAGTTCTGTGTCACTTGCAGACTTGATGCCTGTCCCTCAACCCTCAGAAAAGGGCGACTAAAACTCAGGTGCCCAGTTTGTATTATGAAGATAATCCCCACAATAGACAATTGTTTATGCCCCTGCTTTGCAATTCTGATGATAAATATAATTGATATATAAACAAAAATTAATTCAAGATGAATGGGATCAAAAGGTTTTATTATAGTCAAAATGATCACTGGCTTTTTTTAAAAGATGAAAAATGGTATAAATAAGATTGAGATGCTCTCCATAAGCCAATGTACTTCCTGGGATTGCTATAAATTCCCATAAGCATAGCAGTAAATAGAAAGTACACTGACACCCACATACCAACATTTAAGGAGGTTGGCAAAGTATAAGTATGTACTGTATGCATGTATATGTAATATATATTTCAGTATATGTTGTTTTTCTTAGAAGGCAGGTTAACATTTCCAAGTGATTCTAAAACAAATGACCACCATTCTCCATTTTGAATCACTACCCACTTATCCCCAAGGAAGGAAAATGACTTCTTCTTCATGGTAGATCAAAGCTGAATTTCATTGCATTCTTTACCCTCAGGAGCTCATTAGCTGTTAGGGAGAGCTTCTCTCTCCACAAATGTTGTATCAAGCCAGGAGTGTAGATAACTGGAAACTCCAGGACAGAAAAAGACACTTCACTAGAGTTTCATAAGGAAATGCTAGATTGGTGGAATGATAACTTAATAGAAATTGCATATGACATTTTAAAAAGTAGACCCAAGAGAAGCTGGTTTGCAGGTGTTATCAGTGAGACAGGTCCTTCATGTGAATCAGAAGCACGTAAAAATGCTTCAAAGAACATGCCCCAGATTTGCTTGAACTATAGACAAATCTAAATAGAGGTGTCAAAATGATATTTAAAATTTAATGATATTAGCCACGGAGCACCATAAGGGTATCAGCTACAGAGCACGCTTGAGGAAACAGGTTATCTAGATCCATTTCAGTTTGGATTCAGACTCTGTCATGGGATAGAAATGGCACTAGTTGCTTTGGTGGATTACTCTGGATGGGGGGGGGACCATGCAATCCTCCTGGATTGCCTGCAAGGTTTGGGGTCAGGATCTGTAGAGGGGTACTGAGGTAAACTTTAAGAAGGAATGTAAAGTGCTATGTCAGTTACAACCCTACTTGCAGTGGGTGGCCATTACCACAGTGACATATGCCCTTATCGCCACCCATTTGTATTTACTGCAATGTGGTGTACATGGCCCTGCCTTTGAAGACTACTTGGAAAGGGCAACTGCAAATAAAATGTGGTGGCCCAAATATTAACAAATTAAAGTTATGACAATGATATAACACCTGCTTTATGGTCACTATGCTAGTTACCAAAAAGTTATGGCTTGGCACTGAAGTACTTACAAGAATACTTCCTCCAGATCGAAGCAACCTATTGGCTCACCCACTGCATGCATAACACCCGTGGTCCTCAGGGAAATGAGGTGAAAGGGGCAGGGCTTGCACACATTCACTTCTAGTTACAAAATTGCTAAAGTTCAAAGCACCTATGTGAAGTTTCATTGCAAATTGAAACTTCCTGTGTCCTTTCCCAGCACACATTTAGTTTAAGGTTTAAAATTCTCTTGTTAACATGAAGTGAATTCTTCATGTAAAAGATGATGCCAATATACCCAGGCAGTCATCAGTTATGCCATGTAGTATGGATTGAACAACAACAACAAAATGGATTTCCAACAGTTTTTTTTAAAAAAAATCTCATAAATCTTCATCAGGGATTACTTAATTAATGTATCAATGGATATTTTTCCCCAACAGCTGGTGAAAACAATCATTTACTGGTGAACATATTGCCAGACAATAGATTTAAATAATTTAATACAAGGAAAATGAGCTATGGGGTTGGTAGTCTCATTTGCTCATTGTATATGGATTCTATGTCCTCTCCCTACTGTGGATAGCAATATTCTATTCATCGTTTGATAAGAGGATCATTTCTGGAATAATCTGCAGATTTCAGTTGTTCAAATAACCTAAGTAGCAATGGTTCAATTGATACAGCGGCTGGCTGTATTTCTATCCTTCCACTAAATGTAACGTATATTTCAAAAATAACCTAGTTGCATTTGCAACTAGGAAGCAAATGGTAGTTTAGTGTTGTTATATTTATTTATTTTATTTTATTTTATTTTATTTTATTTTATTTTATTTTATTTTATTTTATTTTATTTTATTTTATTTTATTTTATTTTATTTTATTTTATTTATCAAATTTATCACCGCCCAACTCCCCCAAGGGGGACTCTGGGCGGTTTACAACAAAATTAAAATAATTAACATACAATTATAAATAGATTAAAATACACAGTAAATAACAGTTTAAAATATAATGAATATAACAAAATCCAATAACCAAATCTTCTTAAGTTCATAAAAAGGGCACTCCAGGACTAATCTAAGGTGCTAGCCATCTCCAGGTATATACATTCTCCTTCTCGCCCCAAGCATGGTGACAAAGCCAGGTATTTATGTATAATACTTGCTTTAGAGATCCAGAGAAGTTTCCTTGGAAGGCCCATGTCAGCACCCAATAAAGTTGGGGCTGTACAAAATCTGGTGGAACAGCAAGAAGCCCAGTGCTGGATCAATTGCTAATACATTTGCTAGATCTTGTACACATTTTCAGACCTTCACTGAGAATCAATTTTGCTTCCTTAGAAACACAGCTCCCCTATCTCAGATACTAAAGGCAAAGATCACAAGTCAGACTGCTTTCTTGCCCACTCCCTCTCAGACAAGTCCCGCCCCACCCAGCCCAGCCCTCCACCCCCATTGTGACTGGAGTTGGGATGGGAAAGTAAGCATACCAAACTACTATCTTGGCTCTATTTTAAGATGTGGAATTAACACAACAAATATGCAGATGGCTGTTCTCCTATATGAACACTGTGGAATGAGCCACACATCTGGAATCTCAAAAGTAAATTAATAAATAAAAATCTAGTGCTGGAGGATTGTTATTCCATTGACTGAAAATGCAATGAACAATGCTGTCTTGAGAATGCAGAAGGCAAATTGACGAGTGATAAAACACGATACTGAGTGAGACACAAAGAGACTCATATGTATGGGGGAAAATTGAGGCTGAAAATTGAACGCATGTGATTTTCCTTCTGAACAGGCATACATCCAAATCAAGAGCTAGAATCATATCTGACAATTAACCATTGCCTACTTTCTCTCTTGTGGCTCGTCAGCTTCAGAATTCCTTTCCCTGGAGGCCAGACTGCCATGAATATTGTCCGTCTTTTGGCACCAGGTGAAGTCATAGCCTTTCACTGTTGCCTCCAGGACTCAGCATTCACATGCTTTTTGTCCCACTGTGTTACAGTGATAATTATTTATACATGTTAAGTTCAACCTCGGGGTCCCTCTGGATTCACGATTCCTGCTCGATGAGGGCCTTTGCTCAACTTTGGGTTGTGCGCCAGTTGTACCCTTTCCTGGACCACTTATTCCCTGGTCACCTCCCCATGGATTACTGTAATGCACTCTACATGGGGCTGCCTTGAAGAGCATCCAAAAGCTTCAGCTGGTACAAAATGCAGCAGCACAGACAGTTATATCAGCACACGTTACATCTCTGCTCTGTGAACTACAGTGGTTACCATGACCTAGCCCCAGGTGTAAGGTCACACTGCAACATATTTTAGGATTCCCTTACTAACTTTGCTCAGACTGAAGAAGCTCCTTGGATAAGGAGCGAAACATTTCCACTGAGAAAATAGAAATCCAGTTGACATGATTCAAGCTACAGACAATTCCACATGGATGACTGAGAACCTTCATAGACATACAGTGGTTACCAGTTTGCTTCTGGGTTCAATTCAAGGTGCTGGTAATGACCGATAAAGCCCTACATGGCATGGGGCCGGGTTATTTGAGGGACCGCCTGGGCCCAATCACATCTACCCATCCCATCAGGTCTGACAGGAAAGACAGCCTTTTCTGCCACCACACCTTTTGGAACCTCATTCCCCCTGAGGTCAGACTGGCCCCAACCTTGCTGACCTCTGGAAGAGCCTGAAGACACGGCTTTGCCATCTGGCCTGGGGATCTGGTAGCGGTGGTGTGGAGCCTGCAAAGTTAGTTCTTGGTACTTCATTGTTAGTGAATTGACTGTGCTGTCCTGCTGATTATTTTTTCATGGTTTTTCATGTTTTTAATGAATTCTGATTTTTTTTGGGCTATTTTGCTGTATTGTTTTTGTATTTTTAACTTTCTACGCTGCTCAGAGTCATGTATGTGAGATGGGCTATATAAATTTACCAAATAAATAAATAAACAATAAAATTCTTATTTAACCTGGTTTTACTATTTTATATTGCTTATTATCCAAGATTGTCTGGATAGTGAACAGGTTATATGTATTTTAAATAATTTTTTTTCCTGGTCCTCCCTTCATTTGTCCTCCCACATTCTTGTAATGTAGAAGAATAAATCAGTCTCAATTCTTGTGTGTGTGTGTGCGTGTGTGCATGTACACACATTCAGAACCCCCCCAAAGCACACACGCATTTTGTACAACTATTTTCATAATACTTCAGAATGAATGTACATATATATCCATATGTAGTGCTCTGTGTGTGTTTGTGCGCACATACACATGGATATATCATGTATGCTTAACGTGTTTCTGATTTTGAAGAGCTTTGAGAACTCTCAAAAGTTTAGGAGGTTGAAAGAGTGTGGGTATATGTGTATAAAGCATAAAGTATATGTGTATAAAGCATTCCAAATCATTTTACTGTGTCAACTGAACAAAAGTAAAAATAACAGACATGTGGAGTGATGCAAATGACAACAGTTGTCAAAATGAGAGACAATTTCAGCTCCTGGTATTGTTTTGTTCTAAACAACAGTTTTACTAGAAACAAAATAACACAAATCCTACTCTGTGTGTGTGTATGTGTAAGTATTAAAAAACCCAAACACATAGACAAATTCTCACCCATCCCTACTCTTGAGTACAGGTAGTCCTCAGTTAATGACCACTCATTCAGCGACCATTCAAAGTTACGACAACATTGAATGAGTGGTAGTTACAACCAGTCCTTGAAGTTCTTGCTGTCCCAACACCGCCGCAGTCATGTGATCGCGACCTGGGAGTTTGGTAACAGGCTCGCATTTACAATGGTTGCAGCATCCTGTAGTCATGGGATCATGATTTGCGACTTTCCTTGCAGCTTCCCACATGCAAAGTCAATGGGGAAGCCAGCAGGGGAGGGTGCAAGTTGCTTGGGTAAGTCTCTCCCACCCATGCACCCTCCTTGAGCCTTGCTGCGCTTGTGCCACGCCTCCCCGGCCACTCACACACCTCTGTGCACCCTCTCCCACCTGGCAGCAGCCACCCCAAGCCCGCTGTGCTCGCACTGCACCTCCCTGGCCACCTGCGCACCCCCTCGCTCCCTCTCTCACCCAGCAGCAGCCACTTACCTGCCTGCTGGCCTGCTTGCAAGCCAACTGGGACTTGCAACTTCCTGCCAGCTTCCCCATTGACTTTGGTTGTTGGAAGCTGGCAGGAAGTTGTGAGGAGGTGCTCGCTTAATGACCCATGATCCTCGCTTAACTATGGCAACGGGGACTGCAAGGATTGCTGTTGCTAAGTGACGTGGTCACGTGATGCCACACTTTATGACCACATCACTTAGTGACAGAAATCCTGGTCCCAATTGCTGTCGTAACTCAAGGACTACCTGTACTCCTTTCTTTTAGCTACTTTTGATTGAATTCCATCCCTTTCTGTTATTTGGCTATCCATACATATTTCATGGCAGCCTATACTAGAGTTATTAGGCTAGTTACTAGATCAGAGAATGCAGTAGACATAGGGCAGATCCATACTTTCTATTTCTGTTCTATTCTATATACTTCTTTCTATTTGACCCATTACCGACACAGGCCACTCACCTCTTCTGGAGTGCAGGAATAGATGACATTGTCAGCTCTCACTTCCAGCCCATTGCAAATGGATGCTTTCCAGCTTGGATTCAAAACTATTGTTTTCTGACACTTCCTTCAGCTTTTCAGAGCGGATCATCTCCAGCATTGGTTCTGTTCCAGTAGTAGTCTCACTAGCAATTGGCTTCAGGGCCTGGCACAACCCCTCCCCGCCAGCGGCTGAACGTGTCCTGTGCAGCCATTTTGTCTTGCGCTACCATGCTGCTATGTTCCCCACATTTTTTAAATAATCTTGCAGTTGATCCAATGGTGGTCTGTTAAGTCAATGACCTCTCCTCTCCCTTTGGAGCTCATGTTCCATTCAAGTCTTTCATCTCCAGTGAGCGTCCTTTTGGCTTTTGCCCCACCTGGGTGAAGCATACGCCTCTTGCTTTCTTACTCCCTGCCCACATGACTGCAAAACATCCCTCCCCATCTCATTCTCATTTATGTATGTATGTATTTGCTTGTTATTTATTATATATTTATGTTTACATTTTAGGTTGCAGCCCAGGAATGTTGCTACTTATAAAGCCGAACTACCATTTCTTCCTTGTTACAATATTTCCATGGACCTACAGGAGATGAGAGGAACCAAAGAACAGCCTGTTCCCTGTTGTTTTGAGTAAATTAGCATCAGAGCAGTGAGGCGATAACAATGGGGAAAAATTAAAAAGAAAAAGGGTCTGCTTTAGTGTCATAGGACACTAAATGTGGGAAGGGGAAGTGAAGGCGTTCAGGTATGCAAATATCTGGGGAAGCAAAAGAAAGGCATAATGATTCACAAGGAAGGAACAATCCCTAAAAGGGAAACGCAGGCAGTGGTAGACTGGTCCACACAGGAGCCAGCCAGCCGTTGGAGCTTGACTTCCCTGCACAGGTAGGAAGGGCAGAAAGCAGGAGAATCTCCAAACAGGCCTTGCAGTTGCTGTAATCCAGACTCAGCACCAGCTCAGCCCCCTTGCCAACCCACTGCATTATGAAGTGGAATTTCTGAAATTGGCTTAAAAATAGAAAAGAGCAGCATGGGAGAAAGCAGTTGAGGCACAGTGTAGAAGTACCCATAATGGACCTCCCCAGAGCCTTTTACAGAGTGATATTCTGTATCATATCATCTATGATATCATATCATATGATATATCGTATCATCTATGATATCATATCATATGATATATCATATCATCTATGATATAAGAATCATGATATTCTCCTTAACCAAATGATAAAGTGTGGGCTGGATGCTACTACCATTAGATGGATTCACAGTTGCCTTAATGGGTCTACTTCAGATTGGAGGGAAGCACCACAGGGTCTTGTCCTGGGTTCTCTACCCTTTTGTGTGTTGCCAACGGCGGCACTTTAGAAAGCACTGAACTAGAGTCAGTGGCAATATCACCATTGTTAATGGTTGTTCAAAAGCTTTGTATTTTTCTTAATTCAACCTTTACATGCTATATTTAAGGGAGCTACCACAAAGGTGCAACTATCCAAAATATATTTCCTTATAAATATCCTATAAGCTTTTTTGTGTGTATTTTTGAGTGCACAATGTTCAATTATACATTCTTCCATTTCTGTGTTGCATCAAACACCATTTTCGATTGTGTCATTGTTTATTGCAGATTTTGTTTACTCCTAGCAAAGGAGTAGGATTGACTATTTCTCTTTCCTTGTCACTTATAACATGAAAGTTGCTGTCTATATCACGCATAGTTCAGCTATGGGATGTGTGACAATTATGTGCTATCTCTCTTGGCCTATTGATATATATTTCCGATTTTCTATGCTAGCAACGTTATAGTTACCTGCAGTTTGAGTTTAAAATGTCACTAATTGAACTGCTGATGGGAGAGTCCTCTTGTGGCGATGGCACTTTTACACATTGTTGCCATGGGGGGTGGTATTTATTCAATTGTATCACAGCTGTGAAGAAGTGGCATTTTTCTATTTCCATGTTCTTTTGACAGTTCTCACAAATCTGAATTTTCCCACAGTTCTGTAGATTTGATCCTACCTAAGAGAAAGGAGCCTGTTTATTGCTTCTTTCCTTCCCATCTGGTCTGTGAAATGTCTTCTTTTGTTTCTTCTTCCTACCGTCAAGCTTCTCACTTGCATCTGCTAGATGTTTTCTGTTTGGTTTCTCAAAAGTGCCCTTTTTGCATTTCATATATTGCATACTATTTAAGATTATTAGGCTTTTTTCTACTTCTATTAGCCAAGAAAGATGGATTAAAAGGGGAGGGGGGATAATAATAGTAGACCAGGGGTGGGGAACGTCTGGCCCATGGGTCGTATAAGGCCTGCAAAATCATTTGGTCTGGCCCTCTAGGAGATCCCACCCGCAAACCCCGCCCCCTTCCACACAATTGGCTCCCACCCACAAACCCCACCCCCTTCCACGTGATTGGCTTCCGCCCACAAACCCCACCCTCGGTGCTTGTGATTGGCTCCCGCCCGCAAACCCTGCCCCCTTCCACGCGATTGGCTCCCGCCCACAAACCCCGCCCCCCAGTCTGCGAATGATGTTATAAATATCCAAATGGCCCTTGGCAGAAAAAAGATTCCCCACCCCTGTAGTAGAGACAGACCAAGCTGCAACTGGTTCAGAATGCAGTGGCATGTGCAGTTTTGGGTGCTCCATGGTTCACCTGAGTAACACCACTACTGTGTAGCTGCACTGGCTCCCAGTTGCTTTCCGGGTGCAATTCAAGGTTCTGGTTATCACCTTTAAAGCCCTACATGGCAGAGGGCCAGGTTACTTGCAGGACCACCTCTCCCTGAGGGTATCTGCCCACCCTACTAGGTTAGATAGGATGGGTGTGCTCCAGGTGCCCTCCCTTAAATGTTGTCACCTGATGGAACCTTGGAGATGTGCCTTCTTGGTAACTACCCCGGCCCTTTGGAATAGCCTCCCACCTGAGACAGTAATGACTTTTTAATTTTCTATTTTTCAATTACACCTCTCCCAATACTCTGCAACCTCCCTTGCTGTCCACATGGCTGGACCTTAACAAAGGAGTTTCTTCCATGTATCTTCTCTTGGGATTCAACTGAAAGTTAGGAATGCTAGGTAAGTAGATCATCATTGGAGTGATGAGTGTACAAGAAAGGGCACTGACCCTTTGGCCATCACATAACTGAAATTACTGCAAGGTTGCCACATTCCATTCTTGAAAATTTCACTAACATTTTCTTCTCCTTTCAGTTCCACCGAACGGAAAGGAAATCTTTTCAGGGATACAGAAGAAATTCTCAGCCAGAACTACTTTGAAAGGATCCTGTATTACGAAGACATTATTGCCAGTTTCAAAGCTGATTCAAATGTTAAGCAGGCGATTTAGTCCAGAATGTATTACCTCACGAACATCTATTTCTCTGTGACAAAGGCTCCAGTAGCAAAGCCTTTTCACATAAGCAGAGCTGGATGTTGAGCAAAAAATTCCAAATCGTCGTTTTCAATGAGTGCACATAGTTCTATGATGAGCACACACATATGAATCAATTCTCCATATGTTATTCCAAAGTGAAATAGTACCATATGGACTATACCATGTGTGCCACACCTGCTTTCTAAGTTTGCTCAGACAATGTGACAACAAACAAGAAGAAAAGGCTGTGCTTAAGATTTGTGGCAGAAAGAAAGGAAGGCCTAACTGAGATGGATTTTAGTCACTTGTTTTTTTATTTAATTCGTTAAACTTAATAAATGGCTGCCCACCAGCCACTCAGTACAATATGCAAGATAATGATTTAAGTTGTTCATAAGTCCAGGAACTATGGTAGCAAACGTGGAAACAAATCACACAGGAGTGGTACTTGAATTAAAATTGAACAGTGAGAAGCTATTCCATAGAATTAATCTTAGGTTCCCCCCAAGATCTAAGACAGCTCCCACCCTGATGGCGTTCTGAAAGGCCTTAAAGACCTGGCTGTCCTCCCAGGCCTTGGAGTAGGGTGGAGGGAACCCTCCTTGTTAGAGGTGTTTGATGTATGTTGTATATGTGTTGGTGTTAGTTGTCTGGATTGCCATGTTGGTGTTTACCTTGTTGCATTTTTAATGTATTTTATTCTATTGTGCTTTCTCTATTGTGAGCCTCCCAGAGTCACTCTGGGATCAGGCAGCACCAACATCAAGTTCAATCAGTTAATCAATCAATTAAAAATGTTTACCCATGGAAAATAAAGGAAGTGAGCCGATTTATTTACCATATGTGAAAGTCCAAAATGACTGCTCCTACTAAAAAGATATAACTCAAAAATCTAACAACCCAATTTCTCGAGGTGGACATAGAAAGGGCTTCCATGGATAAATCATATCATACATTATGGGAGGATTCATATGGAAACTAATGTTGGAAAAGTTAATACAATATTCAGGCTAATTTGTGCAGTCTCTTCCGCGCCTGCTAGAGAAGAGCCTCCTGGATCAGACCAGCAGCCCACCTATAATTATTTGTCAGAAAGGGGGCATCCAGATGCATTAAGCAAGCTCATAAATATGGACAGGAGAGTGATAGTCTTTTCCCCCCTCTCATTTCTCGTGCCTTGAATTTAAAGTATGCTGTTTATGATTGGTAGAGATTGATTTTATCTACTTTCTTTTTAAACCTGTCCAAAGTAAGGTTTTAGACCACATCTAATGGCAGCAATTCCACAGTTTAACTTTGTGGTTGCATAGAGAAGTACTACCTTCCCGCCAGTACTGAATCTTCCCCATTTAATGTTTATTGAATGATCTTAAGCTCTAACATTGTAAGAGAGGGTTAACAACTTCTTGTATTCTTTTCATACCATGCATGATTTTATGTACCTTAGTTGTATCTTACTAATCCTTTGCTTGAAACAAAATGCCCCATTTGTTGTATTCTTCCCTTCTGGGGAAGCTGCTCCAGCCACTTCATCATTTGGTTGTCCTTTTGATATTTTTTCCAACCACACAACATCCTTTTTGATGTGCAGTAACCAAAGCTACAGAATATCCCAAATGTGGTCTCACCATTGATTTATATAATGGGATTACTATATTGGCTATTTTATTTCCAGTTTCCATCCCAAGGATTCCAAGCAGAGAATAAATCTTTTTTATAGCAGCTGGACATAGAGCTGACATTTTTTATTCAGTTATCAGCTATGACTTCAAGATCCCTTCCATCCCTTCCTTTCTGATAACTCAAATCCCATTAATGTACTGTATATAGGAATGTTGGAACAGTATGTCAGACCATATCACTTTAGAGTTACTTATCATTGCCATTTTTGAGGCCCATTCTGGCTTGAATAGATCCTTCTGGAGTTCTCTGCAATCCCTTTTTAATTTTATTCCTAAATAATTCGGTATCATCAATCAACTTGATCACCATGCTTAAACCTAACCTTAGATCACTTATAAATAATTTTAAAGTACTGGTCCCTATCCCCTGAGGGTTCCAATCTGAACATATATCCAACTAGTCCATTTATTATTACTCTGTTCCCTGTTTCTCATCTAATTCCCCATCTTGGGCAGCACCTGTCTTATAGTCTATAGCAGATAGGTATGGCTGTTTTATTTGCCCCTTTGATGTGGCCCTTGGTTCAAGACTTTCTGGAAGTCTATCTACACTGCCTCTTAGATCACCCCTGTCTACAAGTATGTTAACACCTTCAGTAAAGTCCAAAAGGTTAATGAGAGAAGATACAGAAAGAATAATGAGTCTTTTCCCATGAAACTGTTCTTCTATATGAATATTTTCTTTTTAATAATACAGGGGGATCTATAGGAGGGGGTCAAAAAAGTCAAGATGACAATGGTGAGTGTACAGTTGAAGCCCCTCTCCTTTTCTATGTGCATCAACATCATAGGCACAGTTGAAGGGATGGGGCTCAATTGGAACCACCATCTTAACTTTTTTTGCCTGTGGCATCTGTCCAATATCCTCAGCACTGAAGACACAAGCAAATAATTTGTTTCAATAAATAAATGGGGGGTTATCAGGGGTTTTAATCAGTGATGTTATCAAGGTAAACAAAACCCCATGGTGCAGATGTCACCAGGTCATAAACCATACTGGTTATGACGTTACCTCTTGTCAATCGGAAGATCGCAAGTTCAGAGGTTCGAGTCCCTAGTCCCGCGTGACGGAGTGAGCTCCTGCACTAGCCCCAGCTCTTGCCAACCTAGCAATTAGAAAGCATGCAAATGCAAGTAGATGAATAGGCACCACTTCGTTGGGTAGGTAACAGCATTCCGCGGGCATCATGCCAGCCACATGACTGCAGAAACGTCTTCGGACAACGCTGGCTCTTCGGCTAACAAACAGAGATGAGCACCGGCCCCTAGAGTCGGACACGACTGCACAAATGTGCGGGGGGAACCTTTACCTTTTTAATCCCATCTTGCCAAGTGTTCATGGCAAATAAGACAGAAAGTTTTGCAGAGTTTAACTGGAAGCACACACACACACAACACACATACCCTCCAACAAGCAATGGAAAAACTGAACATAGCAAGAAAGCCCTATTTCGAGCCTATGTGAAAGAAAATAAAAGCTCGGTTGTTTAAAAAAAAACCCAGAACTTTTAAACTCCTGGAAAGGTTTAACTCAGGATTGCAACTGAGCAGAAACATACCCAGAGGATGACTGTAGACATGCATAAAGCATCTCCTGCAAGGGGAGATCAGTTATATGTCCAGGCATATTACAGTGCAATTACTCTATGTATGTACAGAGCAAGCGCTTTTTTGCAAGCAACATGGAGGTTGATTTGCTTGATGTAAAATTGAGCCAAGGACCTCCAGAGCAGAGTATTCTGGGGAGGAAAAGACTCCATATTCCTGAGAATGCTCCAGATGGACTTCTGCAGTTCTGCAGCACAACAAATGGTAACTATAAAGATTAAGAAAAAAGTAGTATTTCAGGTTTGTTTTAAAACCAGCACTCTAATCTTATTTTGTGTTATTTTTCAAAACAGAGAGGTCTTAAGATATCACCATGACACAGATTCTTTGTGCATGTCCACAGGCATTGAGAGAGTGTTTTTTTTTTAATCTGTTCAATCGTGTCTGATTCTCGGAGACTGCCTGGACAAGTCCCTGCAGTTTTCTTGGAGAGGTTTTTCAGAAGTGGTTTGCCATTGCCTGCTTCCTAGGGCTGAGAGAGAGGGACTGGCCCAATGTCCCCCAGCTGGCTTTGTGCCTGAGGCAGGACCAGAACTCACAGTCTCCCGATTTCTAGCCTGATGCTTTAACTGCTACACCAAACTGGCTCTCCGAGAGAGCGTATTTCTGCTCAATTGCAGACCTATAGTTAAACCTCTGCACAGAAGGAGCTTAAAGAGCTTTTTAAAACTAGCTTCTGTTTTTCTTCGGAAAGACTGAAGATGGGATTGGCTTGCCATGTTCATTTATCCACTGCTTTCTGGATGGCTGGAGAACATGAGTATGTATGTGTGTGTTTCCAGTTAAACTCTGAAAAAAATAATGTCTTTATTTAAAAAAAAAAAAAAAAAAAAGGCCGGAAAAGCAGGCTGTAGCTTAAAAGGTTTTTTTCCCTGATTCTAAAAGTCCACAAAAATGAATAATAATTAACAATAATTTATTAAATTTGTATGCTGCCCAACTCTCAATGACTGTGGGCGGCTCACAACAAAGACATTACAATAACATCAATAAAAGATAAATATAAAAGATGGTAAGTACGATGAAGCGAGGGGTCTCACTCTCCCTTGCCAAAGGCCTGGAGTAGAGCCAGGTCTTCACGGCTCTTCTAAATAACAGCAGACGGGGGGGGGGGGGGGGGGGGGCATTCAGATCTTGGGAGTGAACCTTGTTCCAAGGCTTTCTTTATTTCAAAAGTGATCTCAAGACGGTTTGCTTTAAATATGTAGGTTTTCAATACATTTATTGAGTTCCCTGAGATCAATACAGGTGACAGGAAGTTTATGTAGATTTTTAACCATAGGGCTGGCAAGCAGCCCTTTCTGATGGGATTAGGTAGTACATCATCTCCAGTATGACTTGTGACCTGTGATGTTTGTACTGCTTAGAGTTTTTTGTTGGTTTTGATATCACTGATTAAAACCAATGGTAAGCTCTCAGCTTAAATTAGTATACACTACAGCTACTAATCGAAGAGAATATTTGTAGCTCAGGGTTGAACTGTGGAGTCCTTGGTGCTCTCTGAGCCTTGTTGTTTTCTTGCAGACGTTTCATTGCCAGGCTAGGCAACATCTTCAGTGTGAAAAGGGAGTGGGACTTGCTCTTTGTTTATATACCCTGTTTATAGCTGTATACACTACAGCTACTCATTTCATTTCCCTGCTATTTTCCTATCTGTTGCTGGCTATGGCCATTGCGGGTCAGATTTCAAAAATTGAGAACCCCAAGGAAGATGCCAGAACTCTTATGATTAATAAAGATTTATTAAAGTGGTCCCTATACTTATAGTGTCATGGCCTCAGATCAGGTCCCCACCAGGCACTGCGCATGCTGATTCAGCAGCCACTGAATCAAACACTGACACCCTCTCAGGTTTCTCCTCAGCCGGCGCAGATTCTGGGGCTTCCTGCAATTTTATAAATGCTGCTTTTATGGACCAGGTAGGCATTCCATTTTGCCAGTTGAAGTGCCGGTGGTAGTGGAAACCATCAAGGGATGCCCCCTGGAGTCAGCCCCATTACTATGACTCTCTGCACCAGTGACTCTGCATATGGAGCAACACTCAAACAACTCCAGTTCTTGGTCATGCCAGTCATTGAGTTTCAGGTCATGTTGGGGCTTCCTTGGCTGCGTCTACATGACCTTCATATCTCCTGGTCCAAAGGCACTGTGGCTTTCCCAGCGCAACACTGTCAAGCTCATGTGGAAACTCTGAAGGCCGCACAAATGCCTTCCAAGATGGAACAGGAAGTTGAACAGCTACCAGCCAAGTACAGTGACTTCAGTGATGTTTTCAGTGCTCAAGAAGCTGATCACCTTCCCCACCACCACCAGCCCTATGATTGTGCTATAGATTTGCTACCAGGAGCAACCATTCCTAAGGGTCATCTCTATGCTCTCTCTGAACCAGAAACAGAGACACTCCACCTCCCCCACAGGGGCCCCTGTGCTATTTATTTTTTAAAAAATCTGGGGAGCTCCATCTTTGCTACAATTAGAGAAATCTAAAACAAATCACAGTGTGCAACCGATACCCCCTTCCATTGATCTCGGATCTACTGGAAAGGGTATGCTCTGCCACCATCTTTACTAAATTAGATCTCCGTGAAGCATACAACCTAGTCCGGATCAAGGAAGGGGATGCAGGACCGTCTTCCAAACCAAGTCCAGCCATTTTGAATTTTGGGTTATGCCATTCAGCCTATGTAATGCTCCTGTGGTCTTCCAGCACTTCATGAATGACATCTTCCAGGACCTCATGGAAAAGTTTGTTATTGTTTAGCTTGATGACATCCTGATTTACCCCCAGTCACCTCAAGAACATATAACCCATGTTAGGACTGTTCTGCAAAGACTCCAGGAACACCATTTATATGCAGTGTTGGAGAAGAGCGCGTTTAACCTCACAGAGATTGAATTTCTGGGATACTTCATCTCCACTCAAGGTCTAGCCATGGATCCAATGAAAGTTCAAATGTTGCAGCCCCCTCAGAACAAGAAAGATATGCAGCAGTTCCTGGAGTTTGTGAACTTTTACCATAAATTCATTCATGCTTTTTCACAGATTACTGCACCCATCTCAATACTGCTTTGCAACAAATTTCCCTTTAGCTAGGGCCCTGAGGCACAGCAGGCCTTCCAGCACCAGAAAGAAATGTTCACCTCTACCCCTTTTCTACAACACCCTGACCCTGCAAAACCCTTTATTGTGGAGGCAGATGCCTCAAATATTGCTGTTGCGGCTGTTCTCCTTCAGCCCACAACTCCCAATCAGCTCCTTTGCCATGTGCATTTCTCTCCCATAAACTGACTCAGGGCACCGTGGTAAGTTTGAGTCCATGGACGTGAGTCACAAAGGGGGTCACCATCTGGGTAGTTCTTATAGCCCCCAACTCGATCTCCCTCCCTAGGGCATGTACACTCTGGCCCAGGAGACTAATAAAAAAGGAGATTACTATTTACTTTAACCAAATTCCAATAAAGGACAAAGAGGAAAAGAACACAAAAGCAAACAATGGGGATAATCCCATAGAAAGGAATACAATAGCCCAGGCTGTTTGCCTTGCTAACCAGTAGTGGGGAGGTGGAAGCCACTCTGGAGTTGAAAGCAGTAACCAATTATCTTATTAAGGTCAAAGCAGGGAGCCTGTAAGTTTGCAGTTTGTGCTTGTTAAGCAAGTGGCACGCCAAGGAGAAAGGTTGCTCAGGAAGAGATAGTTTGTATAAGCATTAAGGGAAAAAATAGAAAAAACAGGTCAATCACTGGACACTACCCTACTAATAAATGATATCCTGATCAAATTCAGAACACCACACATTCTTAATATACCAATATTTGGCCCTTGTTTTGTTTTTCAAACATCTACATTTCTCATAGTCAAAATTGCTAACTGTTATGATTTTTGCTTCTTCACCCTGCCCTTCTTAAAAATCAAGGAAGAAAATGTCTAAGGTTTTTCATCCCTCACATATGAAGGTCTTGAGAAGATTGAGAAAGAGAAATAGAGGAGAAAAAAGGTTTACTATATTTTAGAGCTTTTTAAAAAGTCTTATATTTGAAGCAGTTTGCATTTATATTAAAAGTGGAGATTAATCCTTATACAAATTGCATATTTGACATAATTTGCTGGTGTGCAGAATGCACACTATCAAAATATTTATTTACAGTTATTTAAAATATATAAGGAAAAAAATGGCTATTTTCCAATAGAGGATGAATACTAATATATACAACAAATTCAAATTATTTATTTTCAGTCCCACATCAGTAAAACACAAAATTTAAAATACAGAAAACCCAAATCTGAAATAATTAATAATGAGAAGAGGATATCAACTGCCTTCTACAAGTGATAGCTATTGCTAGAAACTTGGCAACTTTATAGTGGTTGTCCAAGTTAGGTCTTGCAGAAGGAAGATTGTCATTTCTGATTATAGAGACAACTAAAATTTCCAACAATCAGGTTTGAGTGCCAGATGTCATGGGTGGTACAATGGGTAGCGTACCAGTACATGGATTACTGAAACAACCTCTGTATCTGAGCAAACATCTGATTATTGTACAGGTGACTAGTATATTTGCCTATAATTTCCATAATAAGTAGTGAGCCAATCTGAGACAAGGTAAAAAAAAAAACCTCCCATGTGAAACATGTAACATGTTATAGAAATAGCTAGGAATCATCCATGGAGAGCCTGCAATTGCACATACTGTAATACAGGTGGGTGATTTTGGCCCAGTCATTTTGTAGGAATAAATCCCATATCCTCTGTTTAAGTTTGATTTACTGTATCTGGGCTAAGTGATGATACTATCAAAGTGCCACAATATGCCAGATCAGATTCAATTTGACTCCTCATGAATAAGGAAAACCTTACCAAGAAGGTGAGATGAACCAGAGACTCACCCCAAAAGATTTGTTTCATCCAAAATCTGAGACAACAAAATCTCAAGAAAAATGCAGCCAACTGTAACTGAACAAGTGCATTTGAAGCTGAGCAAGGGACATAGAGGGGCGTGGTGGCTCAGCGGGTAAGATGCCAGGCTTGTTGATCGGAAGATCGCAAGTTCGGAGGTTCGAATCCCTAGCCCTGCGTGATGGAGTGAGCTCCCGCAGTAGCCCCAGCTCTTGCCAACCTAGCAATTCAAAAGCATGCAGATGCAAGTAGATTAATAGGTACCACTTCGGTGGGATGGTAACAGCGTTCTGCGCGCGTCATGCCGGCCACATGACCGTGGAAGCGTCTTCGGACAACGCTGGCTCTTCGGATAAAAAACGAAGATGAGCACCGGCCCCTAGAGTCGGACACGACTGCACAAATGTGCGGGGGGAACCTTTACCTTTAAGGGACATGAAGTAAGGCTTTCAGACTGAACAGCTTCTATGGTAGGGGCATCCTTATCAACACAAAGTCGTGCCCCAAGTAACAACAAGCCCAGAAAGTTTGCTTTATGTAATTTAATTGCTGCAAAAATGAAAGTATTGCCTTGATGAGTAGCATATTTTAGGATTACATTAGAAACTTTTTGAACTCTAATAGCTCACTCAACTGATTATTCCAGCAGATGGAAGGTTTATACAACAAAATGTGTATCTGCTGCTGTCTACATCAAGATTAAACAAGGCCGTGCTCATAGTAGGGAGAAGGGAACAGTACTAAGTCCCCTGCATTCATTTCCTTTCAGAGACAGATTTCTGGCCCTGAACATTATTCCATGCATTTTTAAATTAAAGATGTTGTTGCAGGAAAAACAATTGCCACAGTAAACCTAGAGAGTGGATATTACGGGAGGGGGGGAGGCGGTTATGGACGAAGTAAATAAATGACCTTTTCTTTTTAAAAAAAACTTTAAAAAGTACTCACATGTCAGTTATAGAAGGCACTGGGATAGAAACATCTAATCTGGAAGAAGTCTACCAGGAATTATAAAAGCTTGAGAAAGATAAAACACTTGGATACCTCAAACATTGTTGAAAGTGAAACACAGTACAGAATTTGGGCACTTATCCTTAAAATCCTAAGAACTTTTAAGGATCCTAAATAGGCTCCCTTATTTTGTAGTAGTGGACCATAATTATTTAGCAAATTACAAAATCGCTGTCCAAAAGCCCACCCTGCTTTCTCAGTTAGTCAGGCAGTAACTGGAAAAATGGGCCTTAGGGGCAAAAGAAGCTACTGTCCATTGGATCAGACTGCTTCCATCCTGCATAGCACGGTCTGCTATTCTGGAAGTGAAGAGGGAAGTCGCCTTTTTTCTGGCTGAGGACAAGGCTCTTCAAAATGGAAACAGCTAGGACACAGAAGTGGGTGGCCTGCCACTTAACTACTTTTGTTCCTATGTTAAAAATATAAATTGTAAAAATCTGTGCAAATAAATCAATCTTTTTTTCACCTCAGGGCAACAGGGGAAAGGAAGCTGTCTGATGCCCTGATAACCTTTGATAGTCAATTTTAAGACTGTGAACAGATTTCTGCAACCCATTCATAAGAACCCTGCATCACAAATATATCAAGGCAAATGTAGAGAAATCAACCTTCCTCTCAAGAGAACTACTTTCATTGACTGTGACAGACTCTTATAGTGGAATAATAAAGAATGTGTATGTTTGCAAGAGGGAAGGCAGCAAAGCATGAAGATGCTGACTTGATTTTGAAAAATATATTACAAATACTTTACTGGATGGTACTTTTAACTTTGTTCCCCCACCCAGATACCAAACCAAAAACAGGTTTCTTGATCTGCCTACCAGTAAGACACATGTTTCTCAAAAGTCATCCAGCATTTGTTGCCAGCAGAAATAGAAACAGTGAGAGTTTTGTCTGTTATCACAACAAACTTCACAAGACTTACCTGTCAGGTTTTTATAATCAGTGTTTGGTTTCAAGGACGAGAACCTTCTCCTCCTACGTGGCCTAGTGCAGAAGGAAATGTTGCTATTGAAGTCTGCATCACTCTTGCCACCTCTGGGATCAAACATGCAGTTTTTCCACAACTAAGGGACCCAAAGACCGCACATGCATGGGTGTGTGCACGCACATGTATGTACACACAAAGGAAAAGGTCTTGTTAAAATTCCCTGAATGGTGTGAAATACAACTGGGTAGAAGTACTGTATTTACCCCCAAAGAAGGTGGAGTTTTTTCTCCAGATAATTCATTTTGAAGTTGGAGAATCATCTGACATTCACTGAATAGAGCCTGTCTCGAAAAAGGTAAATGGTCCAAGGATGGGGAGTCTCCTATATTCATGGACTCCAGGGCCAGATTAAGGCCAACTGATGCCCTAAGTACAGCCCAGCAAAGGTGCCCCTTAGCCCTTCCATTGCTTGACCGACAAGGCAACTGAGTCTTAATAAGTGCTGAAAACTAAAGTTGAGTGCGGCAGTGAAAGATTTAAGGGCATGATAGGTAGGAGAAAAAACTCTGTGGTGCCCCCCTTCCCTTGGTGCCCTAGGCAAGTGCTTTTTTTGCTTAATGGTTAATCCAGGGCTGATGGACTACCATGAAGGCTTGCTTGCAGTGAGGCAGAAACAATGGTGGCTACAGTGAGATTGGTTATTCTCCCCTCCTCTCTCACTGCAGATGCTCAGCCTCTATATATGGAGGGCAATGAGAGAGGGCAATGGGTGAGCAACTCCCATCTGATAGGACCAACTGGTGCTGGATTTAATAATGACTGCACAGGACTAGAAGTCCTCATCTTACTTATGTGGGGGTGAGAGCCACTGAACTCAGGGAGACTTACTGTTGAACAAGAATGTGTAAATTTAAGCTTGCTGACCCTAGGACAATCCCATGCTGAATTTCCAGGATCTCCATTTTATTTTCCTTGTTTCTTCTACCATCTTGTATTGTTCCTTTCTGTTCTCTGTCCTTCCCTTTCCAACACAGCTACCTTTTCTCTTCACCCCATCCTGTCTTCCCTTCCTCCCTTTCCACATTTCTCCTCAAAGCAAAGAAAAGGACATACTGTATGTGAGGGTGCATGTGAAAGAGTGTTTTTTAATGTGTGAGACAGAATAGTTTGGGTATACGCAGATTGATTTGTGAATCAATTTTACAAATGGAATGCCTTACTTTACAGGCAATTAATTTTAATCATATATATAATTATCCTGGCACTGCCCTTTTTGGAGGGAGAAAAAAATGTCAAAGATTAATTTATATGATAGGGAAGCTGAGCATTAAGTAGGATTTATGTTTGTGTTGTTGTTGTTGTTGTTGTTGTTGTTGTTGTTTCTTCCTCCTCCTCCTCCTCCTTCTCCTCCTTAAATTCAGGTTTCTCTTCTTATCAGATAAATATGGTGTTGTTTTTTTAAAAAAAAATGATGCACTGGATTGGCTCTATCATTGTTACTTGTTAGTAGAAGCAATAATAAAGAATACAAGCTGAAGTCCACCATGGAATAGTTCTATCACTGGTGCAAGAGAAATTCATATTGACAAAGCTGAGAGTTCCTTTATTTGCTCCTGGTTAGAACATTGCAACAATTATTCCAGACACAATATTTCTAGAGATTTATTTTTTGCTTGTGTTTGCTTTAATATGAAAGAGAAACTAAAAGAAAGAAAACAAGAAAGAAAACGAAAGAAACTAAAAACCTATTATGTTGCATAAAATAAATCATTCAACCTGGTCTTTAAACAAATCATTAAACCTTGAGTGAGACAAAGTAATATTCATTTATGTCTATCCTAAGATGCAGGTTAGGTTAGAAATTTGCCAAAGGGAAGAATATTCCTGTAAAAGAACTGAGACTCAAATGCTATAAAAGAAATTAAACAGAGGTGGACCTGATCATGGGTAGCTATAAGACTTTGGGATAAGTTGCTCTCAACTTTTTAAAGGTACGGCCAGATATATATTGTATATACAGTACATGTTATCAAAATTGTAGGACTATCTAAGAAGGACCTACATATATTTGAATTGTGTCTGCAGAATTATTACAAATATTGAGAAAGTCATAAACAACCCTGAGCTACGTACAGTATATTCTCTTCTACTGAAGACATAAACAATATCAAAAAATAGGTCCCAAAAGATGGCAATTGTATTGAGACCAAACATTCCAATTCAAAGTATACTTTGTTCAAAGTTCAAAGTTTACTCCTGCATACATACTTGGCAGCTGGAGTATAACTTCTAAATCTGGTGCTTAGAGTAGAGCTTCAGGTTGAGACTCAAGTCACTTTTTAAAGCAATACTATCACTGTGAGATTTGTTTTATTTATTTAAAACAGACTCTACTGCCTCTTAATCTTCTGATAAGAAGCCAACCTACAAAATTAATGAAAAGAATTTTAATAACATCAGCTATAAACACAACTGAAAAATATGGAAATACATAAGAGAAGCTGATGCAGACAGTTATTATACCACTTTAAATAATGAAAATGTCTGAGCATACTAATAGTTCTTGACCTGATGCAAAAAAAAAAAAAAAAGTCAACACCAGTTGTATCTCAATGGGGAATATATTCTTATCAGGATACCGCTACATAGATAACTCTCTTCTTTGATTTCATATAATGTACCAAAAGTCTCAGAAGAACATACTTTCCTTCTTAAAACAAGAGCAGGCAAGCATTGAGTGAGGTGCTCTTGTTTGGATATATACAGTAAGTCCCAAGTTGTTTAGAGCTTTAAAAGTGGCCACTAGAGGATGAGTGTGGCATAGTGGTTGAGAGGCTGGACTAGGAATGGAGAGATCCTGGTTCTAGAGAAACTCACTCCATGGAGGGAGGAGTGTAGTGTATGACTCCTGGAGAAAAAATAGGGTATACATCTAACAAATAAATAACAAATATCTTGCCCCTTAAATAAGCTCAGAAACAAAGTCAGCCAGTGAACATGAAACAGTGAACATGAGTCCAGCTGACAGCAAATGGTCACCATGTTGGTAGTTCTATTCCATGTTAGCTAAACCTTCTGGATCATCATCAAAAACATCCCCACATAAAATGCATTACAATATTCAAATATATCTATATGTGGCTTGGTATAGCTGTTGCTTCAATGCATCATTGCTTGGAGTGAATACATATTTGCAATTGTATTTATTTATTCATTGACCAAAATGTCTTGAATCATTCTGACAGTCAAGCTTCATTCTGGAGCATAATGCAAATTCTGTACTGCTCAAGGTACAACCAAATACTGCATTCACAACATGTAGATGTGAGTACATTGCTTCCATCCAGGTCTAAAAATAACATATAAATAGACCCTATTGCTGGCCTTGAACCTATTGTTTATGTCAGTCTATCTCCAACCATATACTTAGTGAAATGCTAGAGTTTATCTTAAACCCTAGGATAACTATGATCTGCACCCCAAGTACAAAATGATCAGTTCACAATGAACCTACAGTACCTAAAGACAATTCTTTTTTAAAAAAAATGAACCTACAGTACTTAAAAACAATTATTTTTTTAAAAAAAAAGTATAGAGGAAAATCACAACAAAGCATTGAATCACATGGACATGATAAAAAGACAATACATTTTGCATTCTATGTAGACTGATAAATTTCTCTTCCTAAATTAATACAGTACATACCAACTTCACAAATCAAAGACACATAGCACTTAATACTTCAGCTATTGGTTTACATTCCAGACTGAGTGGCTTAAGATGTCAAAAGCTTATTAGTGCTAAGAGATAGTAAATATGGAATGTGGAAAACTCAAAACCTTTAGAATTCGGATTTTGCTTAGAACTCTAACCTTAATAGAACTGAAGTTTATATAAAGCTTTCCTAGAAACCCTTAGTTCTAGAAAATGTAGCTGGAAATCTCAGAAGAGCAGGTTTTGCCATGCTATTTCCAGCCAAATGTTACAGAGCTGCTGCGGATAAGATCACACAGTCTTGTGAGCAGTAATCCAAATTGAACCAATCATCTCTAACCTTTTTAGGGTTTCTCATCACTATAACATTTCCAAACAGCAGACTAAAAAGGATAACATGAAGAAAAGAGTCTGGCTGTCGAAGAAAAAAAAGGAAAACAAGACATGCCATGAATATAGAAATACTACACAAAGTCAGAAGGGAGAAAGTGTGTAAAATGAATATTCAGAGAACTGAGCAGATACAGTATTTGTCATGTGAAGAAACAAGTCAGTCAGTTGTAGGCTGATAAACAGAAAAGTAGTGGCTGGTGCATTTGCTCTGTGTAATAGCGTCAGCCCTTCAGGGTAGACCAGACTAGGAAACCAAAGTCATGCAAGCTGATATTATTTTAATTATAGAGCTATTGTAACAAAATCTTGCAAGTCTGAATGTGCTTCCCCCTCCCTCCCTCCCTCCCTCCCTTTATCTTCATGAGAACTAGGGAACGTCTTGTTGAAGATGTCTTCTCAGGTTACAATTCTGGCCCAGATTCAGACTTCTTTTATCTGACTGTTGTCTTGGTAGTGGCTCTTCCTCCTGTTCCTCAAAGTTATTCCTTCTGCCCATTACAAATAAGGAAAAAACAGTAAATCGAAGCTATTAAAAAAATTAAATCAAGATTCTTAGTATCTTGATAATTGTTATGTTGATAATAATTTGAACACATACACATTGCAGTAGATTTCTTCAAGCTCTGTTCTTAACAGGTCTCTTAAAGTCAAATTAAAGTCATAATAATTGTTGGTATTTGGGGTTTTTTTTTTCTAATGGATTGGTTTGAAATAGATAAATGGGGCACTGCCCCATTCGGAACCGGTGCGGAACTTGGGGGTCCTCCTGGACTCCTGCTCGAAGAGCAGGTGGCAGTCATGGCTAGGAGGGCCTTTGCACAGCTTCGGCTTGTGCGCCAGTTACACCCATTCCTGGAAAGCGATGCCCTCCAAACAGTCACTCATGCCCTTGTCATCTCTCATATAGACTATTGCAATGTGCTCTACATGGGGCTACCCTTGAAGAATATCCGGAAGCTACAGCTGGTACAGAATGCAGCCACGCGGGCAATCTTAGGTGCACCAAGATCAGCACACATAACACCCTTGCTCCGCGAGCTGCACTGGGTACCGGTTTGCTTCCGGGTCCAATTCAAGGTGTTGGTTATTACCTTTAAAGCCCTACATGGCATAGGACCAGGATACCTGATGGACCGTCTTATCCCCATAACATGTTGTATATATTTTATGATTTAGAAAGAATCTGGAAAACTAGTTTTAAAAGTCAGGCTGAAAATTTTTTTTCCTGTTAGAATCAGAAGGGCTCATGTTAACTCCCTCCTCAGGAATGTTGATTAATTGGTGCCTGAAGGTCTAGTTAGTTTAGCCAATCAGAAAGTTACCTGTTGGTTCTTTTCCAAATAAGTAATAGGTGAGTGGTCACATGCTGAGTGTTGTCCACTCAGGTAATGCCAAGTTGTAATTGTAAAGGCTTTATATTGTAAATCTTTTTTTGTGTGTGTGTGCGAGAGCGGAGAGGCAACTGCCTACAGCTATGTAGTAATTCATATGTTAATTAGCCATGTGCTCTCCTTGGCTGAGGAAAGCAAGCTAAGTTCCTGTTTCTTTGTTTTAAAATAAAAGCAGCATTTTTTCTACTGCAAATGTTCAGTTCATTTATCTCTCAATATTTCTATGGCTCTGATCTCAAAAATTATTAAAAACTATAAAATAATATCGACCTGCCCCACCCGATCAAGCAGAGAGGGCTTGCTACGGACCCCATCAATAAAAGAATTCCATCTAACAGGGTCCAGGAGGCGGGCCTTCTCTGCAACAGTGCCCGCCCTCTGGAATATCTTGCTCCCAGAGTTGAGGTGGGTTTCCTCCCTCCTGGCCTTCCAGAAAAATCTGAAAACCTGGTTCTGCTGCCTAGTGTGGGAAGGAAAAGGTAATAGCTCCTCCTGGGGGTGGTTAATATCATATTACCCTCCCTAATTCGCCAGATTGAATTTTATATTTATATTTTTATGTCATATTGTATTTATATTGTATTTTAATCTTGTTTTTATTGTAAGCCACCCAGAGTCCCCCATTGGGGGAGATGGGCGGTCATATAAATTTGAATAATAAATAAATAAAATAAATAGTCAAGGCGTTCAAAGCTCTCATGACCACCACCCTAATTTTGCCTACTTTCCAGAGTTAGGGAAGGTTCAGACCAGGGAACAAGCAATGAGCAGGAGATCTCAGGTGTTCCCACACATGTGAGGTATAAATGGGATAGAGATTATTAAAGCTAATGGAGGGGATCTCTCTAGGTTAGAACCTGGAGCATAATCTGGTTAGGAATAAAAATGGAAACTCGTCATTGCTGTGCTTGGACTAAGATTCTACAGTATTTTGGGCAAACTCCATTGCTGCAATAACCTAATATAAGTTGCTGTTCATTTATTTGGGGTTGGGGTTTTTTTGGACTTATCTCCTGCCTTTTAGAAAGAAGCTCAAGACAATGTAGATTACACTCCATTTTTCTTCCTGTAGTATAGGTTGAGCTGAGAAAGACTGAATGGCTTAAAGTTACGCACTGAGCTTTCCCTGGGGCTGAGGTAGACTAACACCTGGGTTTCCCTGGTGCCACTCCAACACCTTAATCACTACATCACACTGACTCTTCTGTCTTATCACTGATGACAAAAGCATGACATCACAAGAACTCAAATAAGCAGTTACTGATAGATAATCCTAGTGAAATGAGGCCTATTGGGTCATGAAAAGTTGGAAACAACTGAACAGCAACAACAAACACGACGGTGCTCCCACAATGTGGATGGCTATATCCAAGCCATCATTATTGCTGTGCTCAGAAGAAAACTGAATTTGCAAAGCAGTTTTAGCTAGTGAGACTTGAGGCTGCTAAGAACGTAATAGCCAATCACACTTCAGAGTTGTTTCCTCAGAGAGAGCCAACAGCATCCTGGACACGCTACATACAGTACTTAACACGCAACCCACCCATCTGCACACTCAGGTAAGTCCTCCTACACATATGTACACCCAAAACATATCTCCCCATCCCATACCCTCTCAAAATTGCTGCATTTCTACTTGTGACCTTTTCACCTTATCACTGCAGGGAAAATACCAAGCCCCAAGAGGAGGCAGCAAAAAGGCAGGCATCGGTTTGCCTGTAATTAAGAAGACAATAGAACCATGGTGTTTCTCTTTTCCCCCCACAAAAAAGGTGAGAAAAAACGTAGATTTTTGTTTATTTATTTATTTATTTACTTATTTATTGGTCAAATTTATATAGCCGCCCATCTCACGGGAAGTGACTCTCTGACAAAAAAGTGATATTTGTTGCCATTATAAGTGGAAATATGATGATTTAGACATTTTTCTTCCAAGTGAAGGTAAAACCAGAATAGACTGATTTTCACTGTGGCCTTTCAGTGGCCCTGGAAGGTGGGAAAGCTTTAAAAACCACACCATGAGAGCTTTGGACACTCAATGCCCTCCCCACATCAGTCTCATGCCAAAGTCCCAAAGGTCTTCATAGAAAGATTTGAGGTGAGTGTTAATCTGGGTAGGAAAGAAAGACCTGTGATAAAGGTTCATACCATGCTTTTATCATCTTTTAAAATTGATCATACTAATAAGAATACAATCAGTGGAATGTAATGTGTCCAATACCTATCCTAAACAGAGAAGCCCAGAATTATACTGAAAGCTGCTGTTTGGTCCAGGAGAATTAATACAATTAGTGTTAAAATCTTACTTTGTCCAGTAGGATTATCAAAACTGTTTCTGTTCCAAATCATATCCTGAATCCAAGTTCTCTCATATGGCTTTTTAAAAATGAGAGACAACTACTGCGAAGTTTGCCCACCACAAACACACGCATACTCCCCTGGGAGACATGGAGTTGCTGAAATAGCATAATGGCTTTCTTCGGCTGATAATCCATTTCAAGAGAGCTCATACAAGAGATTGTTACCCATAAATAACAATCATGCTTTCTAGTTGTAGCAGGGCATCTTCTTACTGAAATATGAAAATGTTCTGATCCCTCATCCATTCTTCTTACAATCAAAGCAGAAGTCGGAACTGGTTGATTTGTTTCACACTCTGAGTGTTTTCATTTTGTTACAAATACATACTGTGCCAGATAAGGGTTTGAAGCCTCATAGCCACCCAGGATATACCTCTTCATAATTTATAACAATCTGATTGATTTTCCCTGTGGTGAAGATATAAATTGCTTCAGAGTCTAATTTCTTTTCCTTCAACCTCTTGGTTTGATGTGACAGCCGCACAGAGCACAAGTTTGTAATTCCACAGACTTGGGCTTGGACCAGGCGAACTCTCTTGTACCAATCGAAGAACTCTCTTGTGTTTAAGGAGAGCATTCCAAAAGCTATATACATCTCAGCTTTAGGTCTTTTGGCCAGTTATCAAGCAGAATTGGCAGGCATTGACAGAAAGAAAAGAGATACACCATGTCTTTCAAACTGACTTGAGCATTGGAGAGATCCCAAAAGCCGGCAAGTTTAATATGAACAACATGTTTGAAAGTGTCTTCCTGCATCTCCCTCTTCAGTATCATCGTGATAGACCACAAGATAGCTGCTACAAAAAATATAGGGATAAATTCACTGAAAAGAAAGGAAAAGCAAGCAAGTGTCTATTTCACATGGATTCAGCTGAGTAACTGCAACTGTTAGGGCTTGGAATGTACAGGGAACAGTGATGATACCAAATCTCTTTATCCTTGTTTGTCTCTCTTTGCTTGTCTGTTTGCTTAAAATATTTAAATACGTACGCCTTTCTTCTTTGTCTGCTCACAGGCTCCTTGCACTAAGTTTTTATGCCTTCACCTCACATAATTGTCTAACTTTCCAGCAAATTTTCCCCCATACTGATTTTTTTTTTTAAAAAAAGGTTAATGCTATATATATTAGATACTTCTGTTTTTTCCATTTTCAATAATGAAAGGATTCCTTGCTCCAGATCCAGAAATAAGCCAAGCTACACTAACCCCAGATTGACTTGGTAATGTTAGACAGGATGAGGTTATTTGCATAACCCTTTGATCCAGTGCTTTTTTGCATTGCCCTTGCTTTCGTTAGTAGTATTACAGATATACAGTGCCCTTTGGAATAATATTCTGTTGAACTGCACTGGATTTAGTTCCAGGCAACCTGAATTCTTGAATATAAGAAAAACTATATTTCCAGACTGAATGAACTGTACTTTTCTGTACATACATTGCAACTCCTTCCTTCCTGTTACTTCTATTCCTTTTGAACATTTTCTCTTTCAACTGTTTTATTCCTGTCACAACAGTCATCCCAGTAGGTCTCTGTTATACTTAGTAAATCATATTTGCCTTCCTATATCAAGAACTTGAGCTTATATCATGAGAATAGTATATAGGCAATTGTTCTTTCTGATTTTCACTTCTGTGGTTTAATAACTACATTACAGCAAACTTCCCACTTCCTTCTATGACACACAAGGTTTTATTTAAGATCCTTCCTTCAGGGTTTACCAGTCCTTTTGAGGTGCAACGTGCCAGCACTCCATCATCCAGATATCAGAAGATTTATTTATTTATTTATTTATTTATATTTCTAACTTATATCACCGCCCATCTCCCCCCATTTCTGGAGGGGACTCTGGGCGGTTTACACAAAGCCAGCAATTAAAACATATAAAAATTTATAAAATACAGTACATAAATTAATTAAATATATAAGACCCAAGAGGCTCTGATGTTAGGTTTTAAAAGAACTCTACGGAGCAAGCCAACCCCAAGAGGAGCTATTACTCCCCCCATCCCAAGCGAGGTGGCAGAGCCAGGTCGTCAGTTGTTTCCGGAAGGTCATAAGTGTGGGGGCTTGCCTCACCTCCAGGGGCAGAATATTCCAGAGGGCGGGTGCCACTGCCGAGAAGGCCCGCCTCCTGGACCCCGTCTGATGGAATTCTCTTGTAGACAGGGTCCGAAGCAAGCCCTCTCTGCATAACCGGGTGGAGCGGGTCGATGCTCTGGGGATGAGGCGGTCCTTTAGGTAACCTGGTCCCATGCCATGTAGGGCTTTAAAGGTGACAACCAACACCTTGAATTGGACCCGGAAGCAAACTGGTAACCAATGCAGCTCGCGCAGCAGAGGTGTCACATGTGCCGACCTTGGAGCACCCATAACTGTGCGCGCAGCCGCATTCTGGACCAGTTGAAGCTTCCGGATACTCTTCAAGGGTAGCCCCATGTAGAGTGCATTGCAATAGTCTATATGGGAGATGACCAGGGCATGAGTGACTGTACGGAGGGCGTCTCGGTCCAGGAAAGGGCGTAGCTGGCGCACAACTCGAAGTTGTACAAATGCCCTTCTGGCCACGGCTGCCACCTGCTCTTCAAGCAGGAGTTGTGAGTCCAGAAGGACACCCAGGTTCCGCACTTTGTCTGAACAGGGTAGTGCCACCCCGTCCAGATCTAAAGATGACAACTCCCTGGATCTCGAGGCACCATCAATCCACAGCCACTCCATCTTACCAGGGTTCAGCTGAAGCCTGTTGTTCCCCATCCAGGCCCCCACAGCCTTCAGACACTGAGAAAAGGCAGCCACTGCATCACTTAACTCACCCGGGATGGAGATATATAGTTGAGTATCATCAGCATATTGATGATACCTCATCCCGTGTTGGTGGATGATGTCACCCAGCAGTTTCATGTAGATATTAAATAGGAGAGGGGAGAGAACTGAACCCTGTGGCACCCCACAAAGTAGGGGCCGAGGGTCGGACGTCTCATCTCCTATTACCACCGATTGGGATCGGCCCTGGAGGAAGGAGGTGAACCAGCGTAAAACCATGCCACCCACCCCCAACCCCCTAAGCCGTCCCGAAAGGATACCATGGTCGATGGTATCGAAAGCCGCTGAGTGGTCAAGAAGAGCCAGGATGGATGCACTGCCTCCATCCTGCGCCCGCCAGAGATCATCAGTAAGTGTGACCAATGCAGTTTCTACCCCATATCCCGGCCTGAATCCTGACTGAAAGGGGTCTAGATATCATCCAGAATCCTCTGGAGCTGTAATGCCACCACTTTCTCAACCATCTTCCCCAAAAAGGGGAGGTGGGAGACAGGACGAAAGTTATCCAACACTGTAGGGTCCAGCGATGGCTTCTTGAGGAGGGGGTGCACCAGCGCCTCCTTAAAAGCCGCCGGGAACACTCCCTCTCCCAAGGATGTAATAACCATCGCATGGACCCAGCCACATGTCACCTCACTGGCTGCTTTCACCATCCAGGAGGGGCATGGGTCAAGATGACAGGTAGTGGCCCTTACAGTCCGGAGGATCCTGTCCACTTCCTCAGGCCCAACAGGATCAAACTGTTCCCAGATAACCGGGCACAGATGCTCCCTCGGCATCTCCCCAGACCATGCATCACACTTGGAGTCCAACTTAGAACGAATCCGAGCGATTTTATCCATCAGATGCTCTGAAAATTCCTCCACACGGCCCTGCAGGTAGGTCACCGGCCCACCTTACCTAGGAGAGATCGAGTAATTCTAAAGAGGGCCGTCGGGCGGCATTCTGCGGACGCAATAAGAGTGGAGAAATATTGACGTTTCGCCGCTCTTACCACCACAAGGTAGGCCTTAACTGCGGCTCTAGCTTGTGTTCGGTCTGATTCGGTCTTTGTCTTTCTCCAGTGGCGCTCTAGATGTCTCTTAACCCTCTTCAGTACCCTCAATCCCTCCGTATACCACAGGGAATATCGGGTCGGATGGGACAAGAGAGGTCGCATAGGCGCGATCTATGATGCCAGAAACCACATTTCTCCTACAAATACCATTCATATAATCTGTTATGCACTTGCAGTTTCCTTTTCAGACCTCTTCATTGGATCAGAGGATGGTGAAATCATCACCGGAGTCCTTGGCATCTTAAGCTTCCTTCCTAGTTATTCACAGTCCACAATGATATGCTTGTAATTGTTCTTTGCAATATCATTTGTCCCCAGATGGTTTAGCAGAAAGGGATAATTTTCAGTGAGCTTCCTAAGTCTTGGAAGTTGTTCTGTCATCATTGACATCTGCAGGATCTCATTACTTTTGTCAAAATGACTAATGACATGCAGTGTTGTAGTGTCACAGCACAACTACTGCCCCTTTGGGGCATGTGTGTGACATTGTGATACACATTTAAAAAAGGGGGCAGTCTTGCATTGCAATGTTGCAGTTGCTTGCATCAGTTTGACCCCCTACTTCCCCCCCTCCTGCAAAAAGGACATTTTGTAGAAGGAGGCCATTGTCTCTGTGTATTCTGGCAAGCAGCAGCAATGTATTGAAGAAAGAAAGCTGTCTGCCATGCAGTCTGTCCTATACTTTCTCATCTACTAGAACCTGTCATGTACTGTACATCTAAAGTCCCACCAATTACTCTGTGAAGGAACTTGCTCTCACCAAAGGAGAAACAAAACAGGCCAGAAGAATGTGGGGGGGGGGGGGCAGGCATTCAAGGGTTACATTTATTTGTTATAGTAAATTTTAAGGATATAAACATTGCAACAGTGCTGTTTATAATAATGTTGATGGCTATACCTAAAAAGCTGTACATAAGAGTTAAATGGGACTCAAGCAGTCTTGCCACTGTGAGACTAAGTCCAAACCCCTAAGCCCAACCCAAACCTTATATCCCAATTTTAAGCAATAACTAGCATTACAGGTTGGTTTACTTTACTTTAGCACCTAAATCCAAACTTCTCAGAAGTTCTTCTAATCCTGAACTCCAGGCAATGCCTATTGAGAGGTCCAGTTCTCCTTAGCTTTAGCACATCCAACTGGAAACAGACTATTCTGTCTATTGGTTGTTGTGGGTTTTCCGGGCTGTGTGGCTGTGTTCTGGTAGTTTTTGTTCGTAACGTTTTGCCAGTAGCTGTGGCTGGCATCTTCAGAGGACAGGAGCACAGCTAGAAGATTCTCTCTGTGCCCAAGTGGAGGGTGTGTGTTCCTGCTGGTGTTTCCTCCACTTGGACACAGAGAGAATCTTCTAGCTGTGCTCCTGTCCTCTGAAGATGCCAGCCACAGGTACTGGTGAAACGTTAGGAACCAAAACTGCCAGAACACGGCCACACAGCCCGGAAAACCCACAACAACCATCGGATTCCGGCCGTGAAAGCCTTCAACTATACATTATTCTGTCTATCCTTCTCTACACTGCTGTGCTCTGCTTTCCTTTGCTTGGGCTGTGTCCCACCTACTCTACAATTGCATACTACCAGTGGGACCCGGACCCATATCCGTGGCTGGAGAATAGTGCAGTCGAGATCATTGTCCCATTGCTAATGTTGAAGAGAACTTCAGTTGGCTTTGGGACATGATTTGGAATCATGTCATCATAGAAAATTCCTGGAAGCTTGGCACTCAGACAAAGCAGCCATCAACAGACACATAGCGGTAAACAACATTTACATACCATTCATAAGAGACAATAGAAAAGCCAGAAAACCAGAAGACCTCCTTGCCAGCAATCAACACCCAGATATGCAAAGATTAACACCAGGATTAGCATCAGAGGAACAATCAAACAGCACAATAGACCCTAATCAAGGAACTATCAACTCACTCAATCAACCAAGCAGCAAACAACAACCCAATCAAGATACTACCAAGGAGAGTACAACACCCCCACTAACACAGGCAGGACAAGCCAGGGTATATAAACAGAGAACAAGTCCCACTCCCTTTTCGCACTGAAGATGTTGCCTAGCCTGGCAATGAAACGTCTGCAAGAAAACAACAAGGCTCAGAGAGCGCCATGGACTCCACATGATTTGGAAGCCTGCACATCACAGAGCAAAAAGTCTTGGGCTTAAGCCCTCCTTTGTGGCTTCTACGGGCTCCGTTGGTATTCTTAATTGAAACTTGGTGGCTTGCAATAGCATTTTCTTATTATTTTATTACTTTGGTTTTATATTCCCCTTGTGGGGGGAGTCCCCTTGTGGGGGGAGATGGGCAGTGATATAAGTTGAACAAATAAATAAATAAATATTTTAGTAGTTTTTCAGCCTAAATCACCTGGAATCTGGACAAAAGGATTTTTTAAACCTTTTAATTAATGACTGTTTTTTGTATATATTTATTGTTTTATATCTTGTGGTAAGCCACCCAGAGTCACTTTTTGTGAAATGGGCGGCCATATAAATATGATAAATAAATAAATAACATGAGAAAGAAGTATTTCCTAATAGGTCAGCAATCTTCTTTCCAATTACCTGGCAGAAAATACTACTGAACTTTGAGGTACTTTCTGGGTTGAATAGAGATGTATTGTAAATGTTATGTAATAATGTAATAAATCAAAAGAACACAATCTTCCATTGAATTCAGTTGTTTTAACCTGTGGCTAAATCACATCACCATGTTTATCATAAGTGTAATTAGAAATGGCTATCCAAGATCAGCTATCACAAAATGTTATCTTGTCACATGAATGTAGTGCCTGTGAGAGCACTGGTTGATTTATCACTTTATAAATACCACCTCAAATTTTAGTATGGAAGCCTAGAGGCCACACCTTTTCCCTTTTTGATACACACTTTGCTCTAGTTTCATCTATTTTTTTACAGTTCTGACTACAGATTTGTAGTTATTCCTATAACTTGACTCTTCCGTTATTAAAGAACTAAGATAGTTCAGATGGAAGAATAATTGCAGAACTGTAATTTCTGTAGTTTAATTAGATTTTGGGGGGTATTTTTTCAGTGAAAGGCATTAAACCAATTTAGGCCATCATTGAAAAGAAACCATTTTAAATCCAGACTTGGATTGAATTATTACACTAGAACCTGAGATGTAATTTGGCAGCATGGAAAAACATACTAAGGTTGCAATCCTAAATCATTCAGCTGGGAACAAAATAATTGGACTCTGTGTGAAAAAAATCTGAATGAATAAGTGTAGGTTCAATCTGTTGATTCCTGTACAGTATCAATCAAAGAGAATATTTGTAGCTCAGGGTTGAACTGTGGAGTCCTTGGTGCTCTCTGAGCCTTGTTGTTGTCTTGCAGATGTTTCATTGCCAGACTAGGCAACATCTTCAGTGTAAAAAGGGAGTGGAACTTGCTCTCTGTTTATATACCATGGCTTGTCCTGCTTGTGTTGGTGGAGGTGTTGTTCTCCCCTTAGGAGTACCTTGATTGGGCTGTTGTGTGCTGCTTGGTTGATTGACTGAGTTAATAGTTCCTTGATTAGGGTATATTGTGCTGTTTGATTGTTCCTCTGATGCTAATCCTGGTGTTAATCTTTGCATATCTGGGTGATGATTGCTGGCAAGGAGGTCTTCTGGTCTTTTGGCTTTTCTATTGTCTCTTATGAATGGTATGTACATGTTGTTTGCCTCTATGTGTCTGTTGATGGCTGCTTTGTCTGAGTGCCAAGCTTCCAGGAATGGTTTGCAGGCTCCTAGGAGGTGAACCATTGCAAAGATTCCACCTTGTTCTGCACCAGCTAGAAACCTGCAGAACTTTCTTGAAATATTTAGCTAGTCTTGTCAGGCTCTGCCTGGTTTCCAAATTTTTCAGATAATTTATTCAAAACATAGACCAGTATGTTAATTTCAAAATATATGGAGCTTTTCTCCAGTATCTTTGGACTTCAAAGAATACCTCCTATCACAACCATACCTAACAAACTCCAATATGTATGAGCCTCTCAATATGTGAAAGAAATCTGAGGAAAATAGCTGCTGCCCATACCTCCTATCCAACCATCTGACCATGAGTGGATGTACATGATTGGCTTGCTTTAAGCATGGGTCTTCATATGCCTGATTTAAGAATTTTGCTGAATCACTGTTCTCAATTGAGAGAAAAGACCCCTGCACACATAACTGTAACTTGTAGTGTCTCCTTTTTCACTAAAGTTGAACATGTAATCACAGGGCTGCATCTGGTCAGCAGTTATGTCAACATGGCAGAGCCATGGCCAAGGGGGCGTCCTTGTGACTCCTGCATGCATTCAGTGATCTTATGAAATAATTCATATTAATACACTTTTTGTCTTTTCTAAAGTTCACAGATTAAAAGTATGTGTCATTTCTCTCTTCTATTGTTTTGCTAAATCTTATCAAAGTTATTGAAGCTCCTTTTGCTCCCCTTGAGATCTCAAAAACTCCTGCCAACTGCCCTCATGATAAAAAAAAATCCTTTTTGATTTTAGGCAAGGCAAGGTCTGCATATGCTCTATTATAGCCGCTTTCTGGACAAAAATGTTTACTTAATTATACATTATTATCACAAGTTCAAGCAGAACATCAAAATTCCACAACAGTTGACATCTGTGCTCCAATGTTTTCTTTTGTGAAGAAACATCCCTAAAGAAGGAGCTCCATTATTTATTTTAGATAGTTCATGCAGGAAAGGAATTGTATAATTATTATAATGGAGAGCCTCATAAGTCCCATCACCATTAGAAGACTTGAAGGACCAGGTTAGGGACTAATCATGGAGAAAATCTATCTAAGTGGAAGTGGTCACTAAGAGTTGACACTGACTTGATGGCACATAATCAGAAATAAGTCCCATCAGTGCAGTTTTCCAATGATGAATATTTCAGCCAAGACTGATTTTGCACAGGCCCCTCCTGAACAGGAAAAGGTTCAAGAGAGTTTCCTGTCTCAATAAAACATATTTGAGTAGCAAGGTCTGTCTGAACTCTGGTATGGCTTCTCTTGCTTTATGGTCCTATTTAGTTTGCCCATCCTTCCTCTGCTTGGGCCTTTAGTGCTCAACTCACTGTGGCCTTGATGTCAGGTTTATTCTTAAACTTAAGTTCTGTTCCTGGCATATTTGAAGAACGTTTTGTTGAATGTGTTGTTTGTTTGCCAGCAGTAACCTTGATTGTGCAGCTCCCCATATATTACTAACTCTTGCCACTTCTGAAACTCAGCTTGTCCTTATAATACATTACAGAGCAGAGCAATCAACTAACAAACTCAGAACCTATAAATGCTAGAATGCCTTCCCAAGGAAGCTCAGTGAGCTGTTGCAGCATACTTAATTCTCAGAATTACAATCTGCTTGGAAAAAAATACGTTTAAATCCATGGTGACGGAGAGAAAAAAGTCTTTACAGTAAAAAACAAATCACTTTCCATATAATGAATTCTTTAAAACTTAACACACAATTCTGTGAAAGTTAAAGACTGTCCTTTTCATTTTGGCAGGAGAGAAAAAAATATGTTTAAGTTTTTAAAGTTGTAATTGCAACACTCCAGGGAGTTACTGACATGGATCCCAGTGCAGAAGGATGAATATAGTTAAGGCAGTGGAGACAGTCACCTTGAAGCCTGCAGCAGAGAGCTTCCAACGAGCTCCCTCACATCCCACGCTTTCAACAACAAACATGATTGTGCAGGGCAGAGCTAGCATATCTGGACTGCAAAAAACTGGGTGACCACTAGATTGAAGAAATAGATTAGAATTTTATATATCCCATTACTGCCATCTCTAGTGATCATCAGAAGTTTTGCAGCCTAAACATGGTAGCTCAAGCAAGACTCCTCAGTAGGACTCCTACTGACAAAACAGTGTGGAGGGAAGGAGTGAGGAAAGACCCACATCCTCCTTCTCTGCTGCTGCTTCTGAGTCAGCTGTTGCATCAAGCAGAGCCCTCAGAGGTCCTGGTAGTTTCCCTGGAGATCACAACTGGCCATTCTCTCTCCCTTCTTACCCTCCTTCCTATGAACAATTAAAGAGAAAGAATAAGCATGTTGTATCTGGGCTGGAAAAATATGGATGAGCTTTAGATGGACACAATGAGACACAAACAACTCTATCATTTGTTGTCCAGAGTTTTGCAGTCTAAGGGAGGAAGATTTTCAGGTGTCTGAATGAAGTTGACAGGCACTCCAGTACAACAAAATGGCAGGCAAAAGAACTTCAGGAATCAGACCTTGGATGCACATACTGTATGGAGAGAGCTAGATCCGTAGGCTGATTTTAATTCTAATTGGGATTTCTGGGTCTCTGTAATTGTGAGTGTCTCACTATCAGGATCCCAAACTCAAGGAACCTTTCAGTCAGTTCATGCTAAAAAGGTTCATTTATTAAGGATCAGAATACACGAGGCAAAGGCAAAGCTTCGAATGGCCGAATTGGCACGCATACTTTGAAATTAAGAACATCCCTCTGACATAATTTACTATCTAATTAAAAACAAACCAGTTCCCACTCCAGTTCAACCCCTCCCTTCAGAATGCTTGTTAACAGTCCAGGTGTCTTATCAGAAAACGGCCAAGGCAGGAATGTCAAGGCAAGCGGTTCGTTGCAAGCAGCAAGGCTTTTGGCACAAAAGCAAACACGGGTCAAGTTCTTAGAATGCTTGACACGTGTATGTATGAAACTATGACAGGCGAGCGGAGCTAAAGTGGAGGGAGACTGACAGTAGTACACTTATTTATATATCGGAGGCTTGTCCTTGAATCTTCTGCTAAATTCATGTGTCTCTGTGCTGCTAGTAAAGAATGTATTGCTATGGCCAGGATACAGTTCCTGACAATGATGTCCCATTACTTCTTTTTAAAACCAATAATGTAGCCCCCCAGCCCTGAAACAGCCCCACCTGTGGAAGAGCAGGCTACTAGAAAAATTGCAGGCACCTGTGCTGCCTACTGTCCCTCTTATTTGACCCTTCTCCTCAGCTTCAGGCAGGCAGAGTGGCTTATAAAAGCTGCAGCCTTGAAACAGGTGGGGGAGGAGATCAGATGGGTGTGTTTTGAAGCTTGGCAGTGGCGGCGGCTTTAAGAGCTGCCACCGCCGCCGCCGCCAAGGAAAAGAAGTTTTGTTTTCCTCACAAAGACTTTGGAGTCCAGAGAAAAATAAAGAAGAGGCAAAGCCCAGCACAACATTGAGAAGGTGCAAGTGCTGTACAAGCTGCCCTGTACTAAAGCTCTATACTAGCAACAGTAGACTAGTAATAGTCTGTCTATCCGTTCAGTCGTGTCCGACTCTCGGTCACTTTGTGGATCAATGCTTTCCATGCCTTTCTATCTCTTACAGCTTCTTTTAGTTCCATCAAAGTCATTCCAGTGTCCCTTCTGATGGTGTCAAGCCAGTGAGTCCTAGGGCGGCCCCTTCTTCTTTTCCCACTGATCAGTCCCAGCATAATTGTCTTTTCGAGTGAGTCGGCTCGCATAACATGACCGAAGTATGACAGTTTTTGTTTGGTGATCTTGGCTTCCAGGGATATTTTTGGTTTGACTCTGTCTAGGACTTCCTTGTGATGGAGTCTTGAAGGTTAATAAAAGAACTCCAAGCAGCTAACAACAATCTCGCAGAGTAGAAGCATGAACCAGCAGGGAACTTGCACTTTAAGCTTAATTGCGTTCAGAAATAAGTTCAGTCTTCACACATTTGTTAGATGAAGAAAAATAGAAATAGCTTACATTTATTCAGTAGATCTGGATATGAGTAGATTCATAGTAGATCTGCGTACAAGCGAGATGGAATGGATGAGAGCTGCATGGTGCAGCCCTCCTGCTTGCAGGTGTGCCCGAAGAGTAATGGAGAATGAGAATCCCCAAACCAAGGAGGAGGAGGAAGAGGAAATCAGGTGACCCAGGTATCATCCCACAAGCACAGTAGAGATGTGTTTACTAGAAAGACCCCCTATTATGCTTATGAGACAATGCTGAGTTGACTCCTGATAATCCCAACACCTTGTTGGTAATCTTTGCTGTCCATGAGATGCGTAGTAGTCGTCTCCAGCACCACAATTCGAATGCATCTACCTTTCTCCTATCTGCCTTCCTCGAAGTAATAGTAATAGTAGTGGTAGAAAAATAATAGTTAGAATATATCTGTAATAGTATAACATAGAAGTTACAGTGTAGAGTATAGTGAAGTAATAAAATGATAACATTGTATAGTTTCATTATTAATAGAGATAAAGTATAAGATAGGATATTAAGGTAATAGCTATAGAAAACACTCACATAGATATTTGTAAGTTTCTCTTTTGTACTGTAGATATTTTTTTGTTCAAAATAAAACATCTCCCCAACCCTTATAGGGAGATATAAAAACTCCAATTGTCGTAAGGTCCAGTGCTCTTGGGGGATCTTTTGAGCCTGACGCAATCAAATTGGGTATAGTTTAAAAAGAACCTGTGACACTACCCCTTGTTTTTTCTTGAAATCTCTGAAAACCATCCCTACCAGCATTGTGTGTTCCACCCCCATGCTTTTTATATGGACAAAACATGGCTAAATAAATATAAGAAAGGGAGCACAGAGAGGACCTGTGGAGGACAAGAAAGTGAAAACAAGGAAATTAGAGCTAAACATGCCCAAATGCAGATTGTTTATCTAGTCTACTCATCCCTCTGATTCAGAATGATTAACAACAGTGCAAAATTGTCTGGATTGTTAGCCCAAGTGATTTCCTCACTGCTTCACCATTTAACCCTGAGCCACAAAGATTGACTTTAGTGTGTGATTGGTCTTAAAGGGGCTTTGTTTGTATAGGATTGGAGAATCCTAAGTTTAAAGGTGAAGCCAAAGCTGTAGGAAAGGAGTGCATTTTAAAGAGGAATTAAACATTGAAAAATGGCTGAACAAGCCAATGCTTTATTGAGATTACAACTCTTCTAAAATTCCCAGCCAGTTTAACTGGAAATTCTAGAAGTTAGAGAGTCTGACACATCTAGAAGGCACCCACTGGGGAAAGTTTAGCACTAGCTAAAGTCAAAGTATATGCATGACTCCCCATTACTTTTCTGAAGTAAATCATGCAAAAGCAGCACATTCCCATTGATTGGCTAAGCAGCTGGGTAAATATTATTCTGAGCACATTACACCTCTTAAACTTGTCTTGGCCTCCTGTATCACATGGATCAATAAGGCAACAAGGTCACCATATTCCAATTTGCTTACCATAAAACAGACCGTGAAGAGTTCTGTTCTTTCTCTCAATTCCCCCCACCCCACCCCCACATGACCTGGTTTCATGCTCTGCCAGTGAAGAACTCAGAGGATTACAGCAGCTTAAAGCCTGATAGAAAAGCAGAGGGGAGAGAAGCATCATTTTATTTTGTTACAACGGCTCCCCATTATTTCACCGTTGCACACCACTGATTTTTACATAGTATTTAATAAGTATCAAAATCATCTTGTCAAATTGCTGCCAGTGGCTTCTTGCCAACTCTTATCACTTTGGAATTTAACTTGTGCCATAAGAACTGCTCCAAAATGTCCTGGGTATGGTTCACCAAGTGTCAAGGATAGCTTGAGGTCTACATGGAACAGTGTTTCAACCAGTGATAGGTGGTGTGAACATCTTAAGTAACCCAAAAGACCCAGTAGACCAGCATAATTATAAAATTTTAATAAATTTATAAATTAAAAGAATTTAGACTAATGTACTACACATTAGTCTAAATTCTTTTAATTTATAATTATAAATGTATTATAATTTTATAATTATGCTGATATGCACATTTTAGTTTAAAATATCTAGATAGATTTAAACTTTAATGAATTACTGTCCCTGCCTTTCCATCAACCAATCCTCTGTTGCTCAGAAGCACTAATAAAATAAATAAATAAATAAATAAATAAATTATAAAATTTATTCCTAAATATAAATAAATATATTTATATTTATATTTAAATATAAATATTATATATATATATATATATATATATATATACACACACACACACACACACACACACACAGAGTGTGTGTGTGTGTGTGTGTGTATATATATATATATATATATATATATATAAAATATTTAAGAATAAATTCCTAAATATAAATATAAATAAATAATAATAATAATAGTGATGGAGTGAGGGACCCCTGTTGTAGTATATCTCTTGTTGCCTTATAATTCTACAGTTGACTCAGCAAAATGTCAGGAACTGCTCAAAGCAAAGCCACAAAAGGTGTTGATTAGAAGGAAATATTGCAATTTCTCTGTTTTTGATTCTGGCCATTAAGTATATATCCAGAACTGATGGGTTCTATCTCCTTTTCCAAAGATAGCATGTCAAAGGAGAACTTGGCCAATGAAGGCTGATAGGAATAAAGAAAGGCCTATTTCCTTAGGTGAATTTATGCCTATGAATTTGTGGCCAATTAACTTCTGCATCTAGACTTTTTTGCTCAGTCTCCTGGATTTGTATTAGACTGAATGCAAGGAAAAGGCCAAGAGGCTTGCTTTCATGCTCATTTAATTAACATAATGCCATATCTTCTGAAACCTACATCTTGTATTTGAAATTAGTACCAAATGCATGACCCCATAGTTATTCTCCTAGTATTTGTCTGGTATGAAAGTGTTTGAAGTGACAAAAAGGGAATCATCTACGGTGAAGTTCATAGAGAGCTGCAAGCTCTAGTAGGTTTGAGATCTTCCTTTGAAGAGGCATTGCTCTGATCTTAAAAGGAAACTTTGCAAAGGAAAAGTTAGCCTGTGCAAAACCTCTGTTAAGTTTCATATCAATATCCAGCAGTGTCCACAACTCTCCCATTCTTTCTGCAAGAGTTCCGTGACAATTAATCTCTCTCTGTGTATGGCGTTTCCCTGAGTGATTCCATTTCTTAACAGGATATTCAAGCGAGAGGAAGAGAAATAAGCATTCATACGTACTTTATATGGTTACGTCTGTAAGCAGCCAGGCTAAACCCTTGCAAAAATTAAACTGAACTAAACCTCAAAGTGTCAGTAGTCATTTCTCTCTTTTTTCTGTTTTCCAACCCAATGCAGTGGTGGAAGAATGTATGTAAAGGGCCTCGGGACTCTGACTCTCTGTCTATCAGCAGGATAACTCTCTGAAAACAGAACAGAAAAGGATCAAATTTTGTGTAATCTAGGAATGATCCCACCCTCTGTCATGCTAGCGGGATCCGCAGACCTTTCAGCATATGCAACTTATTTACTCTAATGGCTCTGGAAGCTTAATCCAAACATAAATTTGTCTTGGTTGGCAATTTGATCAAGGTATTGGCTTTCAGTTTTAAGGCACTCATTGGCTTCCCAAGGGACCACCTCCCTCCCCAGGAACCTACCTGGGCATTCACTTTGGCAGGAAAAGCACTCAAATACAGTCAGGCCCACAGGCAGACAATCACTCCCCAAATTCTTTGTGCGCTCCTCTGGCAATTGTGTTTCACCTCCACATTTTCCACTTTCAGAAAAAAGAATAAAGACCTTCCTCTTCTATTAGGCTCAGCTGCATTAATATTACTAATCTGTTTTCATTTTGTTTTCAACCTTTCACATTTTATTTGAGAGTGCCATGAATGCCATCAAATAATAAATACAACTAAATGAAACCAATTTTAACAATGGTACAAGTTCGCCGCAGTCACCGCATCTTGTGGCATTAATGATTCAAATGCTTCTGCTGAAGCGGGGGATGGAACCACCAGGAATTATGCTCATTGTCTTCAGTGATATGTGGAGTGGGACATAATTCTATCATCCGCACAGAGAACAAGACCAATTGTATTAGTTGAAACCTAATTGAGACTGGTGGCAAGAGCCTGCTGAGCCTGTAATGGGAACCTAAATTAATTGACCCTGGAGAATGCCGCTCTCCATCTTTTGTCTGATTAGATCTCAGCTTCATTCACTGCTATCAATACTGGAAAGGGATCGGTACAGTTTAGCCATTTGTGTTTATTGTGAAAGAAGTTGCATATTTTACTCCCAAACAAAAAAAATAATGACAGAGCAGCCATTACAGTTGGTGATCTAATGTTATCTTTTTGCGACAGCAGCAATGTGTAGAAGGGTCTAACAAAGCCACATTATCTGAATAATAGCATGGGGTACAAATACTGGCCCTTTGTTTCCAGGCTGGATATTCCAGAAATACTCTCTCTCTTTTCTACACTTGGAAGACTAGGACAATTTTCAACAAAAATGCTATTACAAATGTTACATCATAAAATATTTCTTGGCTGATTAGACCAGAATAACTAAAATAAAATGAAAGGACTATAATGAAAATCTGAAAATGAAATAAATCAGCAAGGAGCATTAAAAGAGAACTGCCTCTATTTTCAGTCTAAAATGGCAGCCGAGAACTAATTTGAAGCTGATCGTTGAAGGGACTCCATGCTAAAGATATTGGGAACAGGGGAAGATACATGGTCTAAACTGGGTGGAAACAACCCACTGCCAGCATGTGACCATTGATGCTCATTTAGTTGCTCTCTCACAAAACAGTTAGGCTTTAAAATGGTTTCCACTGATAGCAGTAGAGACCAATTTAAAACCAGAACCCAAGGATCCCCATGTCTGTCAAAAGCAGAGTAATCAGGGTTGGCTGTTGACCTAACTGACATTTGTGCCCGGAAGAACTTTGCCTCTCAGATGAACTCCCATATCTGATTTGTATCTCTCAATAGCAATAGTTGCCTAAATATAGAATTTCAAAACTGCTTTTATGAAGTATCTTCCCACGTTGTTCAATCACTTTCATCTACACCTCTGCAATCCTTTTCTATTATACGCAGCAAAGCAGGAATTCAACTTCTGACAAGTTGCTCCTCTCACAAGGAACATCACTATTATTTCCAGTATAAGAATGGCTTACATGAATAATTTTCAGGTATCTGAAAAAAATATATGAAAATCCAGCAGAGTTAAGAATACGGAATCAGTGTCAAGGTCCTTGCCTTGGGAAAGGTACTGAAATTACAGTAAACCTTCAGTTTAATTACTTTTGATTTTACAGACTGGATACAGCATGTTCTTTTGGGCATCACCCCAAAATAATGAACAAAGTATTATATCTAAGTAATCTGGATGATTCACATAAATTACTTGATATCCATCGACTTATGTGATTTGTGTAATGATGTCATTACTGAAATTGATGCAAATTGATGCAAATGACATACATTTGGAGTTAATGGATATTCGGGTTTAACATAAGCCTCTCCCCTATAAATACTTCATTAAACTGAGGGTTTATCTGATATGAAATAATGTAGGAATTCTGGGATGGTAATACCAGAACTCCACGCAGCTTCTTATTAGTACTGTATGTAGCAGAGTAGAAGCATTCCCATAAACTTACACAAGGCTTAATCAGTTCAAAACACAAAATAAACACACATCACACGTTAATGCAAAGTAACATAAAAAAAGAGTCTACAATTTTATTGTAACTCACAGTTCCTTAGTAGAAACGGTCCATGCGTGCGAGTAATTGGTTCTGACCTGACCCACATGCTTCTAATGTGGCCCACCTGGATGGAAGTATGAGCAATGTGGCAGCCATAGCTGACACATCCTCCTTGGTAGGAGATTCAAGCAGAAAGAGGGGAAAGAGAAGAGAACAGGAAACCGGAAACCGGGATTCAGCCCCTCCCACACAAAGCAAGTAAGATTAGTTTACAGCAGAGGCTGCCTCTTCCTTCAAGCTTTTGTGAGACGTGCTTGGTTGAAACCCGATATCTCTAACAATCTGATATGAAATAACGAGTGAGGACTTCTCAAGATAGCCACCCAGCTTTCAGTGTTGAAATAGCAGTTGCAATATAAACAGCATATTTCCCACCATTGAAAATGTGTCTGCATTTTTCTGCCTTGCTTTTCATAGTTCCCTACACAGAAGGGAATTGCACCAAACCAATTGGGTGACACAGGATCAGTAAAGAAAAGCTGACACGCAGAATCTTGTTGACATGATGACACTGCCAATCCTATAACAAACTCATGTTGTTTACCAACTCTTCATCTCTTAAAGCAGGAATTCAAAACATATTACTTAACCATGAACAGTTTAAAAAAGAAAAAGAAATATTGGATCTTTTTAAGATATAGCTCCCCTTAGGAATACTCAAAAGAACAAAAGAATCCTATGACAGAATATTAATTTTATCATGGAAAAATTTTGTAGTCTATAATTCAATTTAAGCTTGTGCCACAAATTTGTTAGCTTCTAATGTGCCATAAGATTTTGTTTTGGTTTGACTGAAAGAGATGACCATACAGTAGCTACTCTTCTGAAATGAAACAGCTAATACATTAACAAGGCAAAACTAAAATATTAGCAAGACAGCAATAGAACTCTGTGTGTTTTATTTGCCATAATACTTTTATTTAATTTTAAAAGAAAGATTAAGATGAAGCAATAAACCTCGCAGCTGATGGATGGAAGTAGAGGAGCGGAAAGTATGTTATTATAATCAAAGATGATACATTATAAGAGGCAATTAGGTTGAGAGTATTTGAGCAAAAACTACAGGGCAATTCTGTACATCTACACATAAGTGAGTCTCAAATTCAGTGAGGTTTTGGCCAGATAAGTGAATAACTGTTTTCACTGCCATCTCAAGCACTTTTCAGTCTGGTTGATTTCAAAGGGCAAGAGGGCAGAATTTAAAGTTAATCTTCCATTGAAGCAAACAGGATCTAAACTTTGACCATATCTGAAGATCTGAGCAATCAGATTAGTCAAAAGGATATATCTTCACATGATTTACCATTTCCTTTACCTGTTCTAAAGCAGCCAAATATAGAATTTATTGTACAGTTAAAGAAAGCCAGTTCTTGCTAGAATCTACATAGGTACAGACTTATTGCTTATTGCACTTCTGGCCTTCTTCATATTTCCAATGACATAATCAAACAACTGCAGAGTAATTTGGCTGATATTTTGGATTCAGGAAAATCTACATTCTACTATTAGATAGGTTATCTGTATGTACTTATTTCGTACTGTTCCAGGATCATGTACAACTTCTCAGTAAAATACCCTTCAGATACTCTCCTTAAATATTGGCAGTTCCATTAAAAGTTGTTCTTCAAGAAATATCCCACTCCATATCATCATCTGCCAATGTTTTTTTATATCTGTGCTTTATATCTCTGCTCAAACCAGTCTATCGTATCCAACTAGCAAGTCATTTCCTTTCAACTTCCTGGTCTTCATCCATGAAATCAAATGTGTTATCTATAAAAAGGGTACAGTTACATAGTAGTGCTAGCTTGCTGTTGTTTATTCATTCAATCGCTTCTGACTCTTCGTGACTTCATGGACCAGCCCACGCCAGAGCTTCCTGTCGGCCGTCGCCATCCCCAGCTCCCCCACGGTCGAGTCCATCACCTCCAGAATATCATCCATCCATCTTGCCCTTGGTCAGCCCCTCTTCCTTTTGCCTTCCACTTTCCCTAGCATCAGTATCTTCTCCAGGGTATCCTGTCTTCTCATTATGTGGCCAAAGTACTTCAGTTTTGCCTTTAATATCATTCCCTCAAGTGAGCAGTCTGGCTTTATTTCCTAGAGTATGGACTGGTTTGATCTTCTTGCAGTCCAAGGCACTCTCAGAATTTTCCTCCAACACCACAGTTCAAAAGCATCCATCTTTTTTCAGTCAGCCTTTCTTATGGTCCAGCTCTCCCAGCCATAGGTTACTACGGGGAATACCATTGCTTTAACTATGCGGATCTTTGTTGGTAGGGCTAGCTGCCATTCTTAAAATCATTCTTAAAAAGCCATTCTTAAAATCCAATCTAAAAAATCTAGCCCTACTGTTAATGGGAAGTCTACATCTCATTTTGTACCATTTGAGGAATGGCACTTTTTGGAACACACCCATTGTTACCCATTGTTTTAGCCAATGGAACATGCTATCCCACGTGCATCTCAGTACAAAGAACAGGAATAGTTAAAGCTGCCTTAGATCTGGATTAGATTATGGCAATTTGTACTCTTTCCTAGCACATTTTATAATTCAACAGTTTTGGCTCTTGAATCCATGTAGTTATCTATTTATTTGACTCATATGGCCTTATGTTAAAGATTCAATAAAAAACATAGAATCAGAATGCAAAAGGTACAAAACTTCAATGACACAATGGGAAAGGACATAAAAACAGTTTTAGCCATCCCTGATCAACTGTCACTCAGTGGGCACACAAAACACTTTGGCCTGTGGCCTGTTTGAAAAGCCAGGTTTTCAATGTCTTTCTGAAGCAGAGCAGGAATGGGGTCAAACAGGCCTCTGGGCAAATAATATTCTAAAGCTGTAGTCCTCAACCTCAGCAACTTTAAGATGTGTGCACTTCAATTCCCAGAATTCCCAGCCAGCATAGAATTCTAGGAGTTGAAGTCCACACATCTTTAAGTAGCTGAGGTTGAGAAACACTGTTTTAGAGGGCAAGAGCAGTGATGTTACAACATTATTAGTACAACACTGAGACTTTTCTTTTGCCATTAGACAGCATTTATAAACCTTCCTTCTTTTCTCACCACTTCTTCCATCATTTTTTTCCTCAAGGCAAGCAACAGAATTTGAAATAGTTACATTGCAGAGTCCTTGGTGCTCTCTGAGCTTGGTTGTTTGCTTGCAGATGTTTCATTACCCAACTAGATAACATCATCAGTGCAAATGAGTATGGGGTTTGCTCCCTGTTTATATACAGTAGCTTGCCCTACCAGTGTTGGTGGGGTGTGGTTTTCTTTTTGGTGGTTCCATGATTGGAGTATTGTTTTCTACTTGATTATTTGCCTGCTTATAATCCCTGCTTATTTTTTATTGTCTCTTTTGAATTGTGTGTAAATATGGACGGACAGGCAGAAGACTAGCAGAGCACATCCATGAACATCAACTAGAAGTCAGAAGACATGATGAAAACTCCTTAATTTCACAACACATGGACAGACTCAACCACAGTTTCAACTGGGAAACTCTAAGCATTCTAGACCAAACTAAATCCAAAAATGCTAGGGAATATCTGGAAGCTTGGCATTCAGACAAATCAGCCATCAATAGACTCATAGAAATAAACCATATTTACACACTATTCAAAAGAGACAATAAAAAAGCTAAGAAGGAAACAAAAGGACTGGAACACATCCTTTCCAGCAGCCTACACCCAGATAAGCAGGGATTAACATCAGGCAAATAATCAAGCAGAAAACAATACCCTAATCAAGGAACTACCAAGGAGAAAACTACACCCCCACCAATATTGGCAGGGCAAGCTACTCACACTCACTCACACTGATGATGTTACCTAGTCGGGTAATGAAATGTCTGCAAGCAAACAACCAAGCTCAGAGAGCACCAAGGACTCCACAGTTCAACCCTGAGCTACGTATATTCTCTTCTCTTAGAATAGTTACATTGCCCAATACTCGGGTGACACCCTATGTAGTTCTAGAGGCCGTCCATCTCGAAATCCCTTCAATTCACAACAGCAAGTTCTGCCTAGATTAAAATGACTGTTTAGAAAAATCCTGAAATAAAATCAGAAGCCCATTGTTTCCCTCCTCTTCCTCTCAGTTCACAGAAGCAGACTTTGGGGCTGTAATGAAAATGTACTTGTCATTTTAAAAACAAAACGTTCTTGGAAAATTTGAGACAATGCTGAGGACAATTATTTTTTCTCTCTTTTTAATATCATCCAACCAACCTTTTTGCTGGAGAATAGCAAAGGGTATATACTTCTATAGAGAAAGGGATTGAAAAGCTGGAAGAGTCATGGAAAAAAAGATTACAGGATTCAAATCACTAGCACAGAAGTCACAGATGAGTTCTTTGAGCACGTGGAAGCACTTTAGAAAGTAATCAAGAGAGGTCAAAACATTAAATTACTTCCCACCATGTTCAAATTTCCCTGTGATACAAGAAAGCATTATGGAAGCCCATTTTTCCTGCTCTAGGCAATAACATTTTCCTCATTACAAAACCACCAAATGGAATTTCAGAGTATATTTGGCTAGATTCTGAATACATCAGTGACTTCAGTGGGGTTAATCTTGGGGTTATGTCTGTGCAAATCTTCTATAAAAGACAAGAAAGCTAACATTTACCGATGTTAAATAACTACACAGTTAAAGATCTACATGTGTCTGGTTCCTGTAAATTCAGAGGGAATGTGTGACACACAATTGTTCATCTTTAATCATTTGTACTTTATGAAAAATCTAGAAGTCTCAAATCAGTTATTAAAGTTGCTTTACATTGTTTACTAAATATGTTTGAGATTTGAGGAGAAAGAATATTTTGCCTCCATTTGCAACAAATGTCTAATCTATGTTGAAGAATCAATACAACTAATATAATGATCAACTGTATATAGCTGATATTTTGCTGTACTTCTGTGCGCTGATTCCTGAATAAAATTACTATTACTATTACTATTTGTCCTCAAGTTGGTGCCGACTGTTAGCAACCACATACAGTAAATACATTTTCTCTGTGACCTGAATAATACTAGGAAATAAAACTAGGAAGGTGCTAATGAGCTCTCATTTTTATAATAAATAATCTCAGACTGCCTGTTACAGCTCTTCCTATTCAGAAGGGCATATAGATCGTCTAGAATAAGTGGGATCAGTTCGGAACCTTGTGATATCTAATACATTCGTGCCAAAAGAGTACCCTAAGTTTGAAACGTAATAGCTCAAGACACGGGAGCTGCCATGATAGGACAACTGCTAAAGGCCAACAGGTGGCAGGTAGAGAGGAATAGGAAAGGAGGAAATGACAGCCGTGAAGGAAATCAGTGGGCAGGAAGAAACAGACAGACAGCTGGTGTGGGAGGTAACATTGCAGTACTGTTGGAGGTGGGGAGGAAATAGGAAAACTGAAACGTACCTTTCACTGACTGCAGATTTCCAGGGTTTCGGCTTTGCTATCCCTGAAGATAAGCACAGCTTTTTTTTACCCAGATCTGCTCTCCCAAATCAGGGCACCTCCTGGAGTAGCTAGAAAGGACTGGGGCTGTGAAACCCATTCCATCAACTGCTGTAAAAGTTGTTAAAATAAATTTCAAAGTTAGAGATAAATTAGCCAAAGCACAGTCTCCACAGCCTTACCAATTGCCTCTAAAAATGCATTTTTATTTTTATTTTTACATGTTCTGGCAAGAATTTAACCTGTTAGTTCCACTTAATAAGCAAGTTTTAATCTGTAAATTGTATTAATTGATCTACTTCTCTACAAACCATAATGTGCCATTTGGCACTTTATGACAAAATTCATTACTAAATAATTCATTACTAGATTGGATTGAATTGCCAGTGATCACTGTAGTAGTCTTGGCTTAGGGGAGTCAGGCTAAATATTTTTGTGCAAATGGATAAATGCTTGTACGAAAGCATTGAACAAATCCCATGACTGTAATGCAAACATTTCTCAGGTAAATTCTTGTGCATTTGTTATTTAAGATGTCTTTCACTTGTTATAGCGATAGAAGAAGCTATAGAAGAAAAATGATTAAACTGTATTTACAAAAAAAATTATTTGGCTACATACATAGGATGATTATAAGAGTGACTGTAGAACGGTACAGTTGAATCATGCATGCATCATAGGGATAGAGGCCACAGATTTCTACATTCCCATTAATGCAGTTGATCTAGCAACTGAAATGACTATACCATGTCAGGATTTGCATAAATGTTTCACCTGTTCTCTCCCTAGCATTTATGCAGAGTAACCTAATCAGACATCTAGTAAATATTTTATACTTTCATCTCTATACCTAGAGTAAAATGTAGGTTTCCTCCTCCTGTCATTTTTTCTTTCATTAGAATTACTTGGTTCATGTGCAGGGGAATCTCACATGTTTTCCACAGTTATTCTCTTTTCCCATCTTTACCCTCTACATCAGCATATGTTCTTTGGCAGCTTACTCATCATTTGAGTACAATAGACCAAAGAAGACATTTAAAACATGGCATTCCTTAGCCAGCATTCAAACAGAGCTAATAAGGAAAAAATGCTCCTGATACATCTTCACACATAGAATAGGCAGGTTTCCTCATTAGCAGCTCTGAACTTCAGCATTTAGCTAAAGAAATTCATCGTTGCACCATCTGGAAACTATTTGAAAGTAGGGTAGATCATTTCTGTCCCTCCAGAAACAGCGAGAGAGTCAATGAACAGCAAGGAAACAAAATCCCATAGTGAGAAAACACTATAAAATTCTTAGATTCCAGGAAGAAAATAAAAACGGGTTACCTGCTTACCTGGCTTGCATCTGAGATGTTAAAATGAAAAGCTGAAACCCTCTGACTTAATCATTTGCAAACTTTAGACTAAGACGTACATATTTTTAGGTGTTACTCTCCCCCCATCTCCCCCCATTATAAATGTCTGTTTACTGCCATATAGTGGGAGAAAACAAGCTTGTGAAATACAGGGAAGGTAGGCACAAGTAGGAGGCTGGTAGGTTCCTTCCAGCTGGAACTAGGTTGTTACTATAGCAACACCCAAATGACAGACAGGCTTTTTTTGAATTTGAAGAGGTCTACTGTGATAATAGCACTTCCAGGATTTTTCCCCTGCCAAATGGTATGAAAAACCTGTTAGGATCCAAATTACCATATGCCATATAGTTACAAGTGTTGACTTTTAAATACTTTCTCAACTCCTTTTAAGCTGCCATCGGTGCTAGAAGCATGGCTATCTTGATAACATCCCACAAACTAAACCATGTTGTCATTCACACACACACACACTCAGTGGGACCCAAATCATGATTCCAAGGAAGTAGTCTCCGTAGAACAGATTTGCAAGAGTTCTGGAAATAATAGCGAGGGGAGGGGAGAGGCATTGAAATTAAGCCCATGGGCTAATTTTCTAACCCTGTCTTAGAACATTCCCCATCATATGGCTGTTCCTGATGCAAAATGATTTGGAAGACGTGCTTTGGGCCTTGTGGGAATACAGCCGCTCTCTGCCATTCATTAAAGAAGCCCACCTGTTTGAGACTTCTACACAAGCCTGGGCCAGATGTCACTGATTTACGGAATGCTTTCATTAAAACTAAAGTAACTCTTAAAGCAGCAGCAGCAGCAGCAGCAGCACCACCTATTTGTTTCACATGGAAGCCTGGAAGAAGTCAGTATCCTTTAATGAATAGCAGAGCAGGGGCCGGCTTGCAGGAGACCCCAAAAAGCTCTTTTTAAAAATCATTTTGAAACACTGCACAGCCCTGATACATGGAAATCCCGTGTTGAGACAGGAAGCAATCTCTTTCCTATGTCTGATGACTACTGTAGATGAAAAGAGTGGCTTTGGTGGACATAAACATTTATGCATTCTACTCCAAGGCCATTGGAATAAGACAGAGCTACAAATTCAGATCTTCAGGCAGAAACATAGTTGGGCTTCACTGAGTCATTTCCCACATAATGGGGGGGGGGGAAATCAGCCTAGGATTGCTGTACCAAGACAGCTCCCATGGTGATATCTGCTTTTTTTATTCCTACAATAGCAACCCTGTAAGTTAGGTGGGCCCAAGGTCTCCCAGTGAACGTCAATGGCTAAGGGTGGATTTGAACCTGTATCTCCCTAGTCCTAGTCCAACACTTTAACTATTACATCACATAGGAGCTACTGGCATCTGGATTTCTGCATTCCAGATCAGGTCGCCCTTCCCTCCATCTTCTAGATTGAAGGGTACCTTGGTTATGTCCTGGCATTGCAACTCAGTTGCCCTAGGCAAGATTATAATCCCTGGGAGAATCTGACCAACATTTATGGGAAGGAAGGAAGGAAGGAAGGAAGGAAGGAAGGAAGGAAGGAAGGAAGGAAGGAAGGAAGGAAGGAAGGAAGGAAATCCTTGCATGGCAATACTTTCCTTTAGAAGCAATTTCACTTTAATTTAACCTGATATAAAATCCAGAAGAAAGGGTTTGAAGGAATAAGGCCATATGTCTACTATTAGGGCTCCTATCACCTTAGTTCTTCCTCAACAATGATGACTTTAGCTGTATTCCTGTCTCTTCCAGAAAATAATAGAGTAAAGCTGCCTGGCTACCAAGCAGTCATTCTTTCTGTATTAAATCCCATTAAGGGTGGCAATGATAGGTCATCAATTTTGTGACCAAGGGCTTTTCCCAGTGCTTCTAACTATGACTGTAGGCTGCAGCAGTGGCCGAAGTGGAGGAGAAGAGACAATAAATTCTAAACAAAATCAATACATTTTAGGCTGCAGGAACTGAATCTCATTGTAAGGGCACTTCCACACTGTCACGGTTTCTACTTCACTAGAGTAATCAACATCCCCTCACATTCTGCTCCACACAAAAGGGAAATAAAACAAACAAAAAACCCAATCAGATTGGCACTTTGCAGATCTGCTCACCTCCTGCCAAGAGGAGGAGGAAACTGTAATGGTGCGTGGGGAAGACCTTGGGAGACTGGGCAAAGAGATGCTGCCAAGGGAACGGTCAGATAAGAGACAGCATAGTCCGCAGCTGGACAGTGGGTGGGGCAAGAGGCTCAGAAGAGACCTTCCCTAGTTTCTCAGGCTGTAAAGGAGATGGGGGGGAGGGGAGAATTGTACTTTCAGACTTGAAAGATTCTGTGAATGTAGCTTCACAATAAAGTAGAATTAGCTCATCTGGATGCGATTCCTATCTGATTTACCCAGTGAGGCTGACATCAATCTTGCAAGTCTGCAAGTACAATTTTCCCCTCCCCCCATCTCCTTTACAGCCTGAGAAACTAGGGAGGGTCTCTTCTGAGCCTCTTGCCCTGCCCACTATCCAACTGCAGGCTATGCTGTCTCTTATCTGACTGTTCCCTTGGCAGTGTCTCTTTGCCCAGTCTCCCATGGTCTTTCCCACATACCATTACAGAAACAAAGAGAAGTCTTATCAATTCCACTGGTGCTGTCATACCAAGGTAAAATCTGGGAGGAGGTGTTAGACTATACTTACATGAGGTTGCCAGAAGTTGAGTTTGACTTGAAAGAGGCTTTACTTTCTTTTTACTTCAAACAAATGTTCCTTAGGAATGTAATTTGAATCAACACATAGAAAAAAAATCTGGGTGTGGGTATGTGTAACTGGAAGAATAGCAGATAAATTTGCAAACTAATTTTGCCTTGCTTATAAATCAAATAAGCAGCTTATATCATTCGTGGGATTCATTCATATGAGGCAGGATATTGCACAATAAGTTTTCCTTTAGCCATCAAATCTTTCATAAGTATTCCAGACAGCGTGAGTAAAGGCTGGTGGAAGAGATTTACAATCCCAATTTATGGAGAGATTGACGTATAAAATTACAGCAATAAAGTGCAACACTCATCTTGTATATAAAACTGATTTCAGGTATTGCATTTCAATGACCTTGCAGGGAGAATTAAAAAATACAGCGGAAAGACATTTTAAAGCAATAATAGTTTTCAATTTGGAATAAAAATTCCATACATTCCACAGGTATCATAGGCAGAACAGAAAAAATTAACATGAGCATCTACAAAGGGAAAAGGGGATCAGTGGTTCTTCTAGATAAGACATAATCTCCAGAGCTTTCTTTAAAAGAGAGAGAGAGAGAGACTAAAGCCTTTCTAGTTTATTTTATTTATTTATTTATTTATTTATTTATTTATTTATTTATTTATTTATTTTTATTCCACCTTAATTTTTTTTTATAAATAACTCAAGGCGGCGAACATACCTAATACTCCTTTCTCCTCCTATTTTCCCCACAACAGCAACCCTGTGAGGTGAGTTGGGCTGAGAGACAGGAACTGGCCCAAGGTCACCCAGCCGACTTTCATGCCTAAGGCGGGACTAGAACTCTCAGTCTCCTGGTTTCTAGCCCAGCACCTTAACCAGTAGACCAGATATGAGATAGAGCATGTGATCCCTGCTCTTCTGCTTGTTCAAGAAATGACTACCCCTGTTTTACGGTTTTTTTAGCTAATGGATGAATAGTCAAGAAAAGATTAATATTCACACCAAAAGAAGGTCCTGGTTCATTTTTTAAGTTTCTATTATAGAATGTGATTGTAACTCTATGACAGTGTTTCTCAACCTTTGCAGCTTGAAGATGTGTGGACTTCAACTCCCAGAATTCCCCAGCCAGAATGCTGGCTGGGGAATTCTGGGAGTTGAAGCCCACATCTTCAAGCTGCAAAAGTTAAGAAACCCTGCTCTATAAAAACAAATTCAGAAATCCAGCCTTTTGGTATAGGTGCATCCTCACAACTAAAGTAGGAAAAATAAGAACTGGTCCCTTGTTCCCATAATCCTTCTTTCTCTCCTCCGGTAATGGAGTAAATACTATGCCAGGCTTCATGTGGTCAAAAAATAAAACGGGATGCTGGAAACAAGAAAGTCGTGGGATGTTTTCAGCCCCATTAGGTAGACCAGACCAGGAAACCTACTCCACAGGAAGGTTAAAACTACTTTTATTTAAATTGGCTATAATAATAAAAACTTGCAAGCCTGATTGTGCTATACCTCCTCCTCTTTTTATAATCCAGTAAATTAGGGAGGAATCTTCCTGAGTCACTTCCAAATGTTTTTTTAAAGTCTAGAATAGCAAGATAACAGCAAGATAATTTTCAGCCCCTTTTATCTAGGTAACAATTCCTGCATTTTTCCATCAAGGTGATCTTGCTTACTCTCTACAGATGTATAACTAGCTGTAAGTGAGAATTTGCTTAAAGATACTGAAGTTTTTAAAAACTGTATAGGATATGCATGAAAAGTTGAGAGAAGCATTTCAGCAAAAGACAATGACATTGCAAGTTTCCTTTATGTTGCCATGCCATTTCTCTTAATCTGCATATTAAATTCATCAGAGAAACACACTTAAAGGCAATTACCATTCAAGCAGGCATGCTGTCACAAAACAAAAGAGTCACAAGCCAGGGGTTTACAAAGCATATATCCTGAAAACCAAATTAATATATTGCATATGGAATCATTTGTAGAATCACTTCAAAGTTGATTTGTAAAATTGATTCAGATAAGGCGGCCACTTTAATTTCTTGAACAATCTAGATCATTTTTCAGACACAGATATGAGTTGTTAAGTTCCAATCTACCTTGCCAGTGAAAATTGCATTCAGACTAAGTGAAAAGGAACACTTTGTTTGAACTGTGGTATCTATGGAACAAAAACTGTTGAGGTTTGCATTTCAGAACCTTACTATGTTCCATGCTTAGAACATAATCTTATGTGCATAAAAACAGCTATAAGGTGAGGGTACAAGATCCTTTCAAAAGGACTTGTTGCTTTCTTTACAAAGACAAAGAAATGATGAAGGGAACTCTAAAAGAGAAAAACAATGAAATAGAGCATGTGACAGGATGAACAAATACTGCAAAGAAGTGATTTCATAAAGACTGTTCAGAGCTATGGCAGATTTGGCCACAAAAATATTGAATAGATAGGAGAATTTAACAAAGGACTCAATATTAAGTCTTGATATTCTAAATTCTTGATATCCAAATTGAAATTTAGAGAATAAATTCTATATTAAAGTAAATAGAACGAAAACACTTATTTACTATCCACAGAAAAATAGTCAGAGGAACCTCTAGGTTTAATTCACCATGACCTCAGTGCACCCTTTTCAGTAAAGATCCCTGGAAGAAATGCTTTCCCCTCCCATAATTTATAGATTATTTCTCAAATATGTTTTTACTTACCTTGTTAAAGAAAAATGCAAAGTAATACAAAAGCACAAATACCATATGGCCAGAGTAAGCAATACATTTGGAAGCAATCTTAAAACTCTGCATAGTGATAATAGTAATGGATGGAAATGACTTTAAACAATATTAAATGACCAAGGCATTAAGGTTGAAAAAACAATTCCATATATTCCAGGACAGAATGGTGTGGCAGAAAGAAATATAATTCATTAATTACAATTGAATTGTAAATGCAGAAAGCATGCTTCTCAGTGCTAGACTTCCAAACAAATATTGAAGAAAAACCAACTTACTTGCAAAACAGCTGCCCACCAAAGGTAGAAAACTGTTAGCCTATAAGGTAGACCAGACTAAGAAATAGACACTGTGTATGCCTAAAGCTACTTTTAATAGAATAGCTATAGTAACAGTATCTTGCAAGTCTGGATTTGCTTCCCTGCCTCCCTCTTTTATCTTCAAGCAAATTGTGGGGGGGGGGGCTATCTGAGGTATTGTTGTAAACCACTTTCTTGGTCTAGGCTCAAGTCACATTTATCTGATCACTGCCTTGGTAATGGATTTTCCCTCTGTCCTTCAAGGCCATCCTCTCTACATAAAGTAAATCAAATATTAAATATGTTAGAATATTTGGATCCAAAGTATATGCTTACGATCCCAAGGAAAGAAGGTAAAACTGGACTTCAGAAGTGATGGAGTGTTTATTGGTTATGGGTTGAGCTGCAAAGGAAAAAGAATCCTTGATTTCTCCACAGAAACAGTAAAATTACAAAAGATGGTATACTTTGATGAAAGACAAAAACCAAGCACTAATGAGATATCATAAATCAATTTAGACATCTCAACAAGAGAAGAAACAGTGCAGCAGGCTCAAGAAGAACAGACTGTGTTTCTGTAGCTGCCACAAGAACAGATTGTGATATTCATTGGCAACAGGGAACCCAAGCAAAAAGAAGATGCAGAAACCGGGCCAGACACAAGCATACCCAAACAAAAGGGTATCACCTAATGTAATTTCTCTTCTAGAAGAAAGGAGGAGACCCCAGAGCCCTTCACATGAAGGACACTGAAAGGATACCGATGCTGAAGCACAAAAGTAGCTACAAGCCATGAGAAAAGAGATTGAATCTCATCACCAAAATGAAGCATGGACTCTTCCAGAAGTACCAAAAGAGAGAATGACCCTTGAATGTAAATCGGTCTTCAGCATCAATGCAGAAGGAACATCCAGTGCTACAGCTGGTTCCCAAGGGATACGCCCCAAAATATGAAGACAGCAATGAAACCTTAATATCAGCAGTGAGGTGTACTTCCATCAGGTCATCAGTGGCTCAGCGGGTAAGACGCCAGGCTTGTTGATCGGAAGATTGCAAGTTCGGAGGTTCGAATCCCTAGCCCTGCGTGCGCAGTGAGCTCCCGCACTAGCCCCAGCTCTTGCCAACCTAGCAATTCGAAAGCATGCAAATGCAAGTAGATGAATAGGTACCACTTCGGTGGGTAGGTAACAGCGTTCCGTGCGTGTCATGTGGCCACATGACCGTGGAAGCGTCTTCGGACAACGCTGGCTCTTTGGCTAACAAACGGAGATGAGCACCAGCCCCTAGAGTCGGACACGACTGCACAAATGTGCGGGGGGTACCTTTACCTTTTTATTAACTAAACAAGAAAATGAATGTTCCATAAAGCCTTCTTGTATGGAGGCGTTAAGGAAGATGTATACATGCAATGACCACCATTGTTTGAAGAATCTGATAAAATAGGGTTCCTGTACAAGCCTGAATCAAACTGTTATAACCTGGATTGTAAAGGTAAACTGAATGTTTCCTAGGAGTTTACAAAAGGTAAAAATGACCCCCTTCTTGTACTTGAGGTACAAAAATGAGACATGGACATATATCTTGCTGATTTGATTTTGTATGTTGATGATGAAAGGGATATTCAAGAAATTATAAAATAAATAGAGATGAAGCAACTGGTACAGTTCTATTATCTACAAACTCAAAGAAAATAAGATGGAAGCTTTGTAAGAGAAAGAGAAGATAATGGACCTGATAAACTACCTTGGACTGATAGAGGCTAATGATGTGGGCATTCCAATGGAAACTAATTGTTTTAAAGGCAGTGATGTCAATGAGACTCTACAAGACAACAATAAGTACAGAAGAGTAATTGGAAAACTCCTGTACATAAAAATGTTAATAAGGTCAGATATTGCTGCAGATGTGCCAATAGAAGAAGTTTTGTCAAAAGGATAGGTATCTAAAAAGAGCTACAGATATGCAATTGAATGTGCTTGTAACCAGTAATCCTAGATTAGTGGGCTCTATGGATGCAAACTGGGCTGAAGACAAAGAACATTGAAAGTCTGCTAGTGGCATATGTTTTATGATGGAAGAATTATCAGTATGACAAGTAAGAAACAGCCAGTTGTTGTCCTATCCTTTATTGAAGCAGAATACATGTCTGCAGCTCAAGAGTGTCAACAGCCGACTATGCTACACAAGCTGCTATCTGATTTTGGAATCAAAGAACCAAAGCCAACCACAGTGCACAAGAATAAAAAGAGTGGTGTCCTGCTTTCCTAGTTGGAGATGATTACACCATGCACAAAACACATTGATGCTAAATACCACTGTATAAAAGAAACACAACACAAAGGGCTTATTGAGCTGAAATATCGTACAATAGAAGAAATGTTGGCAGATATTCTCATTAGAGCTGTCCATGAAACAAAACACTGCATTCCAAAAGTTCTGTCACTATCTTCCAGGCCAGTCATGGTTCAAGTAAAACAAATACAGAATGTTTTGCCTGGTCCAGGTTTGAACAATCTGAAACCTAAAACACTTTCAGATGTTCTGGATGTAGAAATAGTGGGATTCAGAACAAGCCTCTTTGACTGCAAAATCTGTGGGACTACTAAACTATAGCAAAGAGACATGGAAATCTCCAACCCTTTCTTGTTCTGTAGCAGTCATCTAGATATTTGTAGACCTAGGTGGTGTCTGAACTATAAATGATTCTATTGTTATTTACAGGAGTAAATAAGTCAATGTAAGATTCATTTCACTAATATACTGTAAACTCTATAGAGTCCAATTCAATTGTGATAGTAGAGCGTGGTGGCTCAGCGGGTAAGACACCAGGCTTGTCGATCGGAGGATCCCAAGTTCGGAAGTTCGAATCCCTAGTCCCGCGTGATGGAGTGAGCTCCCACACTAGCCCCAGCTTTTGCCAACCTAGCAATTCGAAAGCATGCAAATGCAAGTAGATGAATAGGTACCACTTCGGTGGGTAGGTAACAGCGTTCCGCGTGCATCATGCCGGCCACATGACCGCAGAAGCATCTTTGGACAATGCTGGCTCTTCGGCTAACAACCGGAGATGAGCACCGCCCCCTAGAGTCAGACACGACTGCACAAATGTGCAGGGGGAACCTTTACCTTTTTATTCATTTCATAAATTTAAAAAAATGAGTGTGCCTAAATCTCTTGGGTATTAGTTATAGAGCAGAGCTTAGTCACAAGTTGATCCAAATAGCATTACATAGTTGGAGGAACTTATGGAAAATTATATATTCACTTGAAGTATATTCCTGTCTTTTCCTCCAAGAAGGGCAGCTAATTTCTTGACTTCCCTTTTCACTACCCAGGAGCACCTCTGTTTTATCAAGATTGTATCTATTTGATTTCCTCTTCACTCTTGATGTTAACCATTGTTTAGGACTTGAAAAACCTCCCTGCAATCCAACTCCTATGACTTTTAACCACAGGAAAAATATGCACTTTCAAGAACATCGGTGCAATGTCATATTCAAACAATTCAAAGCTGAATTAGTTCATAGTTAACATGTCCATGCAGTTTTCTGAGCAACAGTGGAAGTTGTATTTTGTTATGTGTAATTATCATTTATTGGTTTAACCAGATTACTGATGGTGATTATATAAATCACTCGAGTTGATCATGGCTGGAGTAGTTTATAAGCCCTGTAAAATGGGGGAGTTAGTGTATCATCATCATCATCATCATCCTGAATCAATCCACTGCAGTATGAAGGCATCTTCATTGAAGATTATGTATGGGAATCTACCACACCACCACACTGGTCCAGTGTAGGTCGGTAGACAGATATTTGAACTTCCTGGTCTAGGGATAAGAGAGAATGACTGGCCCAAAGTCATTATATTCTTTATCTAAAACATGCCCTTATCATGAGCATGAGAAACTGCATTGTCAAAGATGAGTTGCCTTGGACCAAGCTACATGATACTTGGATTTCTCTGTAAATTCTCCACCCATCCCATTTTTCAAAAATGTTAAGCAGGAAGACTGTAATCTTGAATTAAGAATCGGTGAGACTCCTGATATTTTTTTCCAGCCATTTTTCAGCTCAGAATCCACCTCTCAAATTTACCTTTCACCTATAGAGGAAAGATCTCACCACTGCCCTGCAAGTACAGTATGTTTCAGTAGCATGTCCTTAAGGTCTTTAGAGGAGGAATTGAACCTGGACATATTTAGTGGATTTCCTTGGCCACCACTCCTATTTTAGTGCCTATCTGTTGATGTGCAACAGCTTTCTTCTATAGAGTTAGTAAAAACAATGGTATGGACTTCCACAGATAGATTCAAAGTCCTTTGTTGCTTTTGTGAGTTTTCTTCTATTCTTTCTCATCAAAACATTACTGCTTTTGACTGTCTGAATCTTATCTAGTGCACAGTGGGTGCTTTGCACACTTATGGGTACAGTTTCATTGAAGGTATGAAATACTGCATTGGAACAGAGCCCAGTATGCAGAGACTGAGGCTAAGAAAAGTATATGCAGTACACCATGGCATCCAAGAATAACTTTCAAAGAACACCTTTATCCTTTTTGAAAAGAGAAAAGACTTTTAGTAACATACTGAGTTTTTTCTCCCCTAAAGGACCCATAATCTCTAGGTGGTAGAGCTGAAAATGAAAGTATCGTGTAGAACAACAACAGAAAAGATAAGGCATCTGATGGAAAGAAATATTCTATAAATCTCTCCAACCAAAGTTATATTTCAACAGTACACATTTACCCATTCAAAACAGCATCTATTTACTATTCCCATAAGGGGGCAGAATTATTCATTGCCTGTGAGTTGCTGCTGACATTTGCTTTGATACGGTAGAGTCTTTACAAAGAGAGAATGAAATCTGTTTCATACAGCAAATCCTAATGGAAAGGAAAGGGAAATATACTAAGTTAGCAAGCTTGGGTTCACTTTTACTCAAGTGAAGGAGGCTTTATGCACTGAATGGCCTATAGGTCCTACTCTTCCTGTCCTGGCATCATGAGTCCCAACTAGCTCCATCTCATGCTTTGAGGCCAGGGGATTTAACAGCTGGAGATGAAGATCGGTTCTAGAGATACAATTATAATGCTTCAGAAGAATACCAAACAAACATTCCAAATGCAGTTACACATATAGCAAAATAGTACATTGTAACTATTTTTTTCCCATTTGAAGGCTGGTATGCATAACTTTGCATCTCCTTGAAGTTTTGGTTGCAGCTCCCCTAATTTGCCATCAGATTTTAACTTTTAATGTGACAAAAGGAGAAAATGACTAAATACATGAGCAGTAATCTTCACTTAATTTAAACCAAATTTAGTTTGTGTCTTAGTTACATATGAGTCTTAGTTACACCTACACCTTTGGTCTGGGCCTATCCAGTTTTTTGGGAGTTTCCTCCCCCAGCAGACCCTCAAGAGCCAAGTTGTGACCCCATCAGCAAAATATTATAAAGAGGAATATTAAGAATTGGTTTTGGAAGGTTATATGGCTTTGTTTAATGATGGATATCTCACCCAGATCCTCCAGAATTCATGTTATGACTTGCCGACTCTTATCTTGTTATTGCACAGTTAGAGAGATCTTTTCACTACTAAATATACTAAAGAGGGTAATTTTTCTTATTTACTGAATGCCCCAGCTTCTAGAAGCCGGTGGAAAGCATGAAACACAATTCTATAAAGACTGGATTTCATCAAGGCTCTGGCTAGAATCCAGTTTTGTATAAACAAAACAGCTAATTGTCAGTACATACACATTGCCAGTCTGGGTCTCAAGTATATGGAGATGCCTCTCAGTGTTTCTAAGCAATTCTGTGTGTGTGTGTGTGTGCGCGTGCATGTGTGTGTGCACTGTGCATTATTAAAACAGGAAACCAGTTTCCTCCCCCTGCTAACCAATATGCAGGCAAGAGAGATGAGTTTTGCATGTTGTAATGAGGACTTCCATCAAAACATCTGTGGGTTATGAGTGTGCTTAATCTATTCTAATTGTGTCATGAAGCAATTTGAGAGAGCGAGTGCATAAATTGGTACTGTGAATCAAAGTGTAGGTTTGTACCAATGTCTCCTGAAGATAAGCTGCAACATGCTGTAATATTTTTAAGCATTTTTTTAAAAAAGGATGCTTTCCTTTCCTTGAAAGCAGGATTGAACAATTCATTGGAACCAAGAGGTGGCATGATTATACGCATAGCATGTTTCACTGGGATTGACAATGCTAGAAGCCTAACTGGTCACCTAGGGTGCATGTTAAGCAGGATGCCAAATTTCAAGGAAAATCACCACCACCATCGTCTTCATTCCAAAATGGAAATATTTCTCAGTTTACCAAAAACCTCAGTCTCGATGTACCCTTGGGGTTTGGAGGTAGGGACACTGATAAATGGCTTACCTAAGGCGCCAATTGCTGGCAACCAGTACGGGGCCACCAGTGCTAGGAGCAATGCACCAACCATTGGTTCAGCTTTTTCCAGACCTACAAATCTTAAAGTTGTCATAGTATCCAGTTCTCATAAAAGATGGTATGGAACTGCTACAGTCATGCTTGCTGCACCCATAAAAAAGACACAGGGCTTTGGTTACAAGGTTGGGGCCACCATTTTGACTTTTTTGACTCCCCTGCAGATGCTGCTGCTTTTAGCTCTATTACAGTTTGAACCCCTTCCTCTGCTATGCCACCGCTTCACTCTCTGACTCCATTGTATTAACCAGCGGGCATGAGGACCTGTCACTAAAGAATCCCAGGATTTAATCAGATGAAAAAGCTACAGTATCATTTATTGTCCAGATAGATTCGTGTTTCCAAAGAAGCAGCTGTAATGGGACCAGATTTCATCATTGTTGGGAGAGGCACAATTTCATCTTTGAAATTAATGACAATCCTTAATGTCTCATTAATGTTGGCCCTGAGGCAGTCCAGTGTGCTATTTCTGATCAGAATTTTATTTGTTTGCTTAAAAATTGTCACTTGCTTCTTGTTATAGTAATCATAATTCCAAAGCAAGCTACAAAATAGGATCAATAACCACAAAATCTTAAGTACATAAAATTACAACACATATAAGAATTATAAAATTACATCTCCTTTTGCCAGGACAATAAGAACAATGAGGAGATAGAGCAGCCTGTTGTTGTTGTTGTTCAGTCGTTTAGTCGTGTCCGACTCTTCGTGACCTCATGGACCATAGCACGCCAGGCCTTCCTGTCCTCCACTGTCTCCTGGAGTTTACTCAAATTCATGTTCGTTACATCGGTGATGCTATCTAACCATCTCATCCTCTGCCGTCCCCTTCTCCTTTTGCCTTCAGTCTTTCCCAGCATCAGGGTCTTTTCCAGTGAGTCCTCTCTTCGCATTAGGTGGCCAAAGTATTTGAGCTTCAGCTTCAGTATCTGTCCTTCCAATGAGCAGTCAGGGTTGATTTCCTCTAGGACTGACTGATTTGACCTCCTTGCAGTCCAAGGGACTCTTAAGAGTCTTCTCCAGCACCACAGTTCGAAAGCATCAATTCTTCGGTGCTCAGCCTTCCTTATGGTCCAACTCTCACAGCCATACATTACTACTGGAAAAACCATAGCTTTAACTATACAGACCTTTGTCGGCAAGGTGATGTCTCTGCTTTTTAATACGCTGTCTAGGTTTGCCATAGCTTTCCTCCCAAGGAGCAAGTGTCTTTTAATTTCATGGCTGCAGTCACCGTCTGCGGTGATCTTGGAGCCCAAGAAAATAAAATCTGTCACTGCTTCCATTTCTTCCCCTTCTATTTGCCAGGAAGTGATGGGACCAGATGCCATGATCTGAGTTTTTTTAATGTTGAGTTTCAAGCCAGCTTTTGCACTCTCCTCTTTCACCCTCATCAAGAGGCTCTTTAGTTCCTCTTCACTTTCTGCCATTAGGGTGGTATCGTCTGCATATCTGAGGTTGTTGATATTTCTCCTGGCAATCTTAACTCTGGCTTGTGATTCATTCAGCCCGGCATTTCTCATGATGTACTCTGCATATAAGTTAAATAAGCAGGGTGATAATATACAGCCTTGTCGTACTCCTTTCCCAATTTTGAACCAATCGGTTGTTCCATGTCTGGTTCTAACTGTTGCTTCTTGACCCGCATACAGGTTTCTCAGGAGACAGGTAAGGTGGTCTGGTACTCCCATCTCTTTAAGAATTTGCCACAGAGCAGCCTAGAGTCAACTAAAAGACTAGTGCCAAGATCTTAAAAGGTTTGGTGACAGCTAGGACTGACCAGAGAGGGAATTTCTCAGTCAGGGTGTCTACATTGAGAATGCCTTTTCTTTGTTTGTCACTTAGCAAATTCCTGTCACATCTGGCACTGTAGGAACCCAGATCTTAATCTCTGCACTTTATCAAATCACTGAGCCATCAGATCTATTCAGATTGACCCTGCCTTTTCCTGCCTGCTACCTAAAAGGTTAAGGATTGAGTATATTTTGGAGAAGACTCCTGAGACTACCGTAGACAAGAAAACAACAAATCAATCACAAAACAAATCAATCCAGAGTTCTCACTTGAGGCACAAATGACCAGGCTTAAATTATCAGATTTGGACACACAATGCAAAAACCTGGCTTCCTGGAAAAATTATAATGGTGGGAAAGGTGGAAGGAAACAGAAAAAGAGGAAAACCAGCAGCAAGGTGGATGGACTCAGTTACTGTAGCGATGAGTGCACTGTTGGAAGACCTGAAGGACCAAGTTAGGGACAGATCGTCATGGTGGAAATCTATCTATGTGGTTGCTGAGTCAACACCAACTTGATGGCACATAATCAGTCAATGATGTCTTCTATTATATATAGCTTAAATGTCAAGGATTTAGCAAGTTCATGTTAAAAGTATATGCTATATTGTGTGGTAAGTACACAATTAGTTTTATTATGCAACAGTATATCAGCAGGGAATCCAAGATACTCCAAGGGTTCCACTTAAGAAAAAACCTGGAGCATACAAACAGACAGGGGCACAGACATATGAAATAGTCTGCAAGGGACTGCAGACGGAGCATAAACAAATGATGATGATGATGATGATGATGATGATCATCATCATCATCATCATCATGGGCCTTTGGTATCTGCATGGCTTTTTCACAGTTGCTTTGCCCATAGAAGTCTTTATGATAGGAGTGCAAAAGCAGAGTTAGCCAATTTTTTAACCATCTTCTAGGCTAAGTGCTCACTAACCAAAATTGCTTATTCAGTAGCAATTTTTAATCACATTCCAGTGCTGAAGAGTAAAGGACCAGAAAACCACACAAATAAGTGTGAAGGAGGACAAAATGTCTGTTGTGGTTGTTGTAGTTATATTTTTATCCTCTCACTCGCTGGATTGTCACCTTGTTGTGGTGAGTGGGCTTGTGTGTTCCCAATGAACCCTGTAAGCGAAGCCGTCGGGAGTCATGTACTCCTGGTAGGGTCACCCATGGCGGTAAGGTCCAGGGGGAGGAACCAGACAAAGAACGATCCAAGAAAGTCCTCAACGGCAGAACAGGCGGAAGATAACAAGGTGTATTGTTACAACGGCTGCGAAGGCGGATGAAGGCTGCAGCAGACAAAAGGTCACCAATCATCATGGTATCCATGCCATTGGATTAGAGCCTTTTTCTGTGAAGGTTGTGTGCTGATCGTTGTGCACCGATCTCCACACATAAAACAAATTCACGCACAGGCGTCTTCCAACCACACCAAACCCAAAACAACCAAAAGTCCCATGGCGATTGACGAATGACAATGGGGGCAGGACTGTGAAATCCGGAAGCTCCTAGTCATAGACCAGCACATGGGCGGTGGATACGGATTCAGTCGCCCTAACTCAAGGATCGAGGCAGTTGAGTAGTTCGGCAGCTGTATCCATGACTGAGCAGCCCTATTTAGGATCCACTCTGCTCGCCCCATATGGGGAGGGGGCTAGAAAAGGTGCCCTAAACATAGCCTGCCTCATTTTCTCCCTGACTGGATTACCGCGACCAGTGGGGTCACCATCTAGCGGTCGTAAAAAACACATGAATTTTGGAACATGGAATATACGGACACTGCAAGACAATATGGATAGTGAACGACCTGAACGTAGGACTGCCATTATTGCAAGGGAGCTGAGACATTTTAATATTGATATAGCAGCACTCCAAGAAACTCGAAGAGCAGGAGAAGGACAGTTGAAGGAAGAAAAAGGAGGTTATACCTTCTTTTAGAAAGGACTGCCTGAACAAGAACGACGAATACATGGGGTAGGCTTTGCTATCAAAAACAACCTTGTGAAGCTCTTGTCAGAAGTTCCCACTGGGATTAACAAACGACTCTCAACTCTCCGAATAAAACTCACCAAAAACCAACAGGCAACTATCCTAAGTGCTTACGGACCAACACTAGATGCAGATGAGGATATCAAGGAAAAATTTTATACCCAGCTGGACACCATCTTATCCGAGATACCAAAGGAGGATAAAATTATCCTCCTGGGCGATTTCAATGCAAGAGTTGGGCATGACTTTGATTTGTGGCCAGGGATCATTGGGAAAGAAGGAGTTGACAACAGCAACACGAATGGAATCTTACTTCTGACTAAATGTGCAGAGCATAACCTTGTCATTACTAACACACTATTTCGCCAGAAAAATAAATTTAAAACATCATGGAAGCACCCACGGTCGAAGCACTGGCATCTTTTAGATTATGTAATTGTCCGTGCTAGAGATCGCCGTGATGTACTTCTCACCAGAGCCATGACGAGCGCCGATGACTGCTGGACAGACCATCGATTAATTCGATCCACAATGGCCATAAAGATTGTCCCTCATCGTAGGCTCCAAGGAAGAAAACCAAGGCGTAAAATGAATACACTGGCCCTTCAAGATCCTATTAAATGAGCTTGCTTTCAATCAGCTCTCAAGGAACATCTGCCTATGGAACTTCCTGAAAATGTTGAGGAACACTGGGTAAAATTGAAGACTTCTATTATTTCAGCCTGTGAACAAACTATCGGATACCAAACTAAGAGACATCAGGACTGGTTTGATGAGAACGATAGTGAGATTGAACATATTATTGACAAGAAAAGGAAAGCCTTCCGGATATGGCAAAAAGATATTAACTGTGCCGTTAAGAAAAAAATCTACGCCAGTGCAAAGGCAGAAGTCCAAAGAAGAACTAGAGAACTTAAGAACATATGGTGGATAAAAAAAGCCCAAGAAACCCAACATTTTGCAGATGCTCATGATGCACGGGGCTTTTTTAATGCCATAAAGGCCATCTATGGACCAACAAAACATGGCACAAATCCCTTACGCTCAGTAGATGGTGCTAAACTTCTAAAGGACAAAGAGTCTATTGCACTGCGCTGGAAAGAGCATTACTACAATCTCCTTAATCGTCACTCTACTGTGGCTGATGAAGTCTTCTTGCAAATCCCACAAAAACAAATAAGAGATGAGCTTGCAGTAACACCCTAGTTTGGAGGAAGTCAGTAAAGCCACTAAACAAATGAAAAATAACAAAGCTAGTGGACCTGATGGGATTCCTGCTGAAGTCTTTAAAGAAGGCGGGCCTGAACTTACACAACAACTTCATAAGCTCATCGAAAAAATCTGGATGAGGGAGGAGATTCCAGCAGACTTTAGGGATGCCATAATTATCACTCTCTTTAAAAAGGGTGATAGAACAGACTGTGGAAACTATCGAGGCATCTCCCTTCTAGCCACAGCAGGCAAAATCCTGGCAAAGATCATCGCAAACCGTCTCCTATCTGTATCAGAAGACATCCTCCCTGAAACGCAAAATGGCTTCCGCCCTTCCAGGGGAACAGTGGATATGATCTTCACTGCACGACAGCTTCAAGAAAAATGCAAGGAGCAAAACTGCCCTCTGTACATGGCATTTATTGATCTGACTAAAGCTTTTGATACTGTAAATCGTACTGCTCTCTGAACCATCCTTCTGAAAATCGGATGCCCTGATAAATTTGTGAACATCTTGAAGCTACTCCATGACGACATGATGGCAACAATCCTGAATAACAATGGCTCTCAAAGCGATCCATTTAAAGTGGAATCCGGCGTTAAACAGGGATGTGTTATTGCTCCAACCTTATTCGCTATCTTCATCGCTATGATTATACACCTTGTTGAAGAGAAACTTCCTACTGGTGTAGAAATTATATATCGAACAGATGGAAAGCTTTTTAATCTTAGTAGACTGAAAGCAAAAAATAAGGTAATTACAACTTCTGTTATAGAACTTCAATATGCTGATGATAACGTAGTCTGTGCACACTCCGAGGAAGATCTTCAAACTATCCTAAACATCTTTGCAGAAGCATATGAAAAGCTCAGCCTCTCGATTAACATTAAAAAAACCAAAGTGCTTTACCAGCAAGTTCGAACCAATCTCTCCGCAGCGCCATCAATCCAGCTTAAATGTGTGTCACTAGAAAATGTCGACCACTTTTCTTATCTCGGCAGCCATCTATCTACAAAAGCCGACATCTATGCTGAAATTCAGCATCGCCTGAGCTCTGCGAGTGTAGCTTTCTCCCGAATGAAGCGTAGAGTGTTTGAGGATCGGGACATTCGCAGGGAGACCAAAATGCTTGTTTACAAAGCCATTGTACTACCAACCCTTCTGTACGCCTGTGAAACATGGACCCTCTACAAACGCCACCTCCAACTTCTTGAAAGATTCCATCAACACTGCCTCCGAAAAATTCTGCAAATTACTTGGGAAGATAGGCAGACTAATGTTAGCGTATTCGAAGAAGCAAAAACCACCAGCACTGAAACAATGATCATCCAACATCAACTTTGCTGGACCGGCCATGTTGTTCGAATGCCTGACCATCGTCTTCCAAAGCAGCTACTTTACTCCCAACTTAAGAATGGAAAACGGAATATTGGTGGACAGCAAAAGAGATTCAAAGACACTCTCAAAGCTAATTTTAAAAAATGTAATGTCAGCATTGAGAACTGGGAAGCCCTAACTCATGAACATTTCAATTGGAGGTCAGCCTTTATTAATGGCGCTATGGACTTTGAAGAAGCACGAGTACAGGGTGAAAGGGAGAAAAGAGCTAAAAGGAAGGCACGTCAGGCAAACCCTCATCATGACCGTCTCCCACCCGGAAACCTATGCCCTCACTGTGGGAAGTTGTGCAGATCCAGAATTGGCCTTTATAGCCACTTACGGATCCACTGTTCAAATTTTACCTTTGGAAGACAATCTTACTCGGCTACGAGTGATCGCCAATGATGAATGATGATTTTTATCCTACCTTTTTTATATACTGTATAACTCAAGGTGGTGAACAAACCTAATACTCCTGCCTCCTATTTTCCCCACAACAACAACCCTGTGAGGTGGGTTGGGCTGAGAGAGAGTGACTGGTCCAAAGTCACCCAACTGCCTTTCATGCCTAAGGGAGGCCTAGAACTCACAGTCTCCTGGTTTCTAGGCCAGCACCTTAACCACTACACCAAACTGGCTCTCTAGGTTGAATTATGACATTATAATTAATCATAATGTTAATCTTTGTGGTGAATTTCCTGTTGGTGAAACTGAGAGTTTGTTCATTCGAAGAGAATATTTGTAGCTCAGGGTTGAACTGTGGAGTCCTTGGTGCTCTCTGAGCCTTGTTGTTTTCTTGCAGACGTTTCATTGCCAGGCTAGGCAACATCTTCAGTGCTAAAAGGGAGTGGAACTTGCTCTCTGTTTATATACCCTGGCTTGTCCTGCCTGTGTTGGTGGGGGTGTTGTACTCTCCTTAGTAGTACCTTGATTGGGTTGTGTGCTGCTTGGTTGATTGACTGAGTTAATAGTTCCTTGATTAGGGTCTATTGTGTTGTTTGACTGCTCCTCTGCTGCTAATCTTGCTGTTAATCTTTGCATATCTTGTTGTTGATTGCTGGCCAAGAGGTGTTCTGGTCTTCTGGCTTTTCTATTGTCTCTTATGAATGGTATGTAAATGTTGTTTACCTCTATGTGTCTGTTGATGGCTGCTTTGTCTGAGTGCCAAGCTTCCAGGAAAGAATAGAAAATAATAGAAAAGCCAGAAGACCAGAACACCTCTTGGCCAGCAATCAACAACAAGATATGCAAAGATTAACAGCAAGATTAGCAGCAGAGGAGCAATCAAACAACACAATAGACCCTAATCAAGGAACTATTAACTCAGTCAATCAACCAAGCAGCACACAACAACCCAATCAAGGTACTACTAAGGAGAGTACAACACCCCCACCAACACAGGCAGGACAAGCCAGGGTATATAAACAGAGAGCAAGTTCCATTCCCTTTTAGCACTGAAGATGTTGCCTAGCCTGGCAATGAAACGTCTGCAAGAAAACAACAAGGCTCAGAGAGCACCAAGGACTCCACAGTTTGTTCATTTCCCACAAGTACTCAGTTATCTAGAATAATCTCAGAGAAGTATTGCACATATAAGGCAACATTTCACGTTGTTTTGTCTAGCATTCAGAATAGTTCAGCAGATGTTTCTAATGTCATGACTGATCCGTTGGAGAGTGTGTTTTCTTGCACACGCAGAGTATGAGAAAGCGATCAGCACCAGAGACCATAAATGACGCCAGTCATTTTAGTAACTTAGTTGCAGTTATAATTGTTACTCATATAAACAGATATTTACAGTCTTCTTCCAGATCCCTGGAAGTATTACAATTCCACATACCAGATAGTAGAAACAAAAAAACAGAAGTAAACAGAAACAGAGTAAGCAGGGTGGGGCAGGCAAGCTCTTTTATACTCTTCAACCTGGATCACCTGCTGCCTGACCTTTTAAAGTTTTCAGGTGTTTACCTAATAAGGTTATATTGCTGTGACTTACTCCTCAAGGAATAATACACCAACATGATCCCCTTCTTTCTAGATAACTAATCTCACCTATACATGTTCAGTAGACAAGATAAATCATAGGGGAGTGGATAATGTTATGAGTACAAACCATTTCAAGCTAATACTGTAGCTGGAGTAAGTCTCAAAACAAAAATAATTGTCTTTTTGAGAGTACTCAGATCAAACGTGGCCATTCTAAATGGCTCTTTTTTAGATTTCGTGGTGTCCTGGAGGACGATTGGCACGTGGTTGCTATTAGGCTGCTTTTCCTTTCCTTTCCTTTCCTTTCCTTTCCTTTCCTTTCCTTTCCTTTCCTTTCCTTTCCTTTCCTTTCCTTTCCCATATTCCTTGCTGCAATTGGCTTAGCCTGGGAAGATTAATCCAGGGCAGTAGGCAAGCATTGAAACAGTGGCTGAGAGGAGCTATTCTGATGACTGTTGGTCAAAGTTCACGAGACAGGTTGCAGGACTGCTACCAGTTTGGGCTCACTCACCATGCTGCAGATGGAGATGGTGAGTTTGCATCTGGATGTCTTTCTGACCAATATAAGAAAGAGAGATTCCCCTTCTCCTATCCCGTCTGCTCTCTTCTGGTATCATTGATTTGCAGAAGACTTTTGGGCTGGACATGTACACAATATGTGCGTGTTTCTTGCACCTTCTTTATGTTGAACTTCAGATGCATTCATTTAGTAATTATTTTATTTATTAAACAAATTTGTATATCCGCCCATCTACCGAAAGGAACACTAGGCAGCGAATGAGAAAAAAAACAGAAACCAAGTTCACAAAACAATTAAAAGAAGACTAAGTAGAGGTTCCTTATGAAATCTCCATATCAATATTTATTTATCTATTTATCTCGTTATTTATTGGATTTATAGGGCCATCCAACTCGAAAAATGTGACTCTGGTGGTATACAACAAAAGCAAACTAAATAAACAGGGGAAAAAACAGTGTTATGTGAGCATACTGTGAAGCATCCAATATTACATATGCCGTTGTATTCTAGACCAGCTGAAGCTTTCAAATGCTCTTCAAGAGTAGTCTCATGTAGGGCTTCCAGAGGAAGATGGCGGACTGAAGACAGCTCCGCAGAAAGCAGAGCCAATGTTTGTGGCCACGAATAAGGGAGCCGATGAGTAGATTGGCTCCTACGACCCTCTCTGGACAAAGAAAGGATGCAAGATTGCCCAAGCTGTTTATCCTTATGGTTGCTCTGCACAAAGAGATTGCAAGACAGCAGTCTCTGGAGAGGGGGGAAATCGGGAGATGAGGGACTGCGCCATAATTCCTCCAGCCACAAATGGAGCCTTTTCAAAGGACACTACGTTTGCACACTTCCCTTGCTAACTACCCTCGGAAATTGCCTATTAACTGCTTCAAACAAGTTAGTCATGTTCAAAGTGACAAGGCTGGAAACACCCGGTGAGTGCCTTCAATCCTTTATATAAGAATACAAAGATCTATTTTTATAATCTTTAAGAATTTAAAATAAACAGCAAAAAGCAAGACAAGGTTTTGGCTACAGAAAGTTTTAAACAGACTAAGGGCTCAGAAAACATTAAGACTTTGAAATTATTTTTAAAGAATAAATGCATGCTTGTGGGAAAGAAAATTTGTTTCCGATATTGGAGACATAATAAGACAAGTAACTTATAATGGCATTCAGAGATATCTTTGAGGAGCTGCACCAGGACCTGTGTCGGGACTTTGAATCAATTATGTCAGCTATGTTGTGTCTTTTTGGGAACAGTCTGTTCCCAGAAGATGTTACAGAACAAGATATGCAGCAAAATTTACCCGAGAAAAACATGAATGACACTCTGAATAAGAACTTGTTTTCAAAGAGAAAACTGGATGAGGCTTTAAAAATTAAGAAGGAAATAAAAATGACAATCCCAGACAGCAATTGGAATAATTTCTTTTTGTTGGATTCACAAAAGAGACTGCTTAAATTACTGAAGAAATCTGTAACAAGGATCAATAACCATCTAAATGGATTACAGAGAAAGATTGTTTTGTATGGGGGGGGGGGGAATGGAATACAAAGTTTATTTGACCAGGGATAAAATGGGATATACTGTTATTTTGGGTGGCTCTTTTTGGATTTGCTGATATCTTGACTGGAAAAATGAGATATACTGGATTGGTTTACATTTAATAAGGTGTTCAATTTCTTTCCCCTATTGTTACTTTATGTATCCTAATTTTATAGTATTTAAACTGGCTTTGTATCTAACTGTGGAATGTTTATTTGAGATATGGAATGTTTAATTGAATGGGATAAGTTGCTATTTGGGGTGGTTTTCTTTGGAATTGTTGGCATTTGGAATGGGGAAAATGTTGTGTATTGGAGCTTGTCTTTTGTAAAGAAGTAATGGTCCCTTTTTGTCATGTTAAATTTTGGTTTTCTTTTATTTTGTTTACATTAGGATATCGGGACCATTTTATGCCTTTTAATTGGGATTTTGCTTACCGTTAAGAGTTGAGATGTGAATATATCTTAATGCCACACCCAAAACCCAGATGGGGACATTTCCAAGAGAAGAACCCCTCCCCCTCTGCACCCAGCTGTCTTGGCAATACGCGCCTGATCAGCCTTCTCATCCATGATTACATGCCCTCCAAGTCCACAATTCTTGATATTTTGATAGATGCCAAATACTGAGGATATAGCCAACAGGAACATATGGAACCTTAACACACTGCAATTGATCTAGAGTCATATTAACCAAATGCAAAGTGCAAAATTATTATAGGTTAGTGTTCTGTATAGGTTAGTGTTCCAATTCCTGACCAATTAAAGCCAGTTTGGTCTAGTGGTGAAGGCATTGGGCTAGAAACCAGGAGACTGAGAGTTCTAGTCCCGCCTTAGGCATGAAAGCCAGCTAGGTGACTTGGGCCAGTCACTCTCTCTCAGCCCAACTCACCTCACAGGGTTGCTGTTGTGGGGAAAATAGGAGGAGGAAAGAGTATTAGGTATGTTCGCCACCTTGAGTTATTTATAAAAATAATAAAGGCGGGATAGAAAATAAATTAAATAAATAATTCCTGACTTGTTCCGATTCCTGACTTAAATTTCTAACTGCAGCATGATAGTAACCAAAATTTATTAAGCATTCTCTGAGGCATCCAGCACACACATGAGACATTTTTTGTTGTATTAACTTTAAGAAAATAGGAAATGAATTTCATATTGTTTAATATGAACAGGACATCAAGCCTGTTGATCTAAACATCATTTAAATAATGTTATCAATTCCTTCATCTTCCTCTAAAGAATGGCTCAAGTGTTGCAGATAATTCCTTGAGAATCTTTAAACACTATGGAACTTCAGAAGTGGGAACTGTATACGGGCCAAATATGCCAAATAATAAATGCTTAAATTGAATATACTTTGAAGAAGCAGTCTAAGGTAAATCACTATTATTTTTTCAAAAAATTCTGCAAACAGTTTAAAAACACTTCCATGGAGATTTATAAATCCAAACTAATAATGATGTGAGAGGCCCAGATCATCCCAAACTCAGATTTAAATGCTATTTTAAAACTGAGATCATCCAATAACATAAGCTTTTCATGACTAAAAGTGTCAAAGTTATATCCACTATCCAATATTTTCCATGTAAGTCTTGTAGCATTAAGTGTAGATATTAAAACTAATAATAATAGTACAATTAAAACCCCACACAAAAAGAGAACCCCATAACTGCTAGGATTTCAATAGAATCTGATAATAACTCTTAAATTCAGCCCAAGTAGGAGCTAAATTTTGCAATTAGCTTCCAGGCTGTAACTAAAGCTAGGGTGAATGCCAGTGCTAAACCTAAAAGTATAGAAAATTAAATCCACTTTCTTAGCAGGTAGCAATTTATGCAATGAAGGATGTAATTTGTGCAATGAAAGTTGCATTTATTCACTATCTTATACATTTGCTCAAAATAAAGTGATAGATAATAATGTGATGAATGAATATGAGAGGCCTCTCAAAATATAAATCAACTTCAGAGCTATATTAAACTACATTTATCTTAACCAATATAATCAAGGGAATTCTCAATAGTCTAGACAGCCTGTAATTCTGAAAGGGCACTGAATTCCTAGATGCTACCAAAGGCTTCAAAACATATTGTGAAATTCCTCTCTCTTTTTTTTAAATGCTCATCCATGTTGCTCAGGAAGTGTGAACTCATTTTCTTTGCCATCAGAAGTAGCAATCCAGGGATTTCACTGTATGGTCACATGCAGAGTCTTATTATGAGCCAAAGATCTAATTACCCTAATCAGTCTGAAATACATGGAGTGTGAAATTAACTTGACTTTATGTTTACACTGTACAGTAAGCCAGCATTATAAAATTTGCAGAAAATGGAATTGTGAAAGGTGTATAAGGCAATGATAATGATTACTGATTATGATATAATTGAATTGCTATTATTTTGGACAGCAGAATTTGTGAACTATTTTTATTTAGCCAGAGATTGTGTTGCTATAAAAAAATAATCCCAATAAGATTTATTCAATAAAACAATGGGGTAGATTTATAATAGAGGACAGATGTCTCCTTTTGTTTGCTTGTTCTTCACTGGTTCCTCATAATTAAGACAACTGATTTTATTGATTAGGTTATTAGGTATCAGAATCAGGATGCATCTGTGAATATTTCTAAGCATTATATAAATAATTATATTATATATGCCCAGTTGAGAATTCCTTCACACTGGAATTGTAATGAAGTCAAAAAGACAAAACATTTTTTTCCTGAATCATGCATTCATTCTTCCCTCTTTCCTAAAAAAGTTTCCATAACCCATTATGGGCTTTATTTTTTAAAGAACTTAAACAAATTGGAGATGTGTTCAGTCTGGAACCTTTAAAGGGTATTTCATGCTGCATACAGTATATGTTGCTCTGCGTAGCTTTGCTCTGCCAAATTTACAGCTCTTTTTATTACCTGCTGAACTCTATCCTCCTGGGTGTTTACTAAATAAAAGTTGCATTTAATAACTGGTCCTGCAACAGTTCCTCTTTAAGGATGATTTAGAGTCCATTTTGGTGGCGTGGTGGCTCAGTGGGTAAGACACCAGGCTTGTTGATTGGAAGATTGCAAGTTTGGAGGTTCGAATCCCTAGCCCTGCGTGCGGAGTGAGCTCCTGCACTAGCTCCAGCTCTTGCCAACCTAGCAATTCGAAAGCATGCAAATGCAAGTAGTTTAATAGGTACCACTTCGGTGGGTAGGTAACAGCATTCCACGCGCATCATGCGGCCACATGACCGTGGAAGCGTCTTCGGACAACGCTGGCTCTTTGGCTAACAAACGGAGATGAGCACCGGCCCCTAGAGTCGGACACGACTGCACAAATGTGCGGGGGGGTACCTTTACCTTTACCTTAGAGTCCATTTTAGCCAGGGAATTGCACTAATTACAGTAGCATCCTTTAAAGGTGTTGATGTTATTTTGTAATGACAAAATCATTAAAGATAAATTAACTCAGACTAATATTTAAGTAAGACAAGAATAGACAACCAGGAGAATTTTGCCTCAGTTTCAAGCCTTGGTGGCTAATTAATATTAGTGATTTCATTCAATAATTTTGAAGTCAGGCAAAGGTAGCAGTGTTTTAAGCAAAATACAAATTCCAGACAGCCTGGGAGGAATTTGTGAAAAAAGCCAGAGGTATAATGTAGAAACTGTATTGATTCTGAAAACTGTGCCATTTTCTACACTATTCTTATTTCTGAGCACTATAATTACCTCCTGTCTGAAGAACTGGAGTTGCTTCAAATCATAATTGAGAATTGATGTGACCCAAGAGTTTCTTGGATTCTTTTGGCTTCAACTGCAGAAGCAGAAAAACCAATCTGAGATGACAGTATTCTCTACTGCAGGTCCTTAAGACCAGTGTTCTTGATGAAAGACCATCTTACATCAGAAAAGCCTAAAAGAAGGAATGGGACAGGAAGGAAGGTGCTAATCCAGGAACACTCCCAAACGATATACCTGTTCTTTATGAACAATTTTAAATTCTTATATGCAGGGACTACCTGCCTAGAGATCTTCTGTCTTTAAACACACACCAAAAATCTGTTGAAACAAGGCCATTACTGTACAAAAAAGACTTAAGACAGAAAAGGGGACATTCCACTTAGAGGTTAATTTTTTTTATTATACGTGCAACCCAAGACTACAACAATGTTAGCCTTTCCAAATCTGATAACCCCTAGTTGTGTTGGTCTGCAGCTTCCATCACTCTTCCCCCAACAACCATGCTGGCTTGAGATGGCAGTTATGGGCCAACATGTAAAGATGATATCAGATACATATGAAGTGTTTGGCTTTTTCTGTGATATATTGAGAAATATTAGCCTAAAACATTTTGGATCATTCAAAGTCTCCTACTTGGCTTTACAATTTAGTGGATTTTAAAGTGGATTTCCCTAATTCCATGGTTATCTAATAGTCATTCTGCACATATCAGGGCTAAAAGAGCAGTGGGGGCAAAAATTGATGTTCAGAGCCCATGCTAATGAATTTGGACTCATTGATTCCTGTAAAATCCTTCATATCTTTAATGCTCTGCTTTAATGTGGATGCTTTCTCTCCACATCTGGGTTCCAGTTCTCAGGGAAGTTTGCAAGCACCTTCAGTCATTTCACCTGTATGTTTGCACAAATCCAATGTGCAAACATAGCTAGAAAAGACTTGGAATATGAAGGTGTTAGCTAGATAGCTTGTGATCTCCCTCTCTCCCTCTACTACACTGGCATGCTTGGACTGAACATCTGGATAGATTGGAAAATTGACAGAAACTAAGTTGAGGTTTGTAAGGGATGACAAAGTCATCTCGTAGGGTTCATCCTCACATTCTATTTGCCATGGCACAAAGATGCTTTACTAACCATTTTTGAGGTACATGTCCTCATGATGTCACCTCCATTTCATTACCAGCCTGCTGCTGAGGCAGCCTGGTTCTTTCTAAGTGTTTCTAAGTGGCTCCTACTTGTTCCCATTCAAACTTCCCATGCAGAGAATCTAGGGATGAGCCCGGCAGTGATGTACTCAAGAACAGTGATCTGCTCAGTTCCAACTGGCCCAGCAAGTCTGATGCAAAAATGTCCTCTCCCTATCTGATGGTTGCACCTTCATAGCCAGTTTGGCACAGCTGTGTGAGAAACCAGATACCCCTTCATTTTCTCCTTGCACTGGAATATTGAACTTCCAGGAGATCTGTCAATCAGGAATCCTACTCTTCAGGGTCCGTGTGTATTATGTGTGAGCGTGTGTGGGGAAATTGCAAAATAGGGAAAGTGAGTCACAAAGACATGCACACACATACAGACACAAAAACACACACATGTATGGAATGGGGCTGGGAGAGAGAAAGAGCTTTTCATCTGACTAGAATTTAGATCTGGAGGAAATTGGCTTCAGGAAGGAAAGAAATTTCCAGAGTCACAATAGCACAGAGAGCTGTGTGGTTTGGGCTTCTATGCTTTGCTTTTAAAATAATCTCTTTCATCACTAAGGGAACTTTTGGGAGGAGGGGAAATGTTGTTTGGCAAAGATCTGATGGGACGGAGACCGCATTGGTCGCGCTTATGGATGATCTCTGGCGAGAGCGGGATGGAGGGAGTGCGTCCATCCTGGCTCTCTTAGATCTCTCAGCGGCTTTTGATACCGTCGACCACGGTATACTCTTGGGGCGGCTCAGGGAGTTGGGGGTGGGCGGCGTGGTTTTGCGCTGGTTCGCCTCCTTCCTCCAGGGCCGTTCCCAGTCGGTGTTGATAGGGGAGGAGAGAGCTGACCCGCGACCCCTGTCTTGTGGGGTGCCGCAGGGATCGGTTCTCTCTCCTCTCCTGTTCAACATCTACATGAAGCCGCTGGGCGAGATCATCCGTCACCACGGGATGAGGTATCACCAATATGCTGATGATACCCAGTTATACATCTCCATCCCGGGTGAAGTAGGTGATGCGGTCAATGCCTTATCTCAGTGTCTGGAGGCTGTGGGGGTCTGGATGGGGAACAACAGGCTTCAACTGAACCCTGGTAAGACGGAGTGGCTGTGGATTGATGGCCCCCCTAGATCCGGGAAGTTGTCATCTTTGGTTCTGGGTGGGGTTGCACTACCTCACTCGGATCCAGTGCGGAATCTGGGGGTCCTCCTGGACTCGCGACTCCTGCTCGAAGAGCAGGTGGCAGTCGTGGCCAGGAGGGCCTTTACACAACTTCGAGTTGTGCGCCAGTTACGCCCTTTCCTGGATCAGGAGGCCCTCTCACGCCCTTGTCATCTCCCGCATAGACTACTGTAATGCGCTTTACATGGGGCTACCCTTGAAGAGTATCCGGAAGCTTCAGCTGGTACAGAATGCGGCAGCGCGAGCAGTTACAGGTGCCATAAGATCGGCACATGTAACACCTCTGCTACGCAAGCTGCATTGGTTGCCAGTTTGCTTCCGGGTCCAATTCAAGGTGTTGGTGATTACCTTTAAAGCCCTATATGGCATAGGGCCAGGGTACCTGAGGGACCGTCTCGTCCCGATGACGTCGGCCCGCCCCACCCGTGCATACAGAGAGGGCATGCTTCGGACCCCCTCAACAAGAGAATTCCATCTAGCGGGGTCCAGGAGGCGTGCCTTCTCTGCGACAGCGCCCGCCTTATGGAACATCTTGCCCCCGGAGGTGAGACTGGCCCCTTCACTCCTGGCCTTTCGGAAGGCCATTAAGACCTGGCTCTGCTGCCTGGCCTGGGACGACAGAGGCGGTAGTGCCTCCTGGGGTTGGCTGGCCCCGTAGCAATATGATCTGTGCTACAGTCCCCAATCCATCTTGGATTTTATTTATTTTATATTGGATATATTTTTATATATCTTCTATTCTGTATAGTTTTAAATGTTTTAAATTTTTAAATTTTAATTATTGTAACCCGCCCAGAGTCCCTTGCATGGGAGATGGGCGGGGAATAAATTAAATAAATAAATAATAAATAAATAAATCTTATACTTGTCTATCAGAACTATTGATCTCCCAGTAGAGACTGGTGACATGGATGGGAAGGGAAAGGAAAGGACAGCAGGGAACCCACCAAGACACTGCCTTTAAATTATTCTGCATGACATTGTGTGAAGGCAGCCACACTTCTTGCTAAGAGGTAGGAAAGGTAGGCTGTGGGGGCAGTGCAATTTATGTTGCTGTATTTTCTTCCCGACACCAGGACAAAAGGAAAGCGTGATAACATGGCTGTGAGGAGGAGCTCTTAGTTAGCACTAGCAGATCTGGGTTGTAAAAATCCAAACTATTACTAGATGGAGTTTTCTGTGTCCCTTTGCTACCATCTGATGACTATCTCTTTGCTACAAACCAGCCCAAATCTGGACACTCAACTCTTAGTAGCTGTTGAAGGGAAACAGTACAGAGTATTTGATGGTGGGCATCTATGTAGCGGTTGTAGGGTGACAGAAGTGCAACAGGGAGGATTATGAGCTCTTCATTTGAGTGCTTGGCTTGTTTTCACAAAAGCTAGTTAAGGCTACAGTCCAGTGTAGCCTATCTGGGAGTAAACCCCATTGATCACAGGAGACTTTGCGAGTAGAGATATATTGGATTCCTGTGTACATCTATTTTTGTGTTTCTTACATTGCTAAAGCAAAACAAAATATTATATAAATATGTAGCCATTCATATCACAAAGGGTCCTGTTACAGTTTCTATGTCACATTGGAATCATTTACAAGTGATGCAATTAAGACAAAAGGTGTAATTAGCATTACTTGTAAAAACACCTCCGGAAATTAGAGTGCTTTGAGAGTAACAGTTTTATTTTTGAATCCTTCACGAAGCATTTTCAGGATTGACTCTACCTTGAAACAGGATGAATGATTGGTTCAAACAGCAACATGAAGGGAAAGGTCAGGTGATGGAAGGACAATGGACGTTTTCAAGAGGATAAGGGAAAAATCTTGGGTGGAACTGAGCTTTTAAAATATTTGAAGCAACTCCAGCAGTAATAACTGGTTATTTACTTTTTCTTCAATGCCAGAGTATTTTTGCCCAAATTGTTTCATTAAGTTTGGAGTGTTTACACTACTTTTACGGTATAAAGTAGAAACAGGTCTGATAGATCCACTACTCATATTTGGACACAGCAGCTGGCTTTGCAGACTGTGAGAAAACAAACTATTCCTACAAATATGAATAGTGAAGATCAAACAATTTCTTTATAACTGTTTCTTAAAGAGAAAGGGAATATTGAAATATACATCAGCTTCAGATAGGTAGGAAATATGAAACATGGTATAACCCATAATTCACCATAAGTCATTTTACGAGCCTTCAAAGAACATTAAATTCTGAAGGATTCAGGTGCTCACCTAGCACCCATATCTTAGACAATTGTTATTCAGTGAATATTCACATAGGGTGCCACTATCAGCTAATATAAACCAGGGAACCCAATGACATTTCTACACTTTGGAGATTTTATATTTATTTTATTTATATTTCGAATTTCGTCATTGCCCATCTCACTCGAAGAGTGACTCTACTTCATTCTTTCTCAATTAAAAACAATACATTTTCAGTATCATTCAGTGTATGTGCGTGGAAGATTCAATATTGGTGAACAATACTGTATATGAATAAAATATTTCTACAAATGTTAGAAATTTACAAATTAGATGTAGATGGTTCATAATATGGGCATATTTTGCTTGATTTTCCAGCAGGACAACTGGATTGGCTAGTGAATGTATATAGAAATTCCACTGGGAAATATTCTGATTGGGGTAATTTTGTGTACTATAGACATTCTCAGTCTATAGTGTGGATGAAAGCACCACCAGCAAACTAAGGCATTAAAGCATATTGGTTTACCTTAGATCAGGGCTTTCCGAAGTTTTGCCGCGGCGACACACCAACCGCTGTTGGTGTGTCGCCGCGGGAAAACCCGGAAGTGCCGCCGTTGCGGCAGCGTGCAAAAACCCAGAAGCGCTGCTGCCGCTTTCGAATTTTTGCGCACCGCTGTTGGTGTGTCGCCGTGGGAAAACCCGGAAGTGCTGATGATGATCAGCGCTTCCGGGTTGTGTGGCAACACACCAGACTGTGTGTGGCGACACACTTTTGTGTCGCCACACACAGTTTGGAAAGCTCTGCCTTAGATGGTGACCTGTGTCAGACAAAAGCTCATATCAAGTATCATTTATTTGAATATAAATGGATTAATGGCAGGATGAGGACTAAAACACTCAGTTGTACAGGTGAACATTTAATCATTTATTTATTTATTTTATTTATTATTTCAATTTATTCCCCGCCCATCTCCATTGCAAGGGACTCATATAATTCTGGGAATGACACAACCTAAACTCAAATATATTACGCCAGGGAGAATGATATCTTCGGGGTCCTTGGTGCTCTCTGAGCCTTGTGTTTTCTTGGAGATGTTTCATTGCCAGACTAGGCAACATCTTCAGTGCGAAAAGGGAGTGGGACTTGCTCTCTGTTTATATACCATGGCTTGTCCTGCTTGTGTTGGTGGAGGTGTTGTTCTCTCCTTAGGAGTTCCTTGATTGTGCTGTTGTTTCCTACTTGGTTGATTGACTGAGTTAATAGTTCCTTGATTAGGGTATATTGTGCTGTTTGATTGTTCCTCTGATGCTAATTCTGGTGTTAATCTTTGCATATCTGGGTGATGATTGCTGGCAAGGAGGTCTTCTGGTCTTCTGGCTTTTCTATTGTCTCTTATGAATGGTATGTAAATGTTGTTTACCTCTATGTGTCTGTTGATGGCTGCTTTGTCTGAGTGCCAAGCTTCCAGGAATTCTCTAGTGTTTTTGGACTTGGCTTGGTTCAAGATGCTCACAGTTTCCCAGTTGAAAGTATGGTTGAGTCTGTCCATGTGTTGTGAGATTAAGGAGTTTTCATTGTGTCTTCTGACTGCTAGTTGGTGTTCGTGGATGCGTTCTGCTAGTCTTCTGCCGGTCTGTCCTAAATAGTGGCTGTTACAGTCCTTACACTGTATGTTGTAGATAACTCCTGTTTTTTCTTCTTGGGCTACTGGGTCTTTTGGGTTACTTACAATGTTCTGAAGGGTTTTGGTTGGTTTGTGTGCTATGGTGATGCCGTGTGGTTGTAACAGTCTATTAGTAGTTTCTGAGATGTTTCTGATGTATGGCAGTGTAATCCTTTTCATAGCTTCTGTTGGTTTTGCTGTGGTGGGTTGAGTGGTCAGGCACTGACTTCTTCTGCTGATATCTTCTCCTGATATCTTCATCAGCAGTTAATATTGTGATAGGTAAACTTGTTAGAGTTCATGAAGTCACCTCCCCAAGGGAGGCTCGAAACATTGGAGGTGGGAGGAAGAGAGCAGGACTATATCAGCTGGATCCATCCATTGTATCCTCTGCACTTCCCAGTCCTATAAACACTTGTTCTCTGTGATATGAAGGCATGCTTAGCCCTGTAATGGAAGGATTACATGCCATGCATAAGCAACAGAATGAAAAACAAAACAAAAAGACATTCTGTGAATCTTTGCAGGAATAGCAACAACAGCTTTCTGAAACTCAGTACCCTAAAGAAGAGAATGCTGGGACTTATGGTCCAAAATATCAGTGGGTACCACATTAAATAAGTTTGACATGAGAAGATGACACATCAGGAATTGGGAAGGCTGATAAAATACTAGTTAGCTTGATGGCAATTGTCTGGGATAATTTCATTTCTGTTTCCCTTTTCTCTTATTTAATGAGTTGGCATAGATATTTATTTTCTTGGACACTGGTGTGATTTGGATAATGTGATTTCAACTAACCTTTTTAACAAGAGAAATTGAGGCAGTAGCTCCTGCATAATGAGTGCTACTATTCATAGCCTTGTAAGAATGGCAGAGAAAAAAATATTGTTATGCAGTGATTTCATTGAAGATATTAAACCCGTATTTGTCTTTAAGCACAACATTTTTATAAGGGAGATTCCGAGACATGGCAGGTGTTTCTGTGTGAGGAACAGCTTTAGCTGTCCTTCAAATGAAAGTTTTGAGGACACTTAAGACTGCAGTCCTGTACTTCATTCATTTGGAACAAAATTCTTTGAATGGAGTAGCATTTACATGTATGTATTGGATGATACAATATTCCTAGATAAACTCCTTTTGAAATCTGAGTGTGATTCGCTTATGCATTTAAGTGTGAGGAGAGACCATTGCTCTATTGATGTCTTAACTTAAAAGTTATTTCTGACCTTGCTACTGTATGTAGTTGTATATTGAATACAGGCATACCAATGCAGACACACACAAAGTAGAATGGCTGAACTGATACTGATGTGTGGAATTACAGTGAATGTAAATTAATAGAAAAGCAATTGAATGAATTTCTGGCTTGATGGTGTCCTTCAAAAATATTTATCCCAGACTATATTTTGTATGAACATACTTCTAGGTGAATAAACCATCATTTCATTGGCTGTGTCTTCACAGTACAGCCAAGGAATTAACTCTCCTTCCCCACATCCTTGTAATCTACATATGAAGCTGAATTGTAAAATAGCTTCAAGATACTTGTTTTCCTAAATATAACTACTTTCTTCACAGTTATCTTTTGGCTAATTATTTCATATAAGTGAAGGATTGCATTATTACTCTCTCTCAGTCCATACACACATTTATGCCTAAACCATTGCTGTTCAATTTCCTTTTACTCAGATGCTTGTCTTGGTATGTCCCATGTTATCAACTTACTTTTGTATCTGAATCTTGTTCTATTTCTGGCAAGCAAACGTATTTCATCATGGCATATTTAAAGAGTAGAGAAAATGCTTGCTTCAGAGAAAGGATATCTCGTATATCAGCTTTCAGAAAAGGATATGAAAAAGAAAATTGATTTATATCCTTTCTTAAATACAGGATATTAATCTTTTGAAAGCAAATTTTACTTTCAGACACAATTACATATCCAGTGAATGTATAAGGAATGAGAATTGTATCTATACCTATTTTGTCAAATAACTGTATTTATTATTTCTGCAAACAGTAATTATCCTATGTATACTTCTATGCAAAATGAGTTGTACACAAGCCTCTATTTAAACCAATGGATACAGGGTATTATAATCCAGAAATTTGAAGCTGTATTAACTTATTCTTCTTTGTGTTCTGATGATGTATTCATCCATACATTTTATCTTGCAAAACTGATCCCCAGCCCACAGAATGACCATGTATACATTTGTATGCATTGTATGCTCACACATTTATAGGCATATCTTAATATATACAAAAGTACATTCAACACATTTATCAATTACTATTATTTAACTGAGCCTCCAGAAGCTATTCTGGGCTAAAACAGATAAGCTTAAAAAATCATCTGGAGTTTTTAACATTGTTTTCTTGGAAAAAATCACCCCCAACCCTCAAGTACAGCAACAAGCCATAACTAAGAGATAGAAGAGCCTCCCGTCCAACAATAGTCATAATAATCCAATCAGAATTTAATCTCCTGGGACGTTCTGCCAACCAGTTGCTGGGGAGGGTTCAGCAGAAAGATAGCATTTTATATGCAACCCACAGCCTGCTCCCTGTTTTTTTTCTTATGAACAGTGGAAGAAGTAGTTTACATATTCTGCTTGTAAACATCCCAGAGACATCTGGTTGGCCACTGTGAACATAGGCATCTGTTACAAACCACAATGACAAGTGATAGATGAAATGTGTATTGCGATGTAACAACACAATCCTAGTCTTTCATACCTGCATCAAGGAGTTTGCAACATGGGGAGATGGAACAAGTTTTGTTACTGGTTCCATTTCCCCATGGATGCTTATGATTGTGAGAAATGAAATCCTGACTAAAAGAGGCCGTGCCCTGATCCAATGGAGCTCACCTTATGTTCTAGTGATCCCATAGCCTACAGCTTTAATGCCTTCCCTGCTTAGGACCAAATCAAAAATCATTCAGTTCCTTTTCACCAGTTGCTGTGTCTTCTGCAGCACAGCTAGAGCAGCACCCTCCTTAACTGGATGTTGTGAGCCTGCAGATTCCTCCTGGGCCTGATTCTCCATTTCCTTCCTTTTCAGAGAAGAGTTTCTTAAGATGCCTGATAGAAACGGAACAGTTCAAGTCTGTACTGAATGCTCTTCTATATACTTGTAAAGGTAAAGGTTCCCCCCGCATATTTGTGCAGTCGTGTCCGACTCTAGGGGCCGTTGCTCATCTCCGTTTGTTAGCCGAAGAGCCAGCGTTGTCCGAAGACACTACCACGGTCATGTGGCTGCATGACGCGCGCGGAACGCTGTTACCTACCCACCAAAGTGGTACCTATTAATCTACTTGCATTTGCATGCTTTCGAATTGCTAGGTTGGCAAGAGCTGGGGCTAGTGCGGGAGCTCACTCCGCACACAGGGCTAGGGATTCGAACATCCGAACTTGCGATCTTCCGATCGACAAGCCTGGCATCTTACCCACTGAGCCACCACACCCCTTATTGTACCACTTGTACCACCTAGTAATAGGACATGTTTGGGTAGGGTTTTTTTATAGGACTGAATGCTTTAGTGCATTTAACTGCACTATACATAAGCAGGCTGCTTCAGCATGCTATGGTTTTGTTTTGTTTTTTTCAGTCCACATAATAAAAAGATACGAATGTTGCCAATTATGGCTGTTTGATGATGCAAAAGATGCTGCCTGTAATAACCTATAGAGACCTTTTTTCCCCCTCCCAAATTACACCAGTGCCTACCAGGACCCTAAGATTTTTAACAGTGGCAGATGGATAAAAAGACAAAAGACTTTTTCAGTGGAACCATCAAATATGTGGAACGTCTTCCCTGGAAATGCTTGTCTGGCACTGTCAGCCCTTCAAGGTAGGCCAGACAAGAAGCACAAACCATGAGTACTAACACTACCTTTATTGTAAGGTTACAGTAACAAAATCTTGCAAATTTGGAAGTATTTCTCCCCTCCTTTACTTTTGCTTTCCAGAAAACTAGGGAAGGAGGGTCCTTTCTGAAACGCTTCCCACACCCCCTCTGCCTCTGTGGGCTGAGATACCTTTTGCATGGCAGTTGTCTAGTCTGTGGCTCTTCCTCCTGTCTTCCCAAGGTCATTCCCACATACCATTACAGGCACCTACATTATAGTCTTTTCAGTGACAGGTAAAGATTCCCACCCACCCTCCACCCCCCACTCCATAATGCATTTTAAAAATCACCTTTGCTGTTTTACAATTTAAGTAATTGGTTTGGATGGCTGGTTTTTGTTAGTATTTTAGTATTGTAGGAGACAATGTTGGGCTGGGATTTAGAAGGCTTAGGTTGAAGTTCCCACTTAACCATGCAATTCATTGGATCATTCTGTCCCAGTCACCATCGCTAAGCCCAACTTACTATACAGAATGTTCATTGAAGAGATAAAATGAGGGAATCTTATCCCACAAGGTGCCAGAGGAAAAGCAGGATTTTGAATGAATGAATGAATGAATGAACTGCTGATTTTTAACTTGTCTCTTTTGCTAGTCCTCATACATAAATTCAAGATGGCAGCAATAATAATTGAATGTGCTAAACTAAACTAAACTAAATTTGACAACTGTATGATAAACAGAAGCAAGCTATATACATGAAAAGGAACGGTATAAAACACATGCTATTGCTACATGAACTCACCGCTTGCATGTAGATTCTACCTGATGTGCTGAAATCCAATACCGGCTGGTGGATTTCGATGCTGGAATTGTATTTTCCTGTATCTTTTACTGTTACATTTTGTTACATTTTATTCTTGCTAGTGTAGCTTTACGAAGAAAAGCCTCTTCTCACTTTCCCTTATTTAACTCCTGGCCAGCTTGGGTTTTAGAAAAGGACAAGCCTACCTCTGCATTTTTCATCCTTCTTGTTCCTGTACCCTTGAATTTCCCTTCCTTCTTTTCCATTGTTATTCCAATGCATTCTGGAACATTATAGGATCCTAAAGAGATTCTGCAAAGATTAAATTTCTCAGAAGGAGCTCAACTAGGACTGACCTGAGTACAATCATGCATTGTTTGAATGTCTTCATATTTCCATTTCTCAAGCCTTGTTAAGCACCTACAACTCAATAAGTACTGTGAATTATTGTATCCAGAACTGTCCTTAATTGCTATTAGCAGCTCAGTCTCTTGATCATTAAGCCCATCAAGATGCTCCTCTCTCATTGTTTCTGTCATTTCCTGTCCTTTGTTTGCATTGTCCTGTTAACCTTAGGGCTTAGTTATGCACAAAAATGTATTTAAAGCCTGTATTAAAATACGGTAAGAAAGAAGGGATTTAAAAATAAAAGTACCCTTTTGCCCTTTCTGCATGTGATGCTAATTTTCTTAACAATTCCTGTCTTGGCCTCTCTTTTTACATAGACCAAATTGGTAATATACCATGATACTGGGGTGTGTGCCATTACTGCTCAAATTTTTTAAAAAGGGGGAAAGACATGGCCCTGATAACTATTATCCAATCAGTTTACTGAGTATAGTCAGCAAGCTTCTTTATATATAAATTTCAATATAAATTTTAATTGAAAGTTTTGACAACAGTAATAAGAACTAATACAAACTAAAATAGAATGAAAAAGAGGATAAAGGGAGAAAAAAAAGAAAAATAAAAAAGTGCAGAAAGAAAAAAGTAAAAGAAAAATAGAAAGAAGAAAAAAAGATATAAAGAAAGATATAAAGAAGTGGCTTCCGATCTTCTTCACAGCAGTTGTAAGTACAATTATATTTTAACCTCTATCTCTAAAGTTACATCATGACTCTCTTCTTTCTATAATCTATACTGCCTAACCATCAAAACCATAAATCATAATTTTATTTTTTTATTTTTTTATGCAAAAAGTCTATAAGGGGTTTCCAGTATAAATGTAGATACTGTCTGTTCTCTAATCAAACAAGTCAACTTAGCCATTTCAGTAAGTTCCGTCATTTTCACCAACCATTCCTCCATTACAGGTATTGCCAAATTCTTCCATCTATGTACATACAATAATCTCGCTGCAGTTATCATATATACAGTAAAAACAGTGTTCCATGGTTCTTTTCTGTTTATCCATCTGTCCCAGGAGGAAAAGTTCTGGTTTCAACTGAATGTCAATCTTTAAAATCCTATAATCAGCAAGCTTCTATTCAGCATCTAGAATGGAAGTTTCAAGAAAGGATGAAGAATGAGTCTATTTTGTGCCATGAAGAGGCAAGTTTCAGATGTGGTCATTCCCCATTGATTATATTTTAGTCCTAAGTCATTGGCAGAGAAATACAGTGATAAATCTAAATCTTCCTTGTATGTTATCTCTGATTTCAAATTTGACTTAATTTTAAAATCCCTCTTGTGGGAAAATCTAAGGGATATTGAGACTGATCATCACATCTTTTCCTTATTGAAAAATTGAATGAAAAATCCAGAATCAAAATAAAATGTAATTCACAACATTTACTGTTAATTTAAATCTTTGTACACAAAGGAGACAGACAGGCCTGCATATTATAACCCTCCCTGTCCAGTTTTTATGTTCACTTTAAAGAAATTCACAGATCTTAATTTCTACACCCACCCCAACCCCAAAATAGCTGACATGAATACACCATTCTTGCTCTATGCTGATGATGCAGTTGGTATTTTGAAAACTCTGGTTCGTTTCAGATAGACACTTCAAAGCTTAGTGCAGTACTGTAGAGAAAACCAACCAATTATCATTTTTCGGAAAATTGAAATAATGGCTTTTGCTTAAAAAAACAAAAACTGGGAACACAAGATGGATTATGGGTAGGTAAGAGATCGAGTGGGTGAGGAGTTTCCGATGTCATGTTCCAGAGATATTGGGCCATGAAAGCATACAGTATGTGGATGTGCTATTCTGAGGCCCAAAATAGTGGTTCTGTGGTCTTAAACTTCTTCTGCATGCAAGATGGGAATGTATCCCTGCAGCCTTGAAATTTTTGTTGCCAGACCCTTAGCTCAGCTACTTTATAGCTCACTGACTGACCTCTACCCAAACAACAAGTCATTGGAAATAGTGTAATCTAAGTTCACAAGAATGCTGCTTCCGGGACCAAGCTGAGCATCTCATCCAGTTCTGAGACTGGGCTGCTGAAGATCAAGGCACAAGCATGGCTGCTAATAGTTCATTACTGGCTTGGATGCCATTGTTTCCCAAAAAGGCTAGTTCCCTTTTTTCTTAACTGAGCAATTTCAGTCCTCATGGTCCCAGGCAGTTATAGAAAAACTTTTATCATAGTCTTTCAGGAGATTTCTTACGTCTTGAAGTCACCCAGACTAGAAAATAATCAGAGAACACTGTCTATATATTGAACATCAAAATTAGACTGGCCTGACTTTCTTTTCCTTGTTCAAAAATTGTATGAAAATGCCAGAATCAGCATAAGACATAATTCACAAGGATTACTATAAGATCAAAGCTTTGTACACAAGAGAGACAGATAGGGCTATATATTAGCACCCTGTTCAATCTATGTAAGAATTCATTTGGAAAGAAACTCACAGATCTGAATTTGGCCTAAACTCAGAACCCTTAGGAAATAAATAGAAGATGCCAGATGGAACCCACTAATTAGATCAATTCACTTATTTCACCATCCCAAGAAAGGTGCTTCTCTAGAACCAGATTCAATATTCTATCTTCAGCAGGGAAATTTATTAAAATCCCTATAGCTTGCTGTACTTGTCCTGTGGCACTGGTGCTGTTAAATCTATTCTTCATGTATTGCTCCACTGACCCTTTTATAATGACAGCTGGAAAAACCTTATTTGTCCCTTGTTACTACCTGCTCCAGGTTATTCTGCTGAATTTTATGTTAACTTCTTCAGGCAAGATAACTTCAGTCATACAAATGTTAAGTTTTGTATGACAGCAGCAGATCGCATTTGTAAACAATGTATGTTGGATTCATAATATCAATATTTTATATAGTAATGATAATAATAATTTATTAAATTTGTATGCCGCCCGACTGTCAACGACTCTACATTCAATGTTATTTTATTTAATTCTGGTTAATTTATTTGTTGGTTATGAACTTTGATTGCCATTAACTTGTATCATCCATTTAAATGCTTGTTCTCAGATCTTTGTTGATTCTCATACCTGATTCAAATTGTGATTCCCTCCCTCCACATCCCATAGATCTCTTATATTTTTTTCCATAGTGTCTTTACAATGATTTGTTATTTGAACTTGCTTTCGGGATGTATTCATTCAAGATACAAATTGAAAATGTATTAGGAGTTTCCTTTCTTGTTGCTACATTTCAAAATCTTGCATAGCTTTCTCCAAGAGAATGAGGCTCCTTTTTGAAAACTTATTTTGTAGTACTCAAGTTTCATAGAACCAAAGGGACCTGGGAGGTCATCTAGTCCAACCCCCTACCCAGTGCAGGAATCCTCATACCATTCTGGACAAACGGCTGGCCAGTCTTTTCTTGAAAACCGCCAGTGATGGAGCACCCACAGCTTCAGGAGGTCAGCTGTTCCACTACATAATAGCTCTCACAGTCAGGAAATTCCTCCTTACAGATAGTCCTTGCTTAACGACCTTAATTGGGACCGGAATTTCCATCGCTAAGCAAAGAAGTCTTTAGGCAAAAGATCACATGACTGCACCACTTAGCAATGGCAGTTCCAGTAGTCCCAGTTGCAGTCGTCAGGTGAAGACGTCACACTTTTCCTGCTCTGCTGCGTTAGCCTCCGCTTCAACTCCCTTCACCCAAAGCAGCTGCTGGCCCTTTGCTTCAGCAGCAGCAGCAGCAGCAGCAGCAGCAGCAGCAGGAAGATGGCAAAGGTCAGCTGGGGCCAGTGAGGGCAGCAGGGGCAGACGGCAGAATAAAAAAGGTAAAGGTTCCCCCCGCACATTTGTGCAGTCGTGTCCGACTCTAGGGGTCGGTGCTCATCTCCGTTTGTTAGCCGAAGAGCCAGCGTTGTCCGAAGACGCTTCCGCGGTCATCTGGCCGGCATGACGTGCGCGGAACGCTGTTACCTTCCCACTGAAGTGGTACCTATTAATCTACTTGCATTTGCATGCTTTTGAATTGCTAGGTTGGCAAGAGCTGGAGCTAGTGCGGGAGCTCACTCCGTCACGCAGGGCTAGGGATTCGAACCTCCGAACTTGCGATCTTCTGATTGACAAGCCTGGCGTCTTACCCGCTGAGCCACCACACCATGCAGGGCAGCAAAAGGGCAGAGATGGGGGGGAGTTGAAGCACATGCTGTGGTTGTAAATATGGGTGGGCTGCCAAGCCCCCAAATTTTGACCATGTGACCACTGGGGCACTGCCACAGCCCACTTCGAGGACCCGTCATAATACATTCTGCGCCATTGTAACTTCGAACAGTTGCTAAATGAATGGTCGCTAAGTGAGGACTACCTGTATTTCAAGTTTGAATCTCTCTCTGTTAAACTTCCACCCATTAGTTCTTGTCTTACGATGGAGAATAAATCTACACCCTCTGCCCTGTGACATCCCTTCAGGCACTGGAAGACAGTGCTATCATGCCTCCTGCTAGCCTTTTCTTATTTAGGCTAAACATTCCCAGTTCCTTTAACTGACTTTTGTAGGATTTAACCTACCCTTACCATCTTTGTTGCTCCACTTTTTCCAATTCTTCAGCATCCTTTTTGTATTGTGGTGACCAGAACTGGACACCGTGTTCCAGGTGTGGTCTGACCAGTGCAACATAGAGTGGTGCTATCACTTCCCGTGATCTTGACACTATACTTCTACTGATGCAGCCTAAAACTGCCTTGGCTTAGAAGAGAACAGTATTTTATATTTTGAATCCAATTGTCTCACAAATTGTCGATGAAGGTTCTCAGTCATCCAGGTCGAATTGTCTGTAGCTTGAATCATGTCAACTGGATTTCTATTTTCTCAGTGGAAACGTTTTGCTCCTTATCCAAGAAGCTTCTTCAGTCTGAGCAAAGTTTGTAAGGGAATCCTTAAATATGTTTCTAGGGTGGCTGTCTTCTGTGCCTAGGAAGATTAAGACCATTTCGCAATCTCAACAACAGCAAGGTAATCTTAACGACCCTCCTTTGGATGATAAAGGGACTTAGAAATAAACATCTCAAAATAACCATGACCTAGCCCCAGGTGCAAGGTCACACAGCCACCCTAGAAACATATTTAAGGATTCCCTTACAAACTTTGCTCAGACTGAAGAAGCTTCTTGGATAAGGAGCGAAACGTTTCCTCTGAGAAAATAGAAATCCAGTTGACATGATTCAAGCTACAGATGTCTCACAAATTGTCTCTTATGTTAATAAAGCACAATGAATAAGTTAAATGGACAATGTGTTTAACCAAAGATTTGTTATGTTTGTTTTCTTTATTCGAGATTTATGGTAGCAACTTAACCTATCTATCTATATAATGTTTTATATATCTATATAAAATTTTACATTTTACTTTATTTCATTATTATATCTCATTGTTTCTTTTCTCTTTTGAAGACATTGCTATAATTGGCATTGTTCACACGTTCTAATAAAAAGTTTCTAATAATTTTTCCCTGGATTTTTATTATAAAGCATACATATAACGAACTTATACTGTGATCCAACAATCTTTTATTTTAGAAAAAGCAAGGAAGTTTGACCAGAAAGTAATTGGTACTCATTATTATTATTTATTATTATTATTATTATTATTATTATTATTATTACTTTTTCACTGATAAAGCACAAAAAAGTAAAGTACTGCCTCATTGTTAATCTGTTCTTATAACTCATAATAGTAACCGCCCAGAGTCTACCGTGGTAGAGATGGGCGGTGATAAATTTGATTATTAAATAAATAAATAAATAAATAAATAAATAAATAAATAATTAATAGTAGTGTTAGAAACTATAAGATGTAACTATCCACAGACTTGCTTAAATCCATAAGATTAGTGACTAAGCTAGATGTAAGTCCATTCTGCAACAAGCGTCACTGCTTCTAATGCCACCAGTTTTGCATCCGATCAATACACTGTTCTTTTGGAATCATATCTTCAGCTATGATCTGTGCCAACCACCTGTTTGAGACATCTTGAAACATGGTCAAAGTTAACAACAGCACCAGCCATCTGTTCAAAACTAAATGCCTAGTCCCAAGTCAACACTAGTAGCTAGGTGCAAACGACTTCAGCTGCTAGAGGTAGAAATGCAACCACAGGGACTACTTGCTGCACCTGTTCTTAAGCACAGTTCCTACCACAGAAGCTGATCTGCAGATGAGATTCCACCTCTGGTTGAGTGGGGGAGACATACTACATTGAGATACATTGGTTTAGAGGATCATAGTTAACTTACAAAAATTGCATTTAAAATACTACTTACATAAAATTTCTGTCAATGTATTTTAAGAAATATTTGTTTATGGAAACATATTTAAACAGTACAACTTTTAATAAACTTAAAATAATGCATTCCATAAATTATTCTGTACATTCTGTATCAGTACCTATTGTTGGATTTTATGAGTGAAGCAAACCAAAGATTAGGGCTTTTTTCATAGAGTGGATTATTTCTTGAGTGTTGGAATGTTAAATCAAAACAGAATTATGATATAAATTTTACAGCAGCATTTTTAATTACAATATTTAGTTTTGCTCTGCAAAAACAAGGTTGTTTTTCTAAAGCACCAGTCTCATGCCATGGATTATATCTGTGCATATTGATAAAAGTATGTGTGTGTGCGTGTGTTATTTTAAAAACTAAATCAATATAAAGCGGAGGGCTTGTGGAATTACTCCTTTATTGCATTTCCAGAACAAATGGGGGAGGGGGCTAAAGCTTATCTTTCACAGACAAGCCACTAAGCAACCAGTTTTATTTTCTATTACCCTTTGTTAAAATTGCTCTGTGATTAAACTCCAGCCATACCTGTTGCGGAATTTGTAATTACAAGACAATTGAGTAAGAAAGCCCAATTGGCTAGTTGTGGTTCTGGAATAGAGTCACATGGTGGCATATCCACTGAAAAAGGTAATCCTTTTTCAAGGATTGCCAGTCGCCAATCCTTTGGCGACTGGCCTTAAGGGTAGGACTCAAAGTTGAGTATATAGACTACCTATGGGCATTCAACAGCTGGTAGCATCGGGCAAAACATGTCTCATCTTAGAAGCTAAGTAAGGGTGGGCCTGATTAGTAGTTGGATGGGGGAATACTAGGGTGTATACTAGACTGGGAAATGGAAACACCTCCTGCTTCTACATTGCTCCCTATTTATATATATATTTTTTCCATTTTGCAGATGGAACTAGATAGTATGCTTTACTGGATGCAGAGTAGCAATTGTAGCAGTAGGGAACTAAACAATAGTTACTGGTAGATCAGCAGCCTGTTATAAGAGGATAAACTTCAGGAATTTAATAGCTGTTCTCTTCCAGCTGCTCTATAAGCTCCCAGCCCTAGGGACCAAGTCCAATCGCTCACAGAAACTGCCCTTTCTCCTCTGTAATGACAAGTCAGCTTAAATAAAGCTGAAATCATATATAATTTGATTATGGATGATGGAGCTGTCCTGGCTTGGATAACCGAGAGCTGGCAGGATGAATTGTCAGGCATGGCTACAACAGTAGTCTGTTGTAGAGTCCACGAGGAAAACAGTAGGAAAATAATGTGGCTATGTTTCATGGAAATAACATCACCCCTCCAGGATTCCTGTGAGGAAGTTGGTTCTCAGAAAGAGAGTCTACCTCAGCCTGGGGACCAGAAATAAGCTAGGGCTTTTGTTAACTCATTGATCATCACACAGCCTGAGAAGTCCCTGGAAAGCTAATGAAGTTATTAGCAGAGCTGGAGTTTTGGAATGCTTTTGATTCAAGTCTCTCTCTGGGACCTCAGACTGAGAGAATGGCCAGGAGCACTTTTAATCAGCGCCAAATGATATGTCAGCAGCTTCATCTATTTTTAGAAGGATGGTACAGATGGAGACCTCTAGGCTTGACATCTGCAGTGAGTTTCATATGAGGCTACCTTTGGACATGATGAAGAAACCTCAGCGACTGCAGAATTCAGTGACAACAAACCAGCATGGTCTCTGGGATAAACCAAATGGACAATATCGCCACCACACCAGCATTAAAATAATTACATTGGCTGCCACTTTATTTCTATATGAAGTAGAAATTATTGCTGATGCTCTATATAGCCCTGATGGCTTAGATATTATGAACAAGAATTTTATGCAGGTTTCTCACTAGCTACCCGAAGTCCAAATCAGGCCAAAGGTCTGGAATGCTCCATTACCACTGTCCAGTTTCCAGTACTGCAGACACACAAAATAGAAGTTTAGAAATTTTATTTAAGCTAGTATTGCACTCGCCCCAGCTCTTGCCAACCTAGCAATTCGAAAGCATCCAAATGCAGGTAGATAAATAGGAACCACTTCGGTGGGAAGGTAACAGCGTTCTGTGCGCGTCATGCCGGCCACATGACCGTGGAAGCGTCTTCGGACAGCGCTGGCTCTTCGGCTAAGAAACGGAGATGAGCACCGCCCCCTAGAGTCGGACACGACTGTGCAGGGGAAAACTTCTACTCTCTCTACTATTGCACTTACATTCTTAGGTTATATGCTTCAGAAAAAGAAAAACATTCATTTCTGTCAGTACAGAGCAGCAATAGAACTTTACACACACACAGGATTCAACTGTAAGTATTATTCAGCCTTACTGGACTAAGTCAAACTGCACCCAATCCACAAACAGTTGTTTATAGAGTCAAGTTTTTCACAAGTTTTAAAATTATCTACTTCCCCATATCCTTAATTTGAACTATGGGCCATGACACTCAAGTTCTAGATTCACAAGGACTTGCATATGTGATACTGATGCTGGGCAACTTTTATCTTAAGTGACTTTGATACTGTATAATCTACAAGGACTCCTACAAACATATACTGTATTCTTAATGGATTATATTATATCTTCTCTGTGTTATTTTGCTATTGTATGTTTATGTCTAAGTAGCCCAAGAAAGAAGGAAAGCAAAAGGCAACAGTGATAGGGGGATATATGCCCAATTAAATGCAAAATTCCAGAGGTTAGCCAGAAGAGATAAGGAATTATTTTTAAACAAGCAATGCGCAGAAGTGGAAGAGGACAATAGAATAGGAAGGACAAGAGACCTATTCCAGAAAATTAGAAACATCAGAGGTAAATTCCAGGCAAAAGTGGGTATGATCAAAAACAAAGATGGCAAGGACCTAACAGAAGCAGAAGAGATCAAGAAAAGGTGGCAAGAATATATGGAAGATCTGTATAGGAAGGATAATAATATCGGGGATAGCTTTGACGGTGTGGTCAGTGAGTTAGAGCCAGACATCCTGAAGAGTGAGGTTGAATGGGCCTTAAGAAGCATTGCTAATAACAAGGCAGCAGGAGATGACGGTATCCCAGCTGAACTGTTTAAAATCTTGCAAGACGATGCTGTCAAGGTGATGCATGCCATATGCCAGCAAATTTGGAAAACACAAGAATGGCCATCAGATTGGAAAAAATCAACTTATATCCCCATACCAAAAAGGGAAACGCTAAAGAATGTTCAAACTATCGAACAGTGGCACTTATTTCACATGCCAGTAAGGTAATGCTCAAGATCCTGCAAGGTAGACTCCAGCAATTCATGGAGCGAGAATTGCCAGAAGTACAAGCTGGGTTTAGAAAAGGCAAAGGAACTAGGGACCAAATTGCCAATATCCGCTGGATAATGGAGAAAGCCAGGGAGTTTCAGAAAAACATCTATTTCTGTTTTATTGACTATTCTAAAGCCTTTGACTGTGTGGATCATAACAAATTGTGGCAAGTTCTTGGTGGTATGGGGATACCAAGTCATCTTGTCTGCCTCCTGAGGAATCTGTATAACGACCAAGTAGCAACGGTAAGAACAGATCACGGAACAACGGACTGGTTTAAGATTGGGAAAGGAGTACGGCAGGGTTGTATACTCTCACCCTACCTATTCAACTTGTACGTAGAACACATCATGTGATGTGCTGGGCTTGATTAATCCAAGGCTGGAGTTAAAATCACTGGAAGAAACATTAACAATCTCAGATATGCAGATGATACCACTTTCATGGCTGAAAGCGAGGAGGAGCTGAGGAGCCTTATGATGAAGGTGAAAGAAGAAAGTGCAAAAGCTGGGTTGCAGTTAAACCTCAAAAAAAAAACAAAGATTATGGCAACCAGCTTGATTGATAACTGGCAAATAGAGGGAGAAAACGTGGAGGTAGTGACAGACTTTGTATTTCTAGGCGCAAAGATTACTGCAGACGCTGACTGCAGCCAGGAAATCAGAAGAGGTTTACTTCTTGGGAGGAGAGCAATGACAAATCTCAATAAAATAGTTAAAAGCAGAGACATCACACTGACAACAAAGGTCCGCATAGTTAAAGCAATGGTATTCCCCGTAGTAACCTATGGCTGCGAGAGCTGGACCATAAGGAAGGCTGACCGAAGAAAGATAGATGCTTTTGAACTGTGGTGTTGGAGGAAAATTCTGAGAGTGCCTTGGACTGCAAGAAGATCAAACCAGTCCATACTCCAGGAAATCAAGCCAGACTGCTCACTTGAGGGAATGATATTAAAGGCAAAACTGAAGTACTTTGGCCACATAATGAGAAGACAGGATACCCTGGAGAAGATGCTGATGCTAGGGAAAGTGGAAGGCAAAAGGAAGAGGGGCCGACCAAGGGCAAGATGGATGGATGATATTCTGGAGGTGACGGACTCGACCGTGAGGGAGCTGGGGATGGCGACGGCTGACAGGAAGCTCTGGCGTGGGCTGGTCCATGAAGTCACTAAGAGTCAGAAGCGACTGAACGAAGAAACAACAACAAAAGTGTCTATGTCTGGTAATATTCTGTGGTACTAGTAAGAAAAGTCAAGGGGACAATGTCTGTAGCTTGAATCATGTCAACTGGATTTTTATTTTCTCAGTGGAAACGTTTCGCTCCTTATCCAAGGAGCTTCTTCAGTCTGAGCAAAGTTAGTAAGGGAATCCTTAAATATGTTTCTAGGTGGCTGTGTGACCTTACACCTGGGGCTAGGTCATGGTTATTTTGAGATGTTATTTCTAAGTCCCCTTATCATCTAAAGGAGGATCGTTAAGATCACCATGCTGCTGTTGAGCTGTTGAGCATGCTGTTGAGCAGCATGGTGATCTTAACGATCCTCCTTTAGATGATAAAAGGACTTAAAATAACATCTCAATATAACCATGACCTAGCCCCAGGTGTAAGGTCACACAGCTACCTAGAAACATATTTAGGATTCCCTTACCAACTTTGCTCAGACTGAAGACGCTCCTTGGATAAGGAGCGAAACGTTTCCACTGAGAAAATAATAATCCAGTTGACATGATTCAAGCTACAGACAATTCCACCTGGATGACTGAGAACATAGTCAAGGGGACAATGCTTTCCCAATCACTGTTCACATGTAAATCTATTCATGTGAAGAAAGAAAGATCCTGCAGCAGGTTACCTAAGACAGTATTACTTGTGTATGATTTCCTTGGCCAGCATGACAGGCTTGCTTTTGATTACTATTGGTGCATCTCAATAACTCAGGATGAGGTCTTCTCAGCACTAGTGACTTCTAGAATGCACACCTTTCTGATCTATAGGAAATATTAATAACACTGCCCACCTCTAAGAAAGGCTTGAAAACATTTTTCACTCAATCATTTTCATATGGATTTTAATAGAATATAATTATTAGTAGTTTGTCTTATAAACCCTTTGAGAATTCCAGTCATGTTAGTAGTAATGCCTTTTTAGTAGTTGCCTCAAAGAACTTGGAAATTTACAATATAACAGTTTAGCTCCATATGTTAATGTTTCTAAAGTGTTATGTATCAGAACATTCATAATTATAGATCTGTAATATCCCCATGGAAATTATGATATGTGCTCTGGTAGTAGGGGCCAACAGGCCATTCATATACAAGCCTAGATGCAAATCCATCAGAAATATCTCAGTTCAGAGATTATACTCTTAACCATTAATCAGCATGTCCAACCTGGAGCCCTCCAGGATTGCAAAAGGTCACATTTGGGAGCTGCCTTCCCAGCATATCACATTCAGAAAGGCGGGGCTAAATCAACATACAGGTTACATGGCATCTTATGTCTTATTCCATACTGGTTGTTGATTTTCTCACCCATCATTAAATGTAATTAAAATTTGGCAATACCCTATGTAATTTTATTTTCCTTATATTTCCTTAAAAATCATTTCCTTATTTTAAACAACTACATGATGCCCTTTTCTTATGTTCTTTATTCCAAGGCAGCTTCCTTTCAGTGGGTTACAAATAATGAATTAAATGGAAGAACTGCTAGCTTAAAGTATTTTACTAACTTGAAAAGTTAATTTTTAAAAGCTGCTTTCTTTTGAATATCACCTGGTTTCAGCTTCTATAAAGCATTTTGCTGGAGAAAAGTCAGATTAGATCTCTTTTAATGCATGCCAAGTGCAAGTATGGGCCAAAACTACAATTGAGTCTTCTGACAATTTTTTCTTTACTACCAGAAGCTGCAGGAATCTAATTTGATTGTGGAATTAAAACTGGGTATGGTTGTTAAACTACTTATGTGATGTAATTTACATATTCCAAATTATTCTCCAAACTTTTATTAATACCCCTAGGGGGGAAAAAAGGATGTACAATACAGTTACTTATTAATTCAACAAGTGTACAATTTGAAGGAAAAGATAATTTCAGTGGAGAAAACACTAGCAAGAAAAAGGTTAAAGCCATTTTTTCACAGTGCCCCACATTCTTGATATTTCAGTCTTCTGTGATTTTTAATTAAATATTAATTAAATATTAAATTCATTCCCAATCTAATTGTCAGCATTCAGTCAAATGCAGTTATAGCTACTTTTGTATACTTGTGGTAGATACCCAAAGATCTCTATTATCAGTTGCGGATAATGACAGTTATGCTTATTTATCTGAGTATAGTTATATGCATCATATGTAGCATTTATTTTGAATTCACATATTAAAGGACTCAAAAGGACCAGGTATAGTGTCTACCTATCTTCAGGTAGGGATGGAAAACCTTTGCCTGAAATCATACAGAACTACTGGTAGTTAATGTCAAACATACTGGGCAAGATGGAACAAAAGTCTTACTGTATATTTTGATGCCTTTGAATTAGACTTGACTTGTGGCAACTTCCTGGACAAGTCCATGTACTTTTCTTGGCAACATTTTTAGATGTGGTTTGCCATTGCCTTCTTCCAAGGGCTGAGAGAAAATGGCTGGCCCAATGTCACCCAAGCTGGCTTTGTGCCTAAGGCAGGACTAAAACTCAGGGTCTCCCAGTTTCTAGCCTGGTGCCTTTAACCACTACATCAAACTGGCTCTCACCATATGTATTTGTTGTTGTTGTTCAGTCGTTTAGTCGTGTCCGACTCTCCGTGACCCCATGGACCATAGCACGCCAGGCCTTCCTGTCCTCCACTGTCTCCTGGAGTTTACTCAAATTCATGTTCATTACATCGGTGATGCTATCTAACCATCTCATCCTCTGCCGTCCCCTTCTCCTTTTGCCTTCAGTCTTTCCCAGCATCAGGGTCTTTTCCAGTGAGTCCTCTCTTCGCATTAGGTGGCCAAAGTACTTGAGCTTCAGCTTCAGTATCTGTCCTTCCAATGAGCAGTCAGGGTTTATTTCCTTTAGGACTGACTGATTTGACCTCCTTGCAGTCCAAGGGACTCTCAAGAATATAGCCACATCTTAAACTTTTACATAACTCTTTCCTTCCTTAACTATTATTGCAAAACTATTTCTGCCATGGAAGACAGAAGACACAGAGTCCTTCAGAGTGCAGTCCCATTTTTCTTTGCGACCACTTTGTTTACATGGAAAAGGTGAGGGAACCAGTAAGAGACCACTAGAAGAAATTATGAGATGAATCAGACTGAATTTAGTTTTATTTATATTTGAAGTCATATTTGGAAACAGCAGAAGCAGGGAAGAATGCTTGCTTCACTACCTCCACTTAGCCTGTGTAGAATAGGCTGGTGTTGCTCTTCTGAACTGTTGCTAACATGAAAAAGGTGGAGACCTGGAATATTAGATGGCTTGCTGTGAGCATACTGCATACTTTTTTTGTTGATAAAGTTGATCAAATATTCCCCAACTTGGATTCCAGTACTGAGGCTGGTTATAGCAATAAAACCTTAGAATTTGTGTGTCTTAATTAGATTCTTCTCCTGTGATAGATCTTTATGAAAGCCAATGTAGTGTTGTAGTTAAGCTGTTGGACTGGCAGTGGAGAATCCCAGATTCTAGTCCATCTCTCTAGGCAAATTTGGGCCAGTCATTCTCTCTCAGGCCAACATACCTGTTATGGCTGTAGAAGGAAGCACTGAGAAGATAACCTTCAACTCCTGTATGAAAGTTGATGCATAACTCAAATACATATACATATACATACATACATATACATACATATATATATATACATATACATACATACATACACACACACACACAAGCAGCATAAGTGATATGGGTGGAATGTGATCTTGCTTGCTATGTGTTCTATGTGTCTTCATTTCTAATTGTATTTAAAAAGAAGTGGCATCAGCACCTGCACAATGTACATTGTATAAAATCACACAATGTCCATCATCTGGAAAGGATGCTGACCCCTGCAGTACAGCTTCTTTCCAGAAACACAAATAAGTGATAGAATTTGTGACAGCCCAATTTGAATATAGCTCCATAGATAATTTCTGCCTAGGTTGCTGAATTTACCAGTATGAACAACAAAGTGACTAGTACAATTATATGTCTGGGAAACACTAATAAAAAAATTGTACTGTGGGATAAACTAGAGTAGGATTTTCAAGACTGGCTGAAGGCCACAAGACAACTTGCTGCTTCTTGGAAACATAGTTGTTCTGGTGTCTGTAATCACTTCTGTTTCTCCAGAATGGCTGTAAATATTGCTTTTTGATGCAGGGAACTTAGGAGTCAGATGTATCTGTGGACAAACTTATTTTTCCATCCCCCAGTCAACACAGTTAGATTTAGCATACATTAATGAATGTTAATAGAGAGAATTCCTTTATCAGAGGTTTTCTGAGAATGTCTCTTTAAAGTTAGCATAAATTGCTTCTTGATAACCTTCCTACTTAAGGGGCGTGGTGGCTCAGCAGGTAAGACGCCAGGCTTGTCGTTCGAATCCCTAGCCCTGCGTGACGGAGTGAGCTCCCGCACTTGCCCCAGCTCTTGCCAACCTAGCAATTCGAAAGCATGCAAATGCAAGTAGATGAATAGGTACCACTTCGGTGGGAAGGTAACAGCGTTCCGCACGTGTCATGCCAGCCACATGACCATGGAAGCGTCTTCGGACAACGCTGGCTCTTCGGCTAACAAACGGAGATGAGCACTGGCCCCTAGAGTCGGACACAAGTGCACAAATGTGCGGGGGGAGCCTTTACCTTTTTAACCTTCCTACTTAGAGATGTAGCAAAAAAGGAATCAACAAAAGAGCTTGTTTCTTAAAATTCAGCTTGCACTGTAGTCTTTTCTTTAATATTTCTGAGATGTTGTGCTCCTGAGAACCTAAACGTGAAAGAATGTTTTAAGTTATGAAGGAACAAAAGGAAGAGTTTATAAGGCAGGAGCAAAAGGAGAAAAAATACATTACACAAATGCAGATACGGAGCAGGATGTGGTAACTAGGGCGTACTAGATTTGAATTCTGAGAGCTAAAGCCCAACACATCTTGCACAGCGGAAAATGTGGAAATTATCATTTTACAGCTGTAACTATGAAATATTCCAATCTCTCTTTTTATTATGGCAATGATTAAAAAAAACTATCTACACCAGTCTTCTCCCATCTGATGACCACCAAATGTATTAGAACAACAATTCTAATTCAGTTAGTGTGACCGTTGGTCATGTTAACTGATAATTCTGGGAACAGTAGTCCCAATACATCTGTAGAGCATGCGATTGAAAAAGACTGTTCTACACTGAAATGCTCTTTGAAATTCTAATGCAAATACATGCTTTCCAGTGCAGAAACTGTCTAGGTTCAGGTGAAAATATGGATATCTGGTGTATGTATGCATGTTTCCCTATGCGTTTCTAAGAACTAAAAGGAAATAACCAATCTATATGCATAAGCAAGACATGCAGAAAAACACTGAGTTAGATTTATGAAGAACTATAAATATAACAAGTGGCAGCAGTTTCCATGAAGGTGCATTGACTTTCTTCTTTGTAAAGACAGTTTGAACCCATAAATTGAACCTTTGATATTTTCAGAGATGAGGGATTACTTTAAAATTAATTATTTTTGTGTGTCCTTAGCCAGCTTTTCCAGATTAAAAATTAGTTCCCAAACAGACTTTCCACACAAATTCAACATAAGAAACTTCAGTAAATATTGTACCCATTCAGTGATGGTGCTCAGGTAGCTAGGAAGCCAACAATCCTATCTTCTATGACAATCTGCTCTCCCACACCATTTTTCTCTCTCAACATTGAGGTTTTGTGGCTCAGTCGTAAATTGGTTGTTTTGGCTCTTTTGTTACCTTTTCCTAAGTTTTGGTACTTTTATAAGGTTTCCATAGTAGTTCAGTAGTAATTCAGTTTGACTATATAAAGATCTTGATTTGGAGACTGAGGGTGGTACTTCTCTCTGAAGGCTATAACTCTTTCACAGCAATGCATTCCTCTTCTATCTTGTGCCTAGATGGTATGCACAACTGGGGACCAGTTCTGACAGATAACTGAACCAACTAGATGAGAATACAGTAACAGTTTTGTTAGATGGGTAATCTGGCTCCTCTTTTCCCTCTGAAAGCCCTCTGATCAGTTCTTACAGAGCCAGTTGGTGAATTTTCAGGCTGTCCTGAAACATAAAGTAGAATGTTAGTGGGGGGAAATGCCTAGGGACCAGAGGAGAGAGGCCCATAGGAGTTGGGAGAACCCAATCTCTAGCCACATCATCAACCATATCATCAATCTAGTGTTCTAGTGTGTATATCCACAGCGCTACTACAGAACTGGAACAGCTTGTTCTCACATAGTCAAAAGAAAATAGCCTGATACCAGATCTGTCCACTACCAAAATCAGAGAAAGATGGAAACTGGGCCTCCTGCCCGAGAGAGGGGGGCACTTGGCCTGCTGTGTCCCTCAAGTGGGATGCAGGGGCACCAAAAGTTTGAACCTTGATGTCACTATCAACAGGGCTTACGACTGATACACAGCTGTCATTGGAATGCTTTTGCAATAGCTTCCTAGCTATCCTAAAATAAGCCTACTTAGCTGAGCTTTTGTGTCCTTGGAAATCTATTCCTGAAGTTTTTTGCACTGCCAGCTGAGGGAAGCCTGACACAGCTAAAGGCGTCCTTCAGCTTCCTGAGTCAGCTGTGTTTGAGGAATGTGATACAGGCAACTTCATGAGAGCATGTCATATAAAAACAAATACTGGGACTTCTTTGTGCTGCAGTGAGGGGAATATGCAAAAAGCCCTATGTTCACTATCAAAAGCTAATTCACACACATCATGAAGTCATAATATGGTTCTTTGCTTTCTATACAGTGTGAATTTATCCGTTATGGCTTAGTGTAATGTGCATTAAAAAAACTCAGATCATGGCATCTGGCCCCATCACTTCCTGGCAAAGAGAAGGGGAAGAAATGGAAGCAGTGACAGATTTTATTTTCTTGGGCTCCAAGATCACCGCAGACGGTGACTGCAGCCATGAAATTAAAAGACGCTTGCTCCTTGGGAGGAAAGCTATGGCAAACCTAGACAGCATATTAAAAAGCAGAGACATCACCTTGCCGACAAAGGTCCGTATAATTAAAGCTATGGTTTTCCCAGTAGTAATGTATGGCTGTGAGAGTTGGACCATAAGGAAGGCTGAGCACCGAAGAATTGATGCTTTCCAGCTGTGGTGCTGGAGAAGACTCTTGAGTCCCTTGGACTGCAAGGAGGTCAAATCAGTCAATCCTAAAGGAAATCAACCCTGGCTGCTCATTGGAAGGACAGATACTGAAGCTGAAGCTCAAATACTTTGGCCACCTAATGCGAAGAGAGGACTCACTGGAAAAGACCCTGATGCTGGGAAAGACTGAAGGCAAAAGGAGAAGGGGACGGCAGAGGATGAGGTGGTTAGATAGCATCACCAATGTAATGAACATGAATTTGAGTAAACTCCGGGAGACAGTGGAGGACAGGAAGGCCTGGCGTGCTGTGGTCCATGAGGTCACGAAGGGTCGGACATGACTAAACGACTGAACAACAACAACAACAACAACAAAGTGCAGAGCAGATTAAGATGTTGGTTAAGAAATTGGATTAGGATGATCCATATTTAAGTCCACCTTTAGCTCTAGAAATTCATTGGGTAACTCCAGACCAATTTACTGCATAGGGCTGTTCTGGGTTAAAGCAAAGGGAGATTTCCATGTAATCCGCCCTAAACTCCTAGAAGAGAGATTCTTAACCTGGGATCCACAGACCCATGGAGATCCGTGGATAGATTTAGGAGGGGATGTGAACTTGGAATGGAAAAAAATTATAACTTTATTTTCACCCACCTCTAACTGAAATTTAGCTTGTCTTGTTATTGATTTAATGAATAAAGCAATGTATTACTATATTACATACAGTATTTGTTATATTTTAACAACTGTATTTGAGCATCGTTGTATTACGAAGGAAGCCAATCTATATCTATTTTTATGTTATCCGTTTAAATACATTTCACTGAGAAGTTTCCGTAAGTTTCACTTTAGGGGACCACAGGTTTCACCAGACTCTCAAAGGGGTCCGTGACGCAAAACGGGTAAGAACCCGTTATAGAAGAAGGGATTTAAAATTAAATCCTAGCATTTTTGCCTTTAGCCGCGTCTAGACTTCGGCATTAACCTGGGTGGAGGAAAAAAGGAGGCAGCCCGAATGCACCTGCTATTGGCGCCTAGGCGTTTTGCGCAGGACCTTCACGTCCAGCTTGCGCACGAACCGCGCAGGGAAGAGCCGCCGATGCTACCGAAACCACACAAGCTGAATAGATGGAAAGGTCCGGTCCCGGAAGAGGAACCTTCCCAAGGCTGTTTCTTTGTCGATTTTATTGGCAACCCAGATCTCCTGAGGAGACATAAATGTTCGGGAGGAAACTCAGCCATTACAGACCCCCCGCGTCAACCTTGCGCAAAACTTGGGCGAAGTGCTGCTAGTTTGGGGGGCGGGGAGGTTAAAATGTGCGCGCGCGCGGGCGTCAGGCGCAATGAACAGCCCCCCGCGTGCCACCGTCCCCTTACAGTAGTTTGAAGGATGAGGAGTCGCCCCCCCCTCCCGCACACGTTCTTCTTGCGCAAGAGGCGCTAGCGCCCCCGCCCGTCTTTGCCGCCCTTGCCCTCCCAAAGAGCAGGGAGGGGCAACGCGGAGCCGCGCGCATCCCTCGGTCCCTCCCGCCCTCGCCGCCGCTCCCAGCGTAGAAGCCTCGGCAAAGCCGCCGCAGCGGTAGCGCCCGAGTTGCCTTAGCATGCTCGCCTCCCAGCACCAGCGGCGACGGGTACTTGCTGCAGCCATCCGGCAGAAGCACCAGCAGCAGCTGTTGTCTTTCTTCCCGGCTCTTTAACGCCTGGCTTGCTTCTCCGCTCCTGCCGCCGCCGCCTCCAGCACTTCCTTCTCCGGGTAGGGCGATTATGAACTAACCGGGCGGCTGCACTGACACCCTCGGTGCTCTTTTCCGCGGTAAGACTTGGCGTGTGGAGAAAGGCGCCGCAGCTGCTGTTTCACGGCCCCGCGCTGAAGCGGGGTCACCACAGTCCCAGTTAAGAATTGCCTGTCACAAACCCAGAGTGCAAACCGAGGGGTCGGCTTTGCCCCTGCCGGCGAAGAGCGGCGCTCGCGCGCGCGCGCGCACAACTAGGCTCAGCGTGCGATCTCCACGGCCATGTGCCAGGAGGGAGCGGAGCTGGGGTCAGCGGCCCCTTAGCCTGGGGGAGGCGGGAGCACTCCAAAGCGGGGGAATTAATGGGGAGAGCTGACAGCAGGCGCCGGGGGAGGGGACTGTTGTTGCCGCCGCCGCCGTGTGTGGGAGCGGGTTGGCGCGTGCTTCGCCAGGACCTGACTCCGGGTCCCTCAAAGAGCAGAGAGAACTGCGAGTGGCAGAATTTGGCGGTTTCCAAGAATTCCTAGAACGTGGTATGTTGCGTGTTGCTGGTCTCGGTGAAAGAGTGGGCTTTGTTTCGCCTCCCTCCCGCTCCCCCGGTAGTGTGAGAGATGCTGCCTCCCCCCGTAAATATCACTGGCTGGGTTTGGCAGCAGCACTAAAGCGAGCGAAGTGCCCCCAGCGCGAGCACACAGACACCAGACTGTGGCGGCAGCAGCAGCTGCGGAGCGCGTGGGGGATCCGAAATATTTTGCCCTCGGGCTCAAGAAAAAGCGGTTTCTTGCCCTCTCTCTCTCTGTAGCAACCCGAACGCTATTAAGGGCAGGGAAAAAGAATGCCGTGGGGGGAAAATGATAATCAAATGGGCAAAGTTGTTTGACGAATCTCTCAAAATGTTCTTTTCCATACCGATCTAAAGAGAGAGTGGAGACTGGTTGCAAATATTATCTTCCCTCCTCCCCCACCCCCAATTTTCTATACTTCTTGCAACGAGTAAACTTGAATTTTAATTTGTAGTCAGTGGAATGCGATTTGCTGAATCTTTTTGTTTGCCGAGTTCCTCACTTTCAATGAGGTGTTTTTATTTTACTTTATTTTATTGCCTATTTATTATGGCTCTGGCAGTTCAAGGAGTGTGAATGGATTTGTTTAGAAAAGAGGTGCTTCCCAAGAATTTAGATGAAGTCTTTAAGAATAGCTTTCTGGGACTTTTTTAGTTGCTTCCTTTGTTTTCTCAGGTTGACCTTTAGACATTGCATTGAATCTCAGAGAAGTCCATGTTCATGAACAGAATGACTGAGTTCACACATTGGGCTCAACCATAATGCATACCGTGTTTGATTTTGACTTTTTTAAAAGAAAAATTGTGATGTTCTGTGAATCCATCGATATGGTTTGTGGCTTAATCCGTGTTGTGTATCCAACCAGTTGTGATTCAGCAAACCATGGCTTAATGCAGTGTGGGAACCAAGCCATTTTATTTCGCATTCTTGAGAGATTTTTGTATGCAATTTGTGCCTGAGAAATCTTATGTATGAGATAGAGAAGGAAAAACGGTGGATTAAAGAGCTTTTATGTTTCAGAGTATTATAGTAGAATTAACTGTTTGGGCAGAAGTGGCTCATGGCACATTCCCATAGGTGTCTAGCCAGAAATGAGTCCTGTTGAATTCAGTGACACTTCTGTGTAAGTAAGCCAGTGGGATTTACTTCAGAGGAGACACAGGTAGAATTCCATTAGGAAGGCTACATGAGTTTTCCATTTCAAGTATGTTTTTGATGTTTATATAAATTCTGAATGCCTTCCTCAAATAACTTTTGTATTGGTGTAAGAACATAATTCAGCTAATTTTAAAGGAATACATTTAAGTGGTAAAAGAAGAAAGGGGTATTTCACTTTAAAAATAAAGATTTTTTTAAAATTAATCAATTTGGAGTTCAAAACTGAAAGTGTATAGGTGAGTTGCTTAGAATTTCAGTGAGATTTGAATAAATTAAAGATTCTGTAGAAAAATTGCATGTTGTGAATGGTATAATATTTTGCAGGGAGACTTTTTTCCCTTAAAAATTCATTATCTGTGCAACTATGAAAGTGGAAGCATATAGGTAAAATGGTCAAACATGAATGCTTGGATTTGGGGGGTTGGAAAACATTTTCTTTCTCACCTTTAAAATATACATGTTCCATTCATTTTAATGGATTTAGTTATGTTTTTCCTGCTATTACTTCTGTGTTTGCCATCCAAGGAGAATGACATTTTCAGATCAACTCCTTTAGGATATCAAATGAGAGGAAAAGTTCCCAATTTTATAGCCTGATAAATAGGCTTTACTGTGTACATCTTCCTTCTGATTGTTTATAATAGGATGCCCAGCTGCTGCTGCTGTTGCTTCTTTGCTCTACTTACCCAATTGCCATGAAACTCTGAAACCTTTTCCTCTTCACAAATACAGGACAAAGAATTACCATTTTAAAGACTCTATTTTTATGTTAATCTCACTGTTCTTTCTCTCCTAAATCCTCACACACTCATGTTATTTTGCAATACAGTTAAAAATAGAGCCATAAAATAAAGCAACCACGTGTAACAAAGTAATAGATTCACTAAAGAAGTAAGCTCCTTGATTATAATTCTTAGTTTATTATAGATATGCTCATGGAATTTATAAACCTGCTGTTAATTATAAGCTCACTCAAAGATTAGCTATATAAATTTTATAGAATTTAAGAGTGAGGAGTTTGATCAAATATTTGAAGGGTTCTTGTTTAAGGAATAATTGTAAGCTGTGGGTACAAAACATTTGAATGTGTTTTGCATAGGCAACAAATAGAAACTATGGTGCAAAGCAGAGCTTTCCAAACTGTGTGTCGGGACACGTTAGTGTGTCGGCTGCAGTGTCTGGGTGTGTCACGGCTGCTGCTGCCTCTGAGCCCTGCCAGGATTCCGCGCAGGTCCTAGTGCCTGCCTTGTGCCTTGCTGCCTCCAAACCTGCTGTGATTCCACCCAAGTCCTAGTGCCTGCCTTGTGCCCTGCTGTAAGGGTGTGTCACGAAATGATGCATGTCTAAAAAGTGTGTCACCAACATGAAAAGTTTGGAAAGCTCTGGTGCAAAGTTTCTTTTTCAAGTCTGACTTCCTTGTTTGCTGTACTTGTCCAGGATATTAGTTCCTTGTTTGCTGTACTTGTCCAGGATATCATTAAAGATGACGTTGCCCTTCTATGCTTTAAGAAGATGCACTCTGGGTCATTAGATAAAATGTGGAGAGTGGGGAGCAGCCATGTTCCAAGAATCTCTGCTCTGTTGAAAAAGTGAAATCCCCTTCCAGTTGAGTTTAACTCTTCATGATTTCCAAGTACTAACTAGGCCCAAGCCTGCTTAGCTTCTGAGCCTAGACATAGTCATGCTAACACTTTGGAAAATGCCATCAGTCAACCCAACCCAACCCAAACCTCTGAGAACCACCTGAATGTGCCTCTCATGACAACATTGACTAGAACTTGACTGTGTCGGATAAAACCTTGCAGGGCTAGTGTGCCAGCTTTCGATAACTTTGTCCTGGGTTCCCTTTGTATTACTGTGGATCAGTACAGATGCAAAGGTAGACATAATTATGATCTTCCAAGGAATCTCCTACAGCGTTCTCCCTTTCTATACATAACAGTGGGTGGTGTTTCCAGGATTTAGGAAAGGTGAGTAAGTACTTAGCTGTCTAATGTATTGTCGAAGGCTTTCACGGCCGGAGTTCGATGGCTGTTGTGGGTCTTCCGGGCTGTGTGGCCGTGTTCTGGAAGTTGTGGTTCCTAACGTTTCGCCAGCATCTGTGGCCGGCATCTTCAGAGGGCAGGAGCACAGACAGACACAGATGCCGGCCACAGATGCTGGCGAAACGTTAGGAACCACAACTTCCAGAACACGGCCACACAGCCTGGAAGACCCACAACAGCCACTTAGCTGTCTGTTTGATATATACCAGCTCTAAGGGAATAATGTAGTTGCAAGTATAAAAGGTACTCCTATTGATTGATTTCTTCTTCTTCTGCAGGGGAGTGAGATTTCCCTTTGTACAATAAATTCAACTTACTGGCATATTTCGTGTACTGAGAATATATACAGAAGGGGATGGAGGAATGTATACAACAACTTTATGTCCACTTGTTTTGAAGTCCAAAAGTACCGTTGTCATTGTAGTCAAAGTACTTGCTATGAACTTGAACTGTAAATGCATTTGGGTGTATTATTGCATGTATGCCAAAGTCCCCATTTGATGCTTGAAGGGAGTAACAGTAACTTCTTCGGCTCTAGACAGCAGACCTACGTTTGATAAATTTTGTAGGAAAAGCTGTTATCACACATCCCTCACAGTCCATCTAGTTTTGCCGCCTTTAGCATTATCAAGAAAGAAATTTTTCAGCATTATAAACATGCTTTCATCCTATGAATGTTGTGTATCAATAATATCTTTAAGCTCATGTATGATTCCATAGTTTTGTACTGTAGTGTACACAATGCATACATATATTACAAGGCATTTTCTGGAGAACTAGAGTTTTAGCCACAACATTTACATAACCTTTCAGATTTTAAGAGCTGCTCTGTGCACCTACACTGTTTTTGCATTCTGAGGAATAAATATTTAATTTTCAGTTAGCATGTGCTAAGCATCCTGAAATATCAACTCAGGATACAAAGTTTACTTTTTGCATAGGCCCCCTGTGGAATATGTCAGTAGTTCATACCCTGACTCACAGTGACTTACATGTGTAAATAAGCCATAATGGCAGTTTATACTTCATGGAATGTATTCACATTTAAGGGAGGATTAAACAAAGCTTATCTTTAGTGATAAATTCCTTTGTTATATTATGAGATATTATGCACTTCATATCATTTATTATAATGCATACACTTTAATCTGGGCACCTGTTCATTTATGGGTGGGTTGTAAATAACTGGTTGGAAAAGGGATAACAGTCTGCTGCCAATTTATCAAATAATAATAAAGCAAGTAGACTTGTAGCAATCTACAGTATGTCAGGATAAGGAAAACAAGAGATATGTAATTGTAGTTGATTGATTCTGCAGACAAATAGCATTAACCTCTAATTGAAAGAGAATAATAAGCTACTTGGCAGAAGGGATTGTGTGTTTAGCATATACAGTTAATGGAATTAAACTGGACATAGTAATGGAAGGGGAAGAATGTGATTACAGTAAATAAACTCGTCCCATTTTTCACTAGATGAGTGGTATCTGATTACTCTATTTGTTCCAGTTTTTTCAAGGTACCTGCGCATACACTCTCTCGGGGGTAAATACTACTTTTACTTTCTTGTGCTAATGAAGTAAACTGTCTTGAAAAGGCAAGAATTCATATTTTATTTTGACAAGAGAACGAAAGTCTGAAAAATCTCTAGAATTCAACAAATTGTTATAAAATAACAGTTTGGATTGATAGACTGCTTCTGGATGTGAAGTAGTGCTCGGACAGTTCTTAGTTGTTGTCGTAGCTCTTTGCCACATCTATTTGCAGAGGTAACAAAACAAAAACAAAAAAACCCCATTAGCCCCCAAACCCTGAATGCAGCCCTAAAAACTCCAAAAATTATCAATGAACTGAAATTTGGAATCTGACAGAATGGGGAAATCCTTAAATATTTTGGGAAAAGTTCTGTTAATTAATTTGGCTTACATTCAATTCATATTTAATTAAATATGATTTAGTTTTTCTCCTGTACCTACCCATTTCTTTATTTTGTATTGTCATGTCAGCTTTTCAGAATGTGGCTGTTGACATGTCACCTACAGGCCAAGTATAGCCTTTGGTATGAAAAAGCTTGCCCAGTTCTGTTATAGAACATCCTTGAGCTGTTGGATTTTTTTGTCATTATTTAATTTCAAAAAATAAAGATAAGAGACATGCTATGTTGATTATAGATATATGTGTATACACTTAAAATGAAGTCTAAAACATTACAATTCTTACTGATTAGTGCTGGCAGCTTTTCTTAACTTGCTTAGAAAATATTTTCCCAATACCACATTTTTACTGATGATTTTTGTCTTCATTTATGACTCAACAGTGAGAATAAATCAATATGGAGCACACAGACCACTTATTTTATGAGGCAAAGACAGCTTTCCTCAATCTGTTCTGGCTGGGAATTCTGAGAATTGTAGTCTTATCAGTTTTTTTCTAGCCTGATGATTTGGAGGCTATAAGGCTGTTAAATACAGAGTGAGTCTTTCTTAGTTGTGCTTTTCTTCTACTTATTTTTGGTTATGGGGATGAATTCTATCAATTTCTTCAGAATGTTTCTTTGTATTATTCCTTTATTAGAGAAATGCAGTCATAAATCTTGGGGAAGGATAAAGGTAGTATTAAAAGGACTTGGGTACAATGTTTCAGTACCAGTATGTGATAAGTGAGAGGGCTAACGCTGATGACCAGTGGGAACCAGTGATTCCCAGGCAGACAGAACTGTTATGTCTGTCAAGACCAAAATATAACAGCCTTTGACTCAAAAAAGTGGTAAGACCTAGAATTTAAACCCTGGAGTAGGTATGGGGAGATAGAGGTTGAGTTTTGTGTTCTGCAGTAAGTAGGCTGATCTTTTGCACATATATGAGTTGTTTCCTACGATCAATAAAGCAGCATATATAGCCATTTTGTGTCAGTGTTCTCTAAGCAAGTTTGTGAATATAGAGTTGAATGTTGAGAGTGTCAAGATTTATTGCTACGCCTGCTATGAAGTCAATAAGTAGGATTATGGATTCCAGCTTTAAAAAGGTGTTGTTTACTAGCACATTGTAATTTAGAAGGTATAACTGTTCTGCAGGCACAGCGATGCAGCATACAGTGGATATAAAAAGTCTACACACCCCTGTTAAAATGCCAGGTTTTTGAGATGTAAAAAAATCAGACCAAGATAAATCACTTCAGAATTTTTTCCACCTTTAATATAACATACAAGCTGTATAATTCAATTGAAAAACAAACCAAAATCTTTTAGGGCAAAAAAAAGAACTAGAATAATGTGGTTGCATAAGTGTGCACACCCTTAAACTAATAGTTCGTTGAAGCACCTTTTGATTTTATGAGAGCATTCAGTCTTTCGGGGTAGGAGTCTATCAGCACGGCACATCTTGCCTTGGGAATCTTTGCCTACTCTTCCTTGCAGAAGCGCTACAAATCTGTCAGATTGCGAGGGCATCTCCTGTGCACAGCCCTCTTCAGGTCACCCCACAGATTTTCAGTTGGATTCAGGTCCGGGCTCTGGCTGGGCCATTCCAAAACTTTGATCATCTTCTGTTGAAGCCATTCTTTTGTTGATTTGGAGGTATGCTTTGGGACGTTGTCGTGTTGAAAGGTGAAATTCCTCTTCATCTTCAGCATTGTAGCGGAGGCCTGAAGGTTTTGTGCCAAAATTGACTGATATTTGGAACTGTTCACAATTCCCTCCACCTTGACTAAAGCCCCAGTTCCAGCAGAAGAAAAGCAGCTCCAAAGCATAATGCTGCCACCACCATGCTTCACTGTGGGTATGGTGCACTTTTGGGGATGCGCAGTGTTGTTTTTGTGCCAAACATACTGTTTGGAATTATGGCCAAAAAGTTCAACCTTGGTCTCATTAGACCATAACACATTTTCCCCATGCTTTTGTCAGACTTGATGTAGGTTTTTGCAAAATGTAGCCGGGCTTGGATGTTTCTCTTTGAAAGGTTTGGCGCAAAAACAACACTGTGCATCCCCAAAAGTGCACCATACCCACAGTGAAGCATGGTGGTCTCAAAAATCTGGCATTTTAACAGGGGTGTGTAGACTTTTTATATCCACTGTACCTGCTAAACTGCCGTCTACCATATAGATTTTAAATGAAATTTTCACTCATGACATAAATTGGCATTGCTATTTGGGAACATGGAAAAGCTTTCTTGCTTTGTTTCTGTAGTAGAACTTCATATCTAATGTCTGTCTATAATTAACGTTTCCCTGTGTTTGCAATTTGTGTCATTTTCCACAGGCATCACTGCATCTGGATTTTGCCACTGCACAGTGGCAGAAGAAAAAGGGAAGGAGACACTGAACCATGAATATTGATGGCTTTGGATTAAATGAAATCTGTATTATTTAGGACAGAAGTTATTTCTCACTGTGGCCCATGAGATGTATTTAGGTTATTTGCAGATAGACTGTAGGATAATCAGAAACATCTGTGCACTTCATTTATATTTTCTAACCGTGGAAATAAAGGCAGTTCTTATCTGGGCATATCTCTTGTCAGTGCCTAGTCCAAATTAAAAAGCAAGATAATTAAGGAAACTGAACTGAAACTAAAACTAACAAATACTATCCATAACCTTACACAATTATACTTCCTTTTTTAAAAAAAAATCACATCAGAAAGACATGCTGATTCATACTAAAATAAGATACATATTTTGTTTATAGATTTAAAGAAGAGTATTATGTGTTCTGTCAAGCCTCCCCACCCCCCAATGGTTTGATTTTCTCCCCTCTGGAAGTTTAGGATCTGTTGATTTAGAACAATTAAATACACACAAAATAAAGATCTATATTTCAGCCAGTAATGATGATATTAATCCTTACAATGTGAGTTCTAAAAAAATGTCTCTCACAATTTCTTTGGCACAGAAAATAGACAAGCAGCAGACATTGCTATTAATAACTTCAACAGGATTTATTTTGGTAGTTGGTGTAATAAAAAGAATAATAAATAGAAATAAATAAAATTGGTGTAAATAATAAAAGAAAAATGGTAGATAAGGGAAAATTGACATGAAATTTACATGAAACATGGTAATTTCTGGTGCTTATTCCACAAAAAATTAAAAATGAGTATTCCATTTTATTTAAGTACATTTATCTTTAACTTAAATTATCTTGTAAACAGCATTTTTATATGTTTGTGTGCTAAACTTTTATTATTAAAGAAGACAGTCTTTGTAAAATATTTGGTTAAAACAAGTGTTCATTCCCTAAAATGTGAATATTTAATCAGCAGGATACTCATTAAATATGTCTATATATTTTAAGATGAGAATTGTTCTGCCAAACATATCCGATAAACACGGCTTAATTTAAAATAGGATTCACTTTGCAGTTTTAAGATTTGAGTTCCGGGCCAAGATGCTAACCCTCAAAACTTGAACTGGTAAGCTGGTTTGTGTCTAGTTATAGGGCATATAGTTAATTTCTGTAGTTTTGCTGCTTGCAGTTACATTGTTGAGGTTTGTGAGAAATGATAACACAAAATTCAGTTTTTGAGGTTGAATTAAATATTTTCTATTCAAGGACGCACCAGAAACTTAGGAACAGTGTGGTTTTCTTATTAAACTTTACTAGAACATTTATTTTAAGTTACAAAGTGTTTCGAAAATAATTAGGTAAGTTTCCCATCTCATCTCTAATACATAGGTATTTAAATAATCAGACCTATTATTCCATCTCTTTTTTATACGCCCTAGAATGACTAATGCAACAATTGTGTGCTTACACCAACACTGACTTCATGTCTGGACTCAACCTATAAGAAATAATAGGATAACACTATGCCAAAAAGAACCATCTTAGTTTTTTGTGTTAAATATTTATTTATGAATAAATAGCAACCAGCAACATGATTGTGAAATATATAGAACATCTTTACCCTCTCCAAGCAACTGGTATGACTTAGGTGCATTTAATCCCCATCCCCAATTGCTTCACTAAATTTTATTTAGACCTCCACCCACTGACATGACCTCCACTAGGCTCCATTAAGGATCATCAATGAGCGAATGGTGCTATTTTCCCACAAGTTCTTTGCTTGAAGGGGTCATCATAGTTGATGCAAATTTGCACCTTTGCCTCCTAATGTAAAGTTTCCACTAAAAGGGATACAGTGGGTGCTGTGTGTGTGTATGCATAGATTGTTGCAATATATCAGCCTTTGTGTTACCCTATCTATCACAATGTTTGGCATTCTACTATTAGTAGATGTAAAAACCAGCCTCTAAGGCAGGTGGGAAATATCTGGCCTATGGGACTAATTTGGCCATTCAGGCTTCCAACAAGACTTTGAATGAGGACCTTCCTGATCATCAGCTCCATCCCAAATCTCCCCCTTCCCTTTCAGTCAGTTGGCATGGCTTTGCCTAGGGATTCCACAGATTCACTGAAGGGGAGGAGAACAAGACTGTCAGAGCCTTGATTTTAAAAACGGTCTGTCTCAGCTATCCTACATCTTCCCCATAGTAGAAAAATGTTGCACAGCTGAGATGACCAGCACAGTATTTGCAGGTGAAGTAGCAAGCTGGCGATCCACGGTATGTTTTCTGTGCATGGGAAATGGGAAGCTTTTGTTGTATATGACAACTTTTGCTGTGCAGGGCAAAGAAGAGAGCACTGCACAGACAAAAGCACTCCCTATGTGGACAAATGCATTATCTGTGCGTGGCGAAATGGAGTGCTTTTCTCGGTGCATGAAGAGACAAGGACCTCCCTAAACTTTTCTCCTTGATATTATCAAGCCCAGCCAGGGAGATAAGGGAGTTGAATCCAGCACCTTGATCAGTTCCATACTCTTTGTGCCATCAAACTTCAGTCTTGCATCAAAAAATAGGATGCTGAGCAGGCATTCTTTATTACACCTTTGCAAAATGGCTTCAGTTTGCTTTGGTGAAGCAGTTTGTGTCATGGAAGAGAAACAATTTGTTCCACCAAAGTGAAGAAACAACCTGATTCACCTCGGTGAAGCAATTCAAGTGGCCCCAAACCACTTCAGGTCAGTGCTGCAGCCAAAGGATCCTGTTAGCCTTTTCCCCAATGTTGGCTGAAGTGCTTCTAAGATGGGCAGTTCAGGACTGTCCAGTGTGCACCGAGGCAACCCAGCCTGAAAGGTCTTCACCATGCACTGAATGGACTCCTGGCTTCAGCAACTGCTGCAGGCCACTTGCCGTGGTCAAGTATGGCTAAGGATGTACTGCTCACTTCTTCCAGCTCACTCACCAAAGAAATACGGGAGTGGCTTTTAGGAAGTGGTCTGAGGATCCTCCAGGCTGAGCAGCTTCAATGTATGCTGCTTTTGGAAGACCTTCGGAGTGTACCAAGCTCAATCCAGATGGCCATCTTCAGTGCATGCTGCAGACGTTCCCACAGTGTTTGCTGAAGCTGCAGCATTTTGGGCAGTGCTGTATGAGAAGCTCTTCTCATCTTATTCAGTCTCTGCAGGACAAACCTGAGAAGAGATCTGAAGCAGAGCAAAAGGAAGTAAAATAGTTAAAAGCGAGGAATCCACAGTGCTTCATGAAGCAGATTCCAGGGTGCTTCATTCACACCTTCATCAAAGCGAAGCATCTCTTGGAAGCTTCATACAGTCCTGGTAAATATTTCCGAGTTTATATCCTCTTTTCTGCCAATAGATGGCACTCAAAGCAGCAAATCAAAAATTTATAATAGATATTAATGGTATATTAAAACATAAAAAACAGCATAAAAATCAGCCATTTTCAAACCCATTATTGCATTTAGACAAAAGTAAAATTTCCTTTAAGGTTGGCTTGTTTTAACTTGTGTTCTTGTGCAAAGAGTCTAGACAAGTGCAATACTGAAATATTTTAAAAACCGAACTATAGTGGCTAATACAATTATTATATTAAAATATTTCATGATCAGGGTATCTCCCCTGCCAGGTAACTATATATTACAATACTTTATCCCACTTTTATCCCACTTTGAGTAGTCTCCAGAGTAGTAGATTCAGTTTTAACCATCAAATGACAAAATGAGTTAAAGATTAATATCATGAAAGTAGAAATAAAAAATAGCAATCATTTTAAAGAAATGCATAAAGTAATAGTGGATAGTTTTACCTATTGTATAAACATCAGGTTACATAGGGCATATTTTACATGATATTATAAAAACACTGAAATAAGGATGATAACCAAAATTTCAAAAATTTCATAAACTAGTTCCAGGAGTTTATCACATCCAAAACAGTTCTTCAGTCCAATAACTATTCACCAACCTATGAAGATGCAGATATCTGAAGAGAAGTCTCAGATAGAAAGCTTAGTAAGTTATAGAACAATCAGAATCATAATACTTTCCTAAAAACATGCTGAAAAATATTGTAGCAGACATAAAAATGTAAAAAAACCTGCTACTTTAATTGCCATTGTCATCATGCATATTAAGAACCTGTTTTAATATGTCTTAAATACTTGAATAATTCACAGTTAACTTCTTCCATTTCTCTAGTTTATTGGTAAGACATGAAATTATACAAGTAAAAAAAAAAGGTAAAGTTTCCCCCTGCACATTTGTGCAGTCGTGTCCGACTCTAGGGGCCGGTGGTCATCTCCGTTTGTTAGCCGAACAGCCAGCGTTGTCCGAAGACGCTTCCATGGTCATGTGGCCGCATGACACACGTGGAACGCTGTTGCCTATCCACCGAAGTGGTACCTATTAATCTACTTGCATTTGCATGCTTTCGAATTGATGAAATTATACAAGTAGAATGTATTAATTTGCTGGGTTTGGTGGCAGGACTAACTCTTCTATCTTCTAACATAACATGCCATGATTATATTACATGGGAGGAGATGGGCGGTGACAAATCAAATCCAATCCAATCCAATCCATCAATCAATCAATCAATCAATCAATATGCTATGTTTATTCTGGGTGTATAAACCTTCCATTTCTGTTAATGTCAACAAGTTCTTCTACTTGTTGGCTATAGATGGCACTTCTCCCTCATAGCAGATAAATTAGTGGAGGTATTCTCAAATTGTGGGCCACAACCTACACCATTTTGAACATAGAAGTTCAAGAGAGAGAATTTAATGTTACCTGTTTCCAATATAAAGAAATAAGCTCAATGGAGTTACGTCATTTTGAACTGATGACTGCAGGTTTGGAGGTATAGGTGCATGTTCATTAATTTGGTAATGGGGAACTTCTGTGGGAGAAAAAAAATTACCCCAGAGGAACAGTTAAGACTAACAACAATATCACTACTAGTGTTGTTGTGCTTGCTCTCAGAAGCTTTAGGCATATGCCATGCAGGATTCTGCATATAAACACTCATTCGGAACCTCAAGTCATTCCAGCAACTGAAGGGTCAAGGCATGCCACACTTAAGCAAGGTGGAGAAATTTTATATGACTCCGGAGAATATCCCATGTGCCTTGAGCCATATGAAAGTGGATGACTATGCCTGCTGTCTGTTTTCACTCTTTGGAAATATAAGAAAACTGTGCATCTGCTTAAATATTGCTGTTATTTAGTGAGTTGAGCACAAGCTCAGGAATAAACATGCTGTCTGCAGTAAAAAGAGCAGAAAACTTTGACATCCAAGTCTTCTTCCGTCATGCATTGCTGAAAACAGAAAGGAGCACATCAAGCATTCCACTCTATCTAGTTTTGTTGCTGGCCAAGCATTGATGATAGATCGTTTCTTGCAAGATGAGAGCAGGGGCATAGGGAGCAGAATGAAATGCAGAGAAGAGGCAATCTGTTTTTATCCATAGGCAGCCACCCAACACTGACAACCGAAGATTTTCTCCAATTTAAAACAAAATGTTTTTGGGATGAGTATTGCTTTCCTCCTCCTCCTCCTCCTCCATCAAATGTATACCCCACCATGCTGCTTATATAAATATATAAAGTAGCTTATGTTCTCTACCATAATGCATCATAAAAAGTAAAAGGTAAAGGTTCCCCCTGCACATTTGTGCAGTCGTGTCCGACTCTAGGGGCCGGTGCTCATCTCTGTTTGTTAGCCGAAGAGCCAGCGTTGTCCGAAGACGCTTCCATGGTCATGTGGCTGCCATGATGCACGCGGAACGCTGTTACCTTCCCACCGAAGTGGTTCCTATTAATCTACTTGCATTTGCATGCTTTTGAATTGCTAGGTTGGCAAGAGCTGGGGCGAGTGCGGGAGCTCACTCCGTCACACGGGACTAGGGATTCGAACCTCCGAACTTGCGATCTTCTGATCGACAAGCCTGGCGTCTTACCCGCTGAGCCACCACGCCCCTATAATGCATCATAATAAACAACATAGTAATGACTGGCATGGAGATGAAATGATCAAAGATTAAACAAGTTGTCTGCCCTTGTTATCCTAGATAGAAGTATACTGCTATTCTGGGATTGGATATCTTAGTTCTCTTGGTTGCTTTTAAAACTCAGAATATAATTTCCGTGTTTCAGCTTTGTTTCAGAATGGTTGGCAGATAAGAGTTCCTGCACTGTGATAAATTTTCATCTCCACAACCTTCCAGATAGGGCACGTAATGGATGAAGATACCTGTGGCATATTTTGTAACCTTATTTGGGATATGCTTTTGTTTCCTTATGTAAGGGGCGTGGTGGCTCAGCGGGTAAGACGCTAGGCTTGTTGATAGGAAGATCGCAAGTTCGGAGGTTCGAATCCCTAGCCCCGTGTGATGGAGTGAGCTCCCGCACTAGCCCCAGCTCTTGCCAACCTAGCAATTCGAAAGCATGCAAATGCAAGTAGATTAATAGGTACCACTTCGGTGGGAAGGTAACAGCGTTCCGCGTGCATCATGCCGGCCACATGACTGCGGAAGTGTCTTCGGACAACGCTGGCTCTTCGGCTAACAAACGGAGATGAGCACCACCCCCTAGAGTCGGACACGACTGCACAAATGTGCGGGGGGAACCTTTACCTTTATGTTTCCTGAAACTAAAAAATTACTGACAGCACCATCCAAAAAGAAATGTAATTACTAATACAATAAAGATTCCTGCTTTTAAAACCCAAAACACATTTAAAATAAGCCATGACTCTTCACAGGTAAAAAGCAGCTTAAAATCAGTATCAGAATGTGAGTTTAGCTACCAATTTATTCAAAGCAAGCATATTGAGACTTGGACTCCAAGCTGCAAAATTAGTCCATCAGAGTGTGCAGTTCCCTCAGAATCTTAATGTCTCTGTCCAATAAGCCTATTTTCTGCTATCTAGTACCTCTGTCTTGCATGGATTAAGTTTCAGTGTAGTGATTGAAGCAGCAGCAAGGAAAAGTCTAATAGTTCCTTTACTTTCCCCTCCTAACTTCCCTGATCCCACTGATTGCTGCTGCTGTCTGATTGATGCAATTTGGCTACATGAATTAGAACAAAATTACAAGCCTCTTGGGTAAATGGCATTTATTTCATATCAACTAATGGAATTTGTGGAAGAAACACCTGGATGAGCTTCAACTTAGGAAGACAGTGTACTTAGTCCATTGATCTAAAATGAATGAATCATGGACGACTTTTGTTCTGCTTATGCTGTTTTCTGCGGAGTTGTGGTTTCTACTTTTGTTGCTTCACCCCTTTCCATCTTATTAAATTGCTGTTTTTGTGAGATGGGTAGCCATATAAATTTGATTAATAAATAAATAAATTTGCTCGAAAATTGGCTTTGCTTGGATGGAGACTGCATGAACATATAGTATTTGTCACAATACTCTTTCCTGTTGATGTTGTTAGTTACCAAGGTGACATTTCATGACCTTGCTGCTATAGCTTCTTCGTTTATTAGGTCAATCTTTTTCTCTTCATTACAAAAAGCCCAGGTGGCATGCAGTATTATTGGAATTTTTTTTAAACTCTTGCAGGCAAATCAAATCTTTCCCCTGGAGGACCTGTCCTATATATGTTCTGCATACAGGTTTTATTTCAGTCATTGAGCTATGTAACTGGTTGACTTTTGTGACTAGAATGAAATGGCTGTAGACCCCCCCCTTTTTTTTTTTTCTTCTTCTCTGTGTTTTCTGGTTTATTTTTTAGATAACAGTACTTGAAACTCTCTTGAGAACCCCTACGGTGTTTGTCTTTAGGAATGGGCTATTGTACTTATGTTCATTTTCAAAATAACTTTGATTTTTTTAAAGCCAATTGAAAGCATGAGCATTGAATGAAATATGTATTTATTGATTTGGTAAGTTTTGGAGGTTCTGCTGATAAACCTGTAATAATTCAGGAAACATTAATTAAAGGCTTTATGTCTATGCATTTGTACAAAATATAATATGGAATTAAACTTGCCTGTAAAAGACTTCTGGCCCATAGCCATACCTAAGCAGGAGCTAGCATTTATAGCCGGACATTCATTCATTCATTCATTCATTCATTCATTTATTCATTCATTCATTCATTCATTCATTCATTCATGGGCATATGTATGCATACTTCTCCTACATAGAAGAAATAGCAAGAAGCCTGTTAATGTCCTGGTAGCTATTTTCTCCATGTATCCTTCAGACAGTAACTTCACACATTAAGGGAATTGCTCTTAGCATGGGCAGGGCTGATCCACCTAGTCAGGTGCATGTGACAAAGAAGTCACTTGTATCAGCAGTAGCAGCCCTAAAAGTTGTAAGAGAGGCAGTCTGTGGCTTGAATCATGTCAACTGGATTTCTATTTTCTTAGTGGAAACGTTTCACTCCTTATCCAAGGAGCTTCTTCAGTCTGAGTAAAGTTAGTAAGGGAATCCTTAAATATGTTTCTAGGCTGGCTGTGTGACCTTGCACCTGGGGCTAGGTCATGGTTATTTTTGAGATGTTTGTTTCTAAGTCCCTTTATCATCTAAAGGAGGATCGTTAAGATTACCCTGCTGCTGTTGAGCTTGTGAAATGGTCTTAATCTTCCTAGGCACAGAAGACAAAGCAGGAAGGAAGATAGGGGAAAGGTTATGCCTGAGGCCCCCACCTCTATTCAAGGAAGGATTTTCCAAGTTGGCATGAATGGATTCCTTGACCCCTCTCTCAAACCACCTATCTTCTCTGTCTAAAATGTGAACATTAATGTCCTCAAATGAGTGTCCTTTTTCCTTTAGATGAAGATAAACTGCTGACTCTGGTCCTGTGGTGTTACTTCTCCTGTGTTGGGCCATCCTCCTGTACAAAGGTTGTTTGGTTTCTCCAATGTAGAGTTCAGAGCACTCCTCACTGCACTGGATTGCATACACTACATTGCTTTCCTTGTGTTTTGGAGTTTGATCTTTGGGGTGTACAAGCCTCTGTCTCAGTGTGTTGGTGGGTTTGAAATATACAGGTATGTGGTGTTTGCCAAATATCCGTTTGATCTTTTCAGACACGCCAGCCATGTAAGGAATGACCAGGTTCTTCCGTTTACTCTGAGTCTCAGCCCTATCTGTCGCTGTTTTAGGTCTGGTAGACTTAGATTTGGTGAAGGCCCAATTTGGATATCCACAGGCCTGCAGAGCTGTTCTCAGATGCTGCTTTTCATTCTTTTTGGAATCCATGGAGGTGGGGATGGTTTCTGCTCTGTGTGACAATGTCCTGATGACTCCTAGTTTGTGCTGCAGTGGATGGTGGGAGTCAAACATCAGGTATTGATCTGTGTGTGTGGGTTTCCTGTAGATCCCTATTTCTAGCTTGCCACCGGTCCCAATGAGGACTTCACAGTCTAGGAATGCCAGTCTGTTGTCCTTGGTGTCTTCTCTGGTGAAGCTAATGTTGGCATCTATAGTGTTTATATGGTCCGTGAAGGCCTGTACTTCCTGGGCCTTGATTTTGACCCAGGTGTCATCCACATACCTAAACCAGTGGGTGGGCACCGTTCCCTGGAATGTGTTGAGTGCTTTCTTCTCCACTTCTTCCATGTATAAATTTGATGGTTGTATTAACAAACAGCTAGACCAGAGCTTTCCAAACTGTGTGTCGCAACAGAAAAGTGTGTTGCCACACACAGCGTGGTGTGTTGCCATACCACCCAGAAGCGGCGGCTGCTGCCACCGCCGCCGCCATGCATGCGCACGCCGCCGCACGCCCCCCCGCGCCGCCGCACGCCCCCCCCGCTGGCGACACACCAGCGGCGGCACTTTGGAAAGCCCTGCTTTAAAGGAGCCCCCAGCCTCTCTCGAGCTCACGGGGTTTCCCTCGAGTTTTCCAGGGGCCGTCCCGGGAACTGGGCCGCGCTCGCTTTACCTTTTCCCGCGCAAAATCAGGCCGCAGAGATGTGCGACGGCGGTGGCCGCTTGGCGGAACCGCCACCGGCCTGGCGACCCCGTTTCGGGCTTGTCTTGCGAAAGGAAAGGGGCGCTGGGGGAGCCCGGGAAGGCGGGCGGTGGTAGAAGGAGCGGCCCGGCGGCGGACCCCGAGGCGTCCATGGCCCCAGCCCTGCGGTGTTGCTTGTAGCCGCCCCGGGTGGGTGGCTTCATGCCTGGATCGAAAAAGTGGAGGACGAGGGAGTTGCCTTCTTCTTACTCTCCTCGCCGAGAACCGCAAACAAACGCCCAAAGACGGGCTCTCAAGCGGGGCATGTTGGTTTACTCCCCATGGAAACTTGGAGGCCCGTCTGAGGAAGGTCTGGGTGGACGGTCGAGGCGCGCTTTCCCTTCCTGCTAGGCCCAGGTGCTGCATCTGTTGGATTTCTGCTTGTCCGCGGGCCTAGCCAGGATGACGGGGGCTGCCTGAGCCGGATGTCGAGATGGACTCTGCTCCCCATTTTAGAGGCACAAACTGGCTGGAGATTGGAATTGGAGGGGACACCAGCAACAGGACTCTTCTCCTCCAGCTATCAATCCTGTCTGGGAGGTCCTCAGGTCAGAAAAGTCAAGATGGCGGCCATGAGGGTGCAATTGAAGCTCCACCTATGGGTTGCCAGGCTGCGTGTCTCAATGCCAAAAGAAATGCACTGTCTGTTATTAGTGTGTGGCACACCTAAAAACCCGATGGGCTTTGATCACACCATTGTGGCTGCCATCTTGACTTTTTTGTCTGTACCCGGCAGACACACCTAGACATGCCCAAGAGAAAGGAAAGAGGAAGACCTCTCTTGAGCCTAGGTAGCTCTTAGCAGAGTAGCCTGTTGTGAAGGGGAGGGGGTGTCAAGTGGCCAGGCTATGCTAAAAAGTAACTTTTTCTCAAGTTTGCAGCCTGCTGATGGTTTTAACTGGTTTTCCTGCACTTTGCCCTTGCCTCCTACACTACACTATGTGATCCTTGTGGTCCCTTCCAACTCTTTGATTCCATGAATCTCCTTTTGGGTGATCACTGAAAACTGAGCACAGATTTCTGACATTTTGAGGGAAGCCCTATATGTAGTGATAATCCTCAAATAGACATGTAGAGTTAAAAAACTTGACACTCACCAAAACCCATCCCTGTCTACATGCATGATGTGGCCCATGCTGTGTTCTTCATTGTCCTCCTCTCCCTGAACTAAATTATTGTTCCCATCATATTAATTTTAACAAAATTAGTTGGGTGTCACTTTTACAGTGGAGCGTTATTTATAATTTACCCTGTTTTTAACCCTGAAGTCTAGTTGGTTTAGGTAAGCACATATGTTGAGAGAGTGGTAAAGTGGTAAAGTAAGCATGCAAAGACGAGACAATAACAGAAAAGCACATTCAGCTATTCATTCTTCATACTGTTCCTGGGTGTGAATCTCCAGTGCTGTGCAGAAGAATCTTAAGGGAGTTTTTATGCTTCCGCTTTGCATAATAGTTGAGGGTTGAAGATTGGATTCACACATCTACCCACACATAATGGACTCCTCAGTTGATCAATTATCTGGGTTCATACAAGAAGCTGAACCAAAAACTAACCATACAGGCTATGCAAAATTGTGGTTGGTCAGTTTCAAACTGAATGTGTATGTGTGAACAAGCGATTATGGCAGAGCTTTCCAAACTGTGTGTCGCGACACATTTCTGTGTCGCGGCAAGGGCCCAGGTGTGTCTGTTATTGCTGCCATATTGCGGGGGGTGGGGGAGAAGATGTGTGAGGATGTCTCAGGCAACAGGGACCCGTCTTCCCTCTTCCCCCCTGAGCCCCTCGGCCAGCCCTGCCCCCGGGCCTGATCGATCCTTGATCGATGGCTGAACAGCTGGGCTTGGAGCGCCCGCTGGAAGGAGCAACGATGCCGAGTCCCCCACATGGCTCCATTCGGCCCCAGCAGCTCCGGGAATGATGGTCAGATGAGCCCGCTGCAGGCGACCCCCTGCCTGCCCACCCGCCTGCCTCTCAGCCGCCTGCCCGCCAGCGCGGCGTCTTACCTTCTCCGACGAAGTGCGGTGGAAGCCAGGCAGGCACCGGTGAGGCGCTCCTCGTGCTGCGCTCCCGCTGGCGGCTCCTCTGCTTCTGCCCCGCTGCCCGCGCTGGGTCTCCCCAGAGCGCCGGGAGCCCTCTCGTTGGGCCAGAGCCGCCGGCAGGCTCCCTTGGCTTGGCCCCCGCTCGGCTCTCGTGAGCCGCGCGTCAGGCCGCCACCATCTTCCACTTGTAGGTGATGGGAGGAAGCGGTGAGCCAGGCCAGGCCATGGAGGCAGAGAGCGCCACCTGTCCGCCCGCCCAGTCCCGCCTCTGCCTGGCTGGGGCTGCCGCCAACGGGAAGGGGGAGCCGGAGACGCAGACAGCGTGGGGGCCATGCGAGGCGGGCAGCGGAGCCGCCTCCCCGTCCCTTTCTCGGCTTTCAGGCCGATGGCACTTCTCGGGAGGGAAAAGCCATGTCTCCGGCCGCCACACTTCGTGGTCCCTGCACCCCCCCACCCCCCACCCCAGTGCGGCAGCCTAGTTGCGTCCCTGCACCCTCCCCCCCAGTTGCAGCCCTACCGGGCTGCTAACTTACCTGGCTTCTGCGGTGAGAGCTGAAGAGCTGGGTTCAGAGCAGGGACCTGTCGGCGCGGCAAGGGATGGGCGGGGGTCCACGTGGTGCATGGCCTCCTCTTCCGGGTTCCCCTGCGACACACCTGGGCCCTTGCCGCGACACAGAAATGTGTCACGACACACAGTTTGGAAAGCTCTGATCTACAATTACATACAATACAATACATACAATACAAGACTGGGGGGCCTGCGGGCGGGATTTGGAGCCGGCAGCCAATCACGTGGGGTGGGGTTTGGACCCGGGAGCCAATCAGGTGTGCTGGGGGCAGGGTTTGGAGCCGGGAGCCAATCACATGGTCCGGGGGGCGGGGTTTGGAGCCGGCAGCCAATCACATGGGCCGGGGCCGGGGTTTGGAGCCAGCAGCCAATCATGTGGGCCGGGGGCAGGGTTTTGAGCCGGGAGCCAATCACATGGTCTGGGGGGCGGGGTTTGGAGCCGGCAGCCAATCACATGGGCCGGGGGCGGGGTTTGGAGCCGGCAGCCAATCACATGGGCCGGGGGCGGGGTTTGGAGCCGGCAGCCAATCACGTGGGCCGGGGGTGGGGACTCCTCATCAGTGTGTCACGAAATTATGCATGGCTAAAAGGCGTGTCACCAACATGAAAAGTTTGGAAAGCCCTGAGCTAGACACTATTTCTAGATAATCTCTTTTATTTCATTGAAGCTCAGAATTGTACATATGAGTGTTCTAATGGAAAATGAACATGCACAATGAATGGATGACTGGAGAATTATTTATTTTTATTTTATATATGTTATGGTGTTTTTTGAATGAAAGAATACTGACATAAGTGCTTCAAACTATTGAGGGTAGGGCTGTCTGGGAGCAACACAAGGGCAAGCTGTCATATGTATACCTGATAGAGTCTGACTGAGGGAGCATCTTCAGAAAATATTTAAAAAAATATATGCATGTAAAAATGTAAACATATAACAAGAGAATTAAAGGAAATAAAATAACAAAGACCATACAAAATATCAAGCAAAATCATTCCAAAAATATTTGTCCGAATTGTTCAAAAGGACAAGGCAAATCCCATCCTTATCAATTAATCAACTGGGAGGGGCAAGAGTTAAGTAATCAAGTGGCAGTTCTCATCTCTTCACACATCCTGTATACATCCTTGAAATCTACAAACTGAAATAAATCCAAAAGAATAGGACAAGGATTTGCTGAGATTATATCCCTGTGATTTATCCCAACACAGGGGTCTAAGCTATGTGAATCCAATTGACTATGGCACCTTCTACCTCAGTGATTCTGTAACTGTCTGTTAAGAATAATGCAAATAGCTAACAGCAAGGCACCAACTATTTTGATTCCTCTTGTTCTGCATCTTGGTGAAAGTAAGCTGAACAGTACAGTACAGAAATGCTCACCTATTCTAGTCAACACAATGAAGACAGAGAAGGAAATATTCTGTTCTACCTCCCATCTTATACTATGATTGATTGATTGACTATGTGCAGTCAAATCAGTGTTGACTCTTAGCAACCACATAGATTTTTTTCCAGGAGAATCTGGCCCAATCTGGTCCTTCAAGTCTTCCAAAAGTGCACCTATTGCCACTGTATCTGAGTCCATCCACTTGCTGCTAGTCATCCTCTTCTTCTCTTTGCTTCCACCTTTCCATGCACTATAGACTTATCCAAAGAATTAGGCCTTCGTATAATGTGTCCAAAGTATGATCATTTGAGCCTGGATGTTTGTGCCTCAAATGAGAACTCTGGGTTGACTTGCTCAATAATACATTTGTTTGTTTTCTTGGCTGCAGTCTTGTAGAATAAGACTTTAAATGGGCCTTAATCCAAGCCACAAGGTTTTGTCTACTTGTACTCCAGCTCTCTAGCAGCTAATATGGAATCATACATAGCAATAACACGTGATTTGTCTCCTGGTAAACACAGGGCATTGTTAGGTGTTCAGCATTTGAACCAGCATTTTTTTTTTAATATTGCCATTTCTCACATCAATTCATTTGTTTTTATTATCTTGTTACAAACTTATTCTGAGTATGAATGCCAGAGGTGGGAAATTATAATCCTGAGTCTGTGGTCTGCCACTGTAATTGCCAATAGCCAAACCAGCATGGCCAGTGGGAGGGATGGTAGCAATTGTAGATGGGATTCACAGACTTATCCCCTGATGTACAGTAGGCTTATGTAGTACAAACATGATTCACATGTAAGAGGAAAACTTGGAGAACTATACAATTTGCCAAAGAACTCCCCAATTATTAAAATCAAAGTGAAGAAGCATAATTAAATAAGGCTTAGCTGCCACAAATGCTGAATATGTATAGACCAGAGCCTTCCAAACTGTGTGTCGCGACACAAAAGTGTGTCGCCACACCACCCGGAAGCGGCGGTGCGTGTGTGCATGGCGGCGGCAGTGGCACGGTATCAGTGTTTCCGCGTTTTAGCGGAGGCTGCCGCTGTACACGCGCGCGCTGCCGCACGCCCCCCCCCGTGCCGCCACCGAGCACGCGCGCGCTGCCTCATGCCCCCCCGCGCCGCCGCCGTCGTGCGCGCGTCCCCCCACCCGCGCCGCCGCCGCCGCTGGTGTGTCGCCAGCAGCGGCACTTTGGAAAGCCCTGGTATAGACCCTGATTAAAGGTAGGCAAATCAGAGCTGCTGAGAAACAATAATAGGAGATAACCAGTATGCAAAAATCTAAGAAAGATTTTTTTAAAAAAAAATTGAAACAACAAAATGATAAATGAGAGTATTTGGTTGATCATGGGACATAGAGTGACAGTTGGAAAGGAAAATGATGTTGTATGTACGTATGTGAGTGAATGATTTATCTGCTCTAATTGAAGTGCTCTTAACTATTTTATCAAGATTTGCCATTGCTCTCCTCCCAATAAGTAAACCTCTTCTGATTTCCTGGCTGCAGTCAGCGTCTGCAGTAATCTTTGCGCCTAGAATACAAAGTCTGTCACTGCCTCCATGTTTTCTCCCTCTATTTGCCAGTTATCAATCAAGCTGGTTGCCACAATCTTCATTTTTTTGAGGTTTAACTGCAACCCAGCTTTTGAACTTTCTTCTTTCACCTTCATCATAAGGCTCCTCAGCTCCTCCTCGCTTCCAGCCATCAAAGTGGTATCATCTGCATATCTGAGATTGTTAATGTTTCTTCCAGCGATTTTAACTCCAGCCTTGGATTCATCAAGCCCAGCATGTCGCATGATGTGTTCTGCATACAAGTTGAATAGGTAGGGTGAGAGTATACAACCCTGCCATAAACCTTTCCCAATCTTAAACCAGTCCGTTCCGTGGTCTGTTCTTACCGTTGCTACTTGGGCGTTATACAGATTCCTCAGGAGGCAGACAAGATGACTTGGTATCCCCATACCACCAAGAACTTGCCACAATTTGTTATGATCCACACAGTCAAAGGCTTTAGAATAGTCAATAAAACAGAAATAGATGTTTTTCTGAAACTCCCTGGCTTTCTCCATTATCCAGCGGATATTGGCAATTTGGTCTCTAGTTCCTCTGCCTTTTCTAAACCCAGCTTGTACATCTGGCAATTCTCGCTCCATGAATTGCTGGAGTCTACCTTGCAAGATCTTGAGCATTACCTTACTGGCATGTGAAATAAGTGCCACTGTTCGATAGTTTGAACATTCTTTAGTGTTTCCCTTTTTTGGTATGGGGATATAAGTTGATTTTTTCCAATCTGATGGCCATTCTTGTGTTTTCCAAATTTGCTGGCATATGGCATGCATCACCTTGACAGCATCATCTTGCAAGATTTTAAACAGTTCAGCTGGGATACCGTCGTCTCCTGCTGCCTTGTTATTAGCAATGCTTCTTAAGGCCCATTCAACCTCACTCTTCAGGATGTCTGGCTCTAACTCACTGACCACACCGTCAAAGCTATCCCCGATATTATTATCCTTCCTGTTCAGATCTTCCGTATATTCTTGCCACCTTTTCTTGATCTCTTCTGCTTCTGTTAGGTCCTTGCCATCTTTGTTTCTGATCATACCCATTTTTGCCTGGAATTTACCTCTGATGTTTCTAATTTTCTGGAAAAGGTTATATGCTGGTTAGAACAGGATAAATCTTAAGGCATTTGCTACCAGTTCCAATTGGTTTATGATTGTGTTCTCCTCAGAATTGTCTTTTGATTTTTGTTCTGTAACCATAAGAGCAGTAGTTGATAAATCACATATTAAGGAAAATAAATATTTTATGAACCCAAAACACTCATTCACAAAAGAGTCTGGCTGCTTAATGTGATATATTGCTGCTTTAGTGTAGTTCTGTCTAGCCAGCCTCAGCTGGAAGCAGATCATACTCAGATGCCTGCCTTTAGAGAAGGTGGCTTAGGTTTCCCCAGCTTAAATGCCTCCCAGTCAGTTGGACTTCAGTTCCCAGAATACTCAACACTGGGAATTCTGGGAATTGAAGTTCCAGATGCTCTGGAGAGCATCTAAGTTGAAGAGATAACCTGTTCCCTCTGTAGAGTAGGGTGGGAAATGCCTTTCAACAATATTAAAAATAATGAAGCATGCAAAAATGCAGAGCCAAATTCAAAGGTAATTATTTCTTTGCACTTTAAAAAGGGTAAGCTTTTAAGGATTTTTTTCTTTTGGAAATTTGCATTTGATGTGGATAAGTCACATTTTCAGATGCACATCCGATGAATCATGTGGGCTAAGAGACATAAGATCAGATTGGGCCAATTCTTGATCAGATCTCTTAAGAAGCACCTGAACTTCAGCGCACTGTAAAATGACAGTGTTCTTAGAAAAATTCCTTAGAAACTAGGAAGAGGGAAGGTAATAGTGAATTAAGAGATCATGGGATTACCATAACTTGGACTATCCCTTCAAATCAGGGACTCCTTATGACCAAACTGAAACAATTTCTTTTATTGTGCTTATGCTTTCAATAAATTTGTTTTGCGAGTGATTTATTGTTGAATTTATTTTGCTCCTTCCTGGTGTAGTCTCTCTTGTCCTTTGAAGTAAACCAGCAATGTTTTGTTTAATTCAGTCACCATCCAGTTTGTTTGATAAATGCAATCAGATTTTTCCCTTATATTCCACTGCAGTACCTGAGAAAACCAGTTCCACCATATTCCAGTAAGGATTTAGGAATACTCCTTTCCTTTGCAAAAACCCAACAAATAATCCTCCAAATCTTAACTCTGAAAGATGGCATGAGTGTTCCCTATCTTAGAGTTACTGTTTGGTGCAATTTTCACCAAATTACTGTATATCCCAGTGCCACCAAAGCATATCTTGGAAACACCAGCACCAGTTTGGTGAAATTTGGCAGGCTAGTTCCTATTATAAAAATGCAGTCTGCTTGCAGTAACAACAACAAACAAACCCTTTGTGTTTCTCTCATGCTAGATCAAGGTTGCTCTGGATTCAGGCAACAAGTTGGATTAGAGCAGGGCTTTCCAAAGTTTTCCCGCGGCGACACACCAACCGCCGTTGGTGTGTCGCCGCGGGAAAACCCGGAAGTGCCGCCACTGCGGCAGTGCGCAAAAACCCAGAAGCGCTGCTGCCGCTTTTGGTTTTTACACGCCGCCGTTGGTGTGTCGCCGCGGGAAAACCCGGAAGCGCTGATGATGATCAGCACTTCCGGGTTGTGTGGCGACACACCAGACTGTGTGTGGCAACACACTTTTGTGTCGCGACACACAGTTTGGAAAGCTCTGGATTAGAGAATACGGTTCAGTCCAGAAGATATTAAACCATTGTTGAAGGTTTGGATTGGATCTCAATCCAACACAACATTGAGTTTAATGCACAGCAACATTTTATTTCCAATTCCAACGTGTTATTTCCAAACAACAGTACATCTGTGGTTCTGCAGTCCTCATAATTGGCAGGACTGGGACTGATGGAAGTTGGGAGTACAACACTGTCTATAAAAGTATGGGTTTTCCACCTCTCTCTCTTTCTCTCCTTCATGTATAGTATATCAGAAATAATTTCTGATTATGTCACCTGCTGTTCTATAGCAAAACTTCACAAAGCTTCCATTGTTAATGGTCCTGATCATTGTTAAAATCAGGTATTATTTTCAAAACTAGAAGTTATTCAAATTTGTTTAAATAATAATGGGTTGGTTTGGCATTAGATAAATATATTTAGAATTGAAGCTTGAACATTGAAAAGGATGGATGGATGGATGGATGGATGGATGGATGGATTCTGTGCCATCAAGTTATTCTCTACTCCTAGGATAGATTTTCTCCATGGTTGAAAAGGAGCAGAGAAATAATAAAATGGTAGGGAAGGAGGTGTGGGACAGATAAAATGTGATCTACTGGGTAGTGTGGCATCCAGCTAAGATTCTATGGCATGTATTTAACCATCACAAAAATTCAGTTACTTTTTGCTTTCTGAAATTTTGTTGACTATACTACAATTTTGAATCTACAGTAGTCTTTATCTTTTTTTTTTTTGAGCACTTGAACTATTTATTGAGATGAAGGGCACAAAATCTACAACAACAACACCCCTTTCCAACTGCTGCTGAGTCTGCAGTGGGGTGGGAGTGGGAATGGAAAACCTGATTCAGTTTGTAGACTACAAGACCAAATTAAGTGTGGTTTCATTATTTCAAAACTATTGATGCTTCCCAAAGGGATTAAGTCTACTTAATGAACTTGAGCTGTCACTTCATGCTATGAATTGACTGTTCAAGTTCTTTTCGGTCAGATAATGACTATGATAAGGTCCTACTGCTGGAACAGTATAGTCTTTTTCCTATCCAGGTGATGTAAATAAATAAATAATATGGTTATAGTCTGATTATTTGGTAGAAGTATAGTTTTTGGATTTGTAATTATGGTTGTGAAATATTAGTAAGAGGAGAGGAGATGGGAAAAAATCTGTCTAAATTGCCTAAGAAGCATAAATTCATAATATGCACAAATAACCTTTACAGTATTGGTGTCAGCAATGAGTGTGCTTATACTGTGCACATAATTCAGCTTCACTAACTCAACACAGTCACATTAGTAATAAGCATTAGATGTTGCCAAGATAATTTTAAGGCAAGTTTTAATTTTTTCAGCCAAGTCATTTTAAAAGTACAAGCCAATGAAAATTAGGAAAATATCCAAGAATTAAAGAACACCTCATTTTCTGGAACTCTTTTATCTTTGGAATGCTCAATCCAATTTATCTCAATTTGAAAAAGCAAAATGAAACCCCAGCTCTACCTTGGCACAAAGTTATGTCAGAAACTTGACATTATATAAAATACTGCCTGGAAGAGCAAGTTTATTTATTTATTTATTTATATTTCAACTTCTATCACCGCACCATCTCCCCCAAAGGGGACTCTGGGCGGTTTACAAACACAAAAATTAAAATTATACTATAAAATAGATATAAAAATACAATGTGTAATCATTATTGTTAATAAGTTAAATATAAAATATAAAAAATCCAAGAGGCAATACAATGATCTTCTAAAAGGGCTCTATGGCACCAGCCATCCCCATGAGGAACTATTCCCATCCCAAGCGAGGCGGCAAAACCAGGTCTTTAAGTTCTTCCGGAAGGACAGGAGCAATGGGGCCTGCCTCACCACTGGGGGCAGAATGTTCCAAAGGGCAGGTGCCACTGCCGAGAAGGCCCGTCTTCTGGACCCCGTCAAACGAAACTCCCTTAACGACGGGGTCCGAAGCATGCCTTCTCTACATAATCGAGTGGGACGGTTTGAAGTTATGGGGATGAGACGGTCCCTCAGATACCTTGGTCCCATGCCATGTAGGGCTTTAAAGGTCATAACCAACACCTTGAATTGCACCCGGAATCATACTGGCACCCAGTGCAGCTGGCACAGCAGAGGTGTCACATGAGCCGATCTAGGGGCACCAATAACTGCATGCGCAGCCGCATTCTGGACCAGTTGAAGCTTCCGGATACTCTTCAAGTTGTAAGCTAAGGTTCCAGCAACTTGTTTTATCATGTATTTTGCAGATTAAAACAATTGATTTATTAAAAAATGTATATCCCACTTTTCAAAAAACTTCCTGATATAGCTTGCAAACTTAATAAAATATAAATTAAAGGTATGAAAACTAAAGTAGTAATTTAGAGCCAGTTTGGTCTAGTGGTTAAGGCAACGGGCTAGAAACCAGGAATCTGTGAGTTCTAGTCCTGCCTTAGGCATGAAAGCTGGCTGGGTGACCTTGGGCCAGTCACTCTCTCTCAGCCCAACTCACCTAACAGGGTGGTTGTTGTCGGGAAAAGAGGAGGAGGAAGGAGTATTAGGTATGTTTGCTGCCTTGACTTATTTATAAAAATAATAAAGGCGGGATAGAAAATAAAATAAAAATAAAAATTGCAGGACAGCAAATAAATGTCTAGATCCGAAAAACATTTGCTTTCCATGGATATCATAATGAAAATAAGCTCTATCTTTGGTTAGGATACCTGATGAAGAGCTTCTGACAGAGATTTTATTAAACAGGCAAGCTTAGTTTTTCAAACACTTTCTATTCATGGAACTATGTCCCTGTAAACAATGCAAAATATTCTGTCAGGTAATCAGTTGTTGAGAATGTTCTAGATCACCAGTTCTCAAACCTTTTGGTCTCAGGTCCACTTTACATTCTTAAAAATTATTGAGGACCCCAAAGAGATTGGTTTATCTGGGTTATATTTACCATATTGGAAATAAAAACTGAGAATGTTTAATAATATGTTGTATTAATTCACTTAAAAATAACAATAAATCTATTACATTTTAACATAAATAACATTTTAATTAAAAAACTATTTTTTTAATAGTGAGAAGAGTGGCATTGTTTTACATTTTTTGCATATCTCTTTAACGTCTGGCTTAATAGAAAACAGCTGGATTCTCATATCTGCTTCTGCATTCAATCTGTTGTGATATGTTGTTTTGGTTGAAATATATGGAGAAAATCCAGCCTCACACAGATATGTAGTTGGAAAAGGGAGGAATATTTTAACAGCCTTTTCAGATAATTGTGATATTCTTCTTTGATACTACACCAAAACTTGAGATGTGGTAGTTTCTTCAAGGTTAGTTGCACTGTGGAATCTGAAACCATATCAGTGAACTTTTTGTAGTCTGTTACATTAAAATCAATTGGTCTATCTTACAGTTTCAATGGAATTTTTACCCATCCATGATTTTGTAACATGCATTGGTCATTTGGAAAATATTGGTTCACTGAGTTACACAGATCTTCCAAATGTTGAGACATTTCATTATACAATATTTTTTAATTTTTTTATTTAATATCTTTATTTTTTGTAAAAAATATTTAATCTTACAAAAAAGGAACTTAAAAAATTAAAAATACAAACTAAAAATACAAACTAAGAAGGAAAAGAAAAAATCTATCTTATATTTTATACTTATCAATAGTCACTGGTTTACAAATGAATTCACTACTATAATATAAATAATACAAGATATTATTGTAAAATATCACAAAATCTCTGCCATAATAACACATACTGCTGCATCCATTTCATTATACAATATATTTTTTAAAATCACATTAATATCACCATCAATCTCATTAGAAAAGTCTTTAAATATTGGGAAGCTGTCAAGCTCATGTTGGCGAATACAAGTTTTCCAAAATTCTAATTTTTACTTGAAAGCTCAAATTATATCATTGGCAACAAATGCGGTCAGTTGTTTTCCTTGAAGTGACAGGCTCACTTCCTTCATTTTCAAGAAATGCATTTCTGCCAAATACTTAAGTCTGAATAACCATAGTTTGTCAGTCATTCAAGTAAAAATGTTGTTCTGTGAAAAAAACGGCTAGTTCACTACTCAAACAAGTGGTTTTCCTCAAAACAAGCATTGTAATTGGTATGCAGCAGAAGTGTTTTATGTATATTTCCCATTTTGTCAAACAGAATATTAAAAAGATGTGAACTCAAGGGTTGGGATTTCATAAAATCAATAATTTTTACTGTTTCATCAAGGACATTATTAAGTCAACCCGCCTTTTTTTTTTACTGTGAGTGTGGTGGTGAAGAATATGTTGACTACGAGTAGTTTGGTACCACTGCCTCGATTTGTGCTAGCAGTTTTATCCTCTACTGCTTTTGCACCATCAGTGCAAATGTCAACACAGTGGTTCCAGGATAAACCATGAGATTCAAAAAGGTTGTTCAACACTTTGACTGTTTCAGTACCACTGGTGTTTGTTGCCAAACATTGACATGATCCATTTCTTTGTTTTCTTGGCTGTCCACAGTATTCTCAGGAGTCTTCTCCAACACCAATGTTCAAAAGCATCAATACTCTTCCTATCCTGCTCCTTTAAAGTCCAACTTTTGCTTCCATAGAATGCTACAGGGAATACCATGGCTTACACGATTCTGGTCTTTGTAGGTGTTGTTGTTATTGTTGTTACTATTATTATTTAATATAGCCACCCACTCCAGTGGACTCTGGGCAACTTACAAAATATAGACACATCATGGCATTTGGATATATTTTCCAAGGTTTCATAGCTGCTCTATGAAAGTGCTAGTCTGCAGCATATTTCTTGATTGCTTGTTCTTTTACTGTGGATGATTGATCCTAAAAAGGGAAAAGCTACCCACCACTTCATATCTTCATTGTCAAGGCTAAGGCTAGTTGTTTTATCTGTTGTCATTAGTTTTACCTTCTTTATATTTAATTTTTGTCCCATTCTTTTCACTGTGCTCCTTGACTTTTATAATAGAGCTTGTAGAACCTTTGCATTTTTGGCTATCAGAGTACCTGTAATGTCATCAGCATAGCGCAAGTTATTGATGTTGCTGTTTGTTTAGAAGGTTGATGCAATGTTCCTATCTTGAGTTATTTTCTTATAAGTCTCAGAACCAAGGACAAATATTGCAAACAGTGGGCAAGGGGTGGGAGAGAAGGAGATCAAGCTTTACATAAAAAGGTAAAGGTTCCCCCCGCACATTTGTGCAGTCGTGTCCGACTCTAGGGGCCGGTGCTCATCTCCGTTTGTTAGCCGAAGAGCCAGCGTTGTCCGAAGACGCTTCCACAGTCATGTGGCCGGCATGACACACGTGGAACGCTGTTACCTACCCACCGAAGTGGTACCTATTCATCTACTTGCATTTGCATGCTTTCGAATTGCTAGGTTGGCAAGAGCTGGAGCTAGTGCGGGAGCTCACTCCGCATGCAGGGCTAGGGATTCGAACCTCCGAACTTGCGATCTTCTGATCGACAAGCCTGGCGTCTTACCCACTGAGTTTACATAGTTTGTGGAGAAACTGAAAGGTGCTTAATTGAGGAGTGAGCACAGCAGGAGCTTATACAGAGGCTGGAAAATCACTGCTGAGCCACCCTGCTAGATTTTAAAAGGTTTTTATTACTGTATATGGGTTTGATATTGTGTGTGTGTGTACACAGACACACACACAATATCAAACCCATATACAAGCAAAGAGTTGGGCATCCTAGGAGGAAATAGTTGCATAGGGTAGCAGCCAGCTGAGGGGAGGGGGCATGGCAAGCCAGGCAGGCAATCACAGCTGGGGCTGCTAACTACCTTGGAATGGAGCACTTGACACGGCCCATTCTGAAGGACTTCAGGTAACTTGGGCAGAAAAACACACTGCTTGGAATCGTAGCTGAAGCACAAATGCTGTCTACTCCCTGCACTCCAGAAGAGATGGGCAACCTGTACTGGTGATGGGCTAAGTGGGATGTGCAGATGTGCCCCTGATGTAATCTCTATAATCTCTATAAAGAGTAAGCTGATTATTTATTTTTTGGAATTAATGTGATTTATATCCCATCTTGCCTCTAAGGCATAGCTTTCCAAAGTGTGTGTCGCGACACACTACTGTGTCGCCTGCGGTGTCCTGCTGTGTCGCGCAAAAACCCGGAAAACCCCCCATCAGCGCTTCCGGGGGTTTTGTGCGACAGACCAGGACACCACAGGCCGCTGGTGTGTGTCGCCAACGTTAAAAGTTTGGGAAGCTCTGCTCTAAGGGCTAAAAGCAAAATAAACCCCTACCTCCAATTTTTCCACATGGCAGCAACTTTGGCTTTGATATAATGACAGGCCCAGAGTCACCCGGTGAGTTCCCATAGCTGATGATGGATTTGAAACTGGATCTTCCTGATCCTAGTTCAACACCACTTTGGCTCCATGAGCATCCTCCACGTAGGGAAATAAGATTCCTTTTTTCCATTCATTGAAACCCAGAAAGATCAGGCTAGGTTTATAAAAAAATACCCTTGATGTACTTAAAATAAATCATACCTGATTTATCTTATAAAACACTCCAAAGTGATACACAATTATACATTGTCATCTATACGTGCTAGTGCTTTCAAGACAAATGCTGATACTCAGTGTCTGATTCTCGTAATCATGTCTCCTTCACCCTCTTCTCTTTGAAATTCAGTACTTTTCTAATCAAAATACTTGTTCGCTTTTTTAAAAAAATCCTTGGCTGAAAGATAAGAAGAAAAAATAACAAAGTGCATGACATGAGGTATTTCAACTATTTCTAAAATAAAAACACACTATACTTTGTGACTGACTGAGTTAAGGGTTAGAACTGCCCTGATTGCTTCCTTGAACCCTGTTTTTAAGATATAACTTGAAGCCAAATTTATTACCAGTAGAAAACTGTTTTGATGATATGTTAAATGAAAGTCAGTTTAGTACAGTAGTTAAGCCACCTACTCTTGCCAACCTAGCAATGAGGGAGAAGTGCCATCTATAGCCAACAAGTATAAGAACTTGTTGACATTAACAGAAATGGAAGGTTTATACACCCAGAATAAACATAGCATATTTATTTATTGATTTGATTTGATTTGATTTGTCACCGCCCATCTCCTCCCATGTAATATAATCATGGTATGTTATGCCACCAAACCCAGCAAATTAATACATTCTACTTGTATAATTTCATCAATTTGAAAGCATGCAAATGCAAGTAGATTAATAGGTACCACTTCGGTGGATAGGTAACAGCGTTCCGCGTGTGTCATGCGGCCACATGACCGTGGAAGCGTCTTCGGACAACGCTGGCTCTTCGGCTAACAAACGGAGATGACCACCGGCCCCTAGAGTCGGACACGATTGCACAAATGTGTGGGGGGAACCTTTACCTTTTTAAAGCCACCAGGTAAACCAAAGTTCTAGTTGACTCTCAGCCATAGAAGCTCATAGGATGACTTTGGGCCAGTCATTCTCTCTCAGACCGATTGATTGTTAGAAGGAAAAACTTGAGGGGGGAGCACCATGTACATCTAATAAGCAAACAAATAAGTAAAATTTAGCTCTGGAACATGTAAAGTACTATTTTTAAAAAGAGTGTTTTAGAGCTTGCACAACATAATTTTTCTACCGTCACAAATAGCCTCAAAACTTATTTTGTTAGGAATAAGATGATGGTATGCTTTCCATGTCAGGTAAGAACAAATGAAGCTGTTTTGTATCATGTTAGAACATTGCTGCTGCCAGCTCAGTGCTCCCTGTCAACTTGCAAGGCTGTCCAGTGTTTCTGTCAGAAAATGTGAAATAGCTGTGATTGGGATAATAGATGATAAACCTGATATTCTCTGCATGCATTTATTGTACTGTAAACTATAGCACTTTCTGTTATAATTACACTTTGAACTTTAACGCTTTATTTATTTTTATTATTTATTTATTAATCAAATTTATCACCGCCCATCTCTACCACGGTAGACTCTGGGCGGTTTACAACAAATGTTAAAATTAAGGTTAAAAATCAATAATCATTAAAATACAATAAACAGTACAATAAATAAGAATATAAAAATCCAGAGGATGGTAGGATCTTAAAAGGAGGTCATTATTCAACTAACCACCCCCAGGAGGAACTATCTCTACCTTTGTCCCACGCCAGGCGGCAGAACCAGGTTTTTAGGGACTTCCTAAAGGCCAAGAGGGAGGACGCCTGCCTCACCTCTGGGGGCAAGATGTTCCACAGGGCGGGCGCTATCGCAGAGAAGGCACGCCTCCTGGACCCCGCTAGATGGAATTTATACATAGTTTCTTGTTTTTATTGGTTGTGGATGGGCAAATGACTTTCATTTCTGATTGTGAATTAACCTGAGGTAGTAAAATATGTCTTCCTGCCATGTGCAGTCAGTACGTGTACCAAGTTGATTATTAATTTTCTCCGTAGAATTTATTTATTTATTAAACCAATTTATATAGCTGCCCATCTCACAAACAAGCGACTCCGGGTGGCGTACAACAAAGCTAAAAATAGTCAATAAATACATTAAAAGGTATAAAAATCCAAGTTAAAACCAAGAATAATAGACAAAGGGATGTTAAAAATAACGGAGCCACCTCACTAGCTCACCCGTCCCCCGGGGTCCCCAGGCCTGCTGGCATAACCAGGTCTTGAGGGACCTCTGGAAGCTCAGAAGTGATGAGGCCAACCTCACCTCAGGGGGAAGAAGATTTCACAGAGCGGGTTGCCACAGCAGAGAAGGGCCACCGCCAAGGCCTGCCAAATCCTGGCTAGGCTCAGAAAGAAAAAAATCTATTACAATCTTATATTCTTGTTCTAAATTGAATTGATAAATTAAATAATAGAGGTGGTTAAATTCTTGTACTGTATGTTGTATCAAGTCTTTTGGAGGAGTTTGTGGATTAGACAAAGGGAAAGGAAACGAGCCCATTCTAAAACAGTCATGAAGAACATTTCCTGATTCAGGTATGGACGAAGCTGCCATGCTCTGCCCCCAGGAACACAAAAGCATATGGCTGTGAAGCCAGAGAATGGGCGCGTGCAGTAGTATTAGGATGCAAGAAAGGCTCCTTGAGAATGTAGCTCTTCTGACTAGTAAAGTGCTAAAGATTATCATCTGAATCAAAATGAGATCTTTCAGGCCATTGTCTGTCAATTATTCTCTCTTTGTGTTTGATTCTTGCCTGATCTAGCTTTGCTGCTTAGAAGCCTGGTACCTAGCAGCTGCTGATACCATGTTTTGGATTCTAACCCTGTTCGTTTGCCTCCTTTAATTTGAAAGGTTATGAGGTTTGACTGTCTGATTGCCTTGTGTTAATGTTATTTCAGATTCCTGGTGTTTGACACTACATAACATGACACCGCTAACAGTAACATTTCTCATCCATTTTAAAAGCATGTAAATTCTACAAGTTAGAATTGGAAGTGAGGAAGAATGTCCACATTCCTGTCACTTCCCACCATGGTTTCACCTGGCCAGCATTGCTGACTATTGCTATTTTTCCACTTGTTTTATGAGATATTTTAAGGCTTTGATTTGCCAAAGGCAACCAGGAAAAAACCACTGGGTCTTAGTATACCAAGTTAACAAAAGAAACTCTTGTTTCCCAGATTGGGAACAAATTTTTAAAACAGGGATGTGCAACCAATATTGGACTGAGGACTTACCCAGTCATTGTGGGTATTATTGAAGGCCATACTTCAAAAGTTGAATGCAAGGCTTAAGAAATGTAAATCTATAAATATTTTAATAGATTCAAAGACAGGCGCAAGACCCTATTTTTCCCTTCAAAATCCAAGAGGGGTGAAATGTTTTTGACCCCAGCCATTCTGGAAGTCTCTGTTAACTTCAAAACGGGGAGTCTGATAATCACATTGTTCCAATTCAGGTGTAACAGGAAGCTAAGGTTAGTTGAAGACTTCCTGATTTATCATGGATTGCTGAAGAGGGAAAACTTAAGCTTTTGGGCACAAGTCTTATGTGTAGCTCACCTTATTAAAAACAAATATTTACATATCATCTGTTCCATGGATTGCAAGAGAGGCTAATTTCTACGGTCAAACATCTAGGTAGATGATCTGGAAAAAATAGTATATACACAGCCCCACCAACCTTTGCAACTCAACAGTTCAAAAATTTTGTGGTGTTTCATCATTCTGTTGGGGGGGAAAAGTCTCTTACAGATCTGAGCTAAAACTGTTAGCTCAAATTACCAGAATTCTTCATTCTAGGGCCTAAAATTATTAGAATTTATAATTAATAGGAATTATCATTCCACCTCAAGCATTTATTCTATACGTCTTGGGATCAGACTTCAAATAAACTTTTTTTTTAACATTTGAAAGGAAATTACAGATTGTCTCTTGGGCAGGGAAGAGTGTTAGCTGTAGAAGTCAGAGACCCAGGTTCAAAATTCTTTGCTGCTAAGATTAACAACACAGCTTTCTGTGTTACTACCTTTCTGGTTAAGCTTTCTCTTTAGATTTGTAGGCAGAATAAAATAAGAGATATTTTAACTGTTTTCTGGCTCAGTAATATGGTGAGGAAATACTGCTATTATATTCAGAATGAAGATTTGCATGGTTCTGTGTGAAAATGGGGAAGTAAACTTACCAGCCAAAGTAGCTGGTAATAATTTCAAATGAAAATAGTAATTTTACATCCTGATACAGGCCTTTCATTTTCAGCATTCCTTATTCAACATGCTCTTGTATTTTGCGTGGAACTGTATATAATGGATATAGCTAGTATACTGATGATAAAAGCATAAGCTTAAAGAATTCAAGTAGTGATAGACAGTGCTTGCAAAATTATGTCAGTCACAAAGAATTGGAAGTGACTAAATGACTAAGCAACAAAATAATGATACATATTTTTAAAACCTCCCACAGAAAAATTGTTTCTTTAGTATATATGAAAGAAAAATACTGAAAGTGGTATATATTACAGAAATATCTAATGGATCAACTCTTTGTTCAACCAGAGTGAAATGAAACTCTTCTTTATACTTTTTGTGATAATGATTTATAGGCACACAGCTTAAATACAGATTTTTCTAGCCAAGTAAAACCCATGACTAGTGTCTAGATCAGCCTTTCTGATCTGAAAGATACAGTACAAGTTCATTATCCATCCCTGATAACATTTTTTCCTCTTCATTCTTTTCATGGCTACAGAGGTAAACGTGGATTAAAAATTTCCAAAGTCCCATATATAAATAATGAACAAAATATCCAGGGATGTTTGAATCTTCATACAGCTTTGTGCTAGCTATACAATACTTATTCAGTGTATAATTCCAGACTTGATACATAGTCTTATCTATGTCTTTCAAAAGCCTTATAAGGAGAGTTATTTGTATGCCCATTTTACAGATGGAAAACTGAAGTTGATAGTGGTTTACCCAAGGCTTAGTGATAAGTCCTTGGCAGAGGTTTGCTCCAGATCCAGTGCTTCATTTTTGAACCATCAGACTGTAACTCAAATATTCTTTATGCTAAAAGCTGTTTTCTACTGGGAATTAACTTCAGACTTATGAAAATTATGACTCAGCTTTGTAACTAAGGGTAAGTCATTTTTTATCTTTCTTTACTGTTAAAACTTAGCATGTGTTCTCAATTTTAATTTCTAGTGTGCCAGTGTAGACAAATTTAGCTACAAGAAAATGTATATATGAAAACATAAAAGAAATTCACTTTGTCATATTTCTGGTAGTTATGCCATAAAGTTAATCAGAAGTGTGCATGTGACTTTTGGAGACTGTAGATTACTTATAGTTTCAACATATTTTCAACTTTAAAGATCTTTTGTTTATTCTAAACTTTTTATTTAGGATGTTACCAATTATGGTATCAGAGACAGAAATGAAGAGTTGGCAAACCATGATTAACAATTATTGTAATGGAGATAAGAAAGCAAGGGTGAATAAAAAAAGATGGTATAAACCTCAAAAAGTTGGAGGATTGGGGCTCCCGAATTTAAGATTATATTATATAGCAAATCAAATAAGATATATTATAGATGGGATAGTAGGACAAGGAGAGTTGAATTGGTTGGAGATGGAGACTCAAGTATTGGAATGGAAATTGGAAAATGTATTTTTTAATAAACCTAGTAAGAAATGGCTGGAAGGAGTTGAGAACCCCCTTTTAAAAACTATTTTGAAGATTTGGGTAAAATATAAGGAAAAACTAATGCCAGTGGTCTCCCCTTTGACTCCAGTGGTGATGATGGAAAAATTCCCTATAAATTTAAAGAAGGAATTGGAAAAGGAATTGAGGGAGAAGAAAATATTTCAAATAAAGGATTGGGTGAAAGAAATGAATAGTAAAGATAGAATAAGAGAGGTACTAAGGGAAAGAAAGTTATCTTGGTTTAACTATACACAATTAGAGAAATGGATTCGGAAATGGATAAAGGAAAATAAAGAATGTAGAGATTATACAAGATTTGAGAAAATGATTATAGAAAGAGAAGATAAAGAAGAAAATTTTGTTATAAAAGGAGAAACAAGTGAAATTTATAAGATATTATTAGAAACAGAAGATCAACAAGATTATCTTAAATCATTATGGGATCATGACTTAGTAAAACAAATAAGTAATCAGAGTTGTGAAAAAATTTGGGACATGCGTATTTTAAAAACTATGTCCATAAGGATAAAAGAAAATTATTTTAAATTGGTATGGAGATGGTACCTGACTCCTGTAAGATTAAATCAAATAAATAAGAAATATTCAGTATTATGTTGGAGGGGGTGTCAGGAGTTGGGTACCTATCTCCATATGTGGTGGGGTTGTAAACAGATAACAGATATTTTGGCAGAAGATATTTAAAGAGATAAACGAGATAATTGGAATGAATATGGAAGCATGTCCGGAAATAGCATTGTTATCAATATATAATAAGGTTACCTGTACTTAGAATACAAAAAATTTAATTACAAACTTAATGACAGCAGCAAGATTAATAATAGCAAGGAAATGGAAAGTACAAGGGGAATATCAAATTGAGGAATGGTACAAAGAAGTATGGGATATGGCAATCAATGATAAATTAACATCTAATATTAGAGTTAGAAGGGGATTACAGATTAGAAATAATTTTGAAGAAATTTGGAATATATTTGTAGAATATGTATTATTAAAAGGGAAAGGATGTATACCTTCGAAAGAATTATTATCTTTTTGGAAAGAGGAATGATTAAGACAATAGTGGTCCTGGGGGTGGGGTGCACATTGTAAGGTTTTTTTGTTTTTTGTTATAATTATGATTAATAAATGTATATGTATATAAATGCAAAAAAAAATCAATAAAAAAAAAGATCTTTTGTTTATTCTGTTTCCTTAAATATAATGTCTGGAATACAATTGAAAATCCATGCCTAGTTTATATATATGCATTTCTGCAGGTCTGACATTTGGGGAGGAAGGGACAATAGAGCTTTTATTGACCTTAATGATTCATTTATTCCACAAAACATCTTTCACAGGATCTCTAGTCCTAATATACATAGCATATTCCTGTAATCATACTGTATATACAGTTAAGTACCATGTTAGAACAGAACAGTGCTGCTTTTAAATTTGTCTGCTTTTCGAAATTGTGCTAATTGCCTTGTGTTTCATTTTTACCAACCACAAAGTGCTTAATAACACCACTGTTAACCTTTCAACTAATATGTCAGGTTGTAGGAAAGGGGACATTTTAGAAAACAGAGAAGTTTAAAATTATGACCCTTTTGTTCTTCCTCACCAGACATAATTATTCATAGGTAACTTTAGGATGATGATGTTAGCACAGCAGAATTATGTATGATAATTCATACTCCTGACTCTTACAGTTCTTCGGGGTTTGCTAATAGGATTGTTCTCATTTTAAAACTAGAGGTTTTTCATCTGCTTTGCTATCTGCCTTAGCTACAGCTAAAAAGAATAGTATCAGACTCTGAAATGTGACAAATAATCCATCTACTTGATTAGTTGTTTTGGCACCACAGAAGATTGGATAGTGGTAGTGGGGTTTTTTTTTTCTTTCTACATATAATAAATACCCATGTAGTAAAAGTTATTTAGCCAGCTAAGACAACTTGTGTGTAAATTTCTCCACATGTACATTTAGAAAAGGATACTTAGCAAGCTTATTTATATTGTAAAGTACTCTCCCTGTAAGCCTTTTATCTGTATTCCTACCTGTAACAATTAAAAGGGACAGCATGAACTCCCTAATTTAACACCTGCTAAGCGGAGGAGAGCCATGGCTGCACACTAGAAACTGTGTTTCCTATAAAAATATTCTTAGCAAAGGGTCACTTATCTGGGATCCCAAGTTAGTGGTTATGTTAGGCACCAAAACTTACCATGCGCCTTCCAGAATAAGCCAAGTACACAAGAGAGACTTTGGGAACGGATAACAGCAAATTTATTTGGCGCCAAGCAAGGTTGCTGGATGGCTATCCTACAGATACCACGCGCAGGTGATCTCTGAGTGGAAAAGCCATCCCGAGGACAAGAGTGCACAAACTTTTATACAGCAGATACAAACAGGAAGTGAGGATGATGAAGGTATGCCCATATGTGGGCGAGGTGTCTGATGACCATTCCCTGGGATTGGTTGGTTTTTGGGGACCAGGGACCCTCTCAGAGCTGAAGGATTCTGGGATTCACCGGGTCAAAGGGGTGACGTGGGTCATCAACATAGTTACAAAGAATGGAGCTTGGGAACATTCACACCATTTGTTCTATGAGATTGATACTTGCATCTTACAGCGATAATAGTAACACTTACAGGGACATTGGGTTATACAAGCATACTAAATTACAGAGGTCAGAGCCATAAAATCAAGTCTTTGGATATTCACATCTTGGGGAGGATAGAACAAAGGATTTATTACAAGGAAGTCAGGTAAATGTATTAGCTTGTCAGGAAGAAGACGCTGACCAGATAGGGAGAGCCCCAAGCTGGTGTGCATTCTAAAGGGAGGTAGAATTACTTTGTAGCACCTATCATTTCTATGCAGAATTCTTTGGGGCTTTGCTAAGGCAAAGCCCCTCTCAGGGTCATCCCTGGGTTAACACTCTTTGGTTCAAGCATAATCTTTGGTTCAGTGGAGTTCTAGCAGTGTTGCATTATGGGAAACACTAGAGCAGGGTGTTTTCCAGGCCAAGGTCTGTGGCCCATGGTTTCTCAGATCCTAACAGTTATGACCAAGTCAGTGATAAGGTGTGCTACTAAGCCATCTCCATGTGTTATTGTTTAAATTCCCTGTCTCTCAAGAGAAGTATAAAAAGGTGGTAGAAGCCCTTATACAGGTTGGGTAGACCGGAAGTCCTGAAAAGAATAGGAGCTGGGCAACCACTGGCCAACTCCTGGGGTCTGTCCTCTACCACTTTTGGGGGTTCTGGCATATATTTCTCTGTAACTCCTTTAATATTTATTCAATTAAATATTTTTCCACAGTTTATCATTTCTGAGTTTATTGTCTGCGAGTCCTAAAGAACCTGCTGCCTCCCAGCGGACCGCCATACAGCAATACATCAGTATAACTTGTCACTATTGCAACGTAGTTAGGTGTCCATGTCTCAAGATCAGGAATCCAGATTTTACGCATTATAAATGTGTATGCCACTGAAATGTTAGCGATAGAAATCTGCCTTCAAGAACCAGGAAGTAGATTTGTATACCCAAATCCTGCAAAGCAGTTTCCCTGCGAAGGAAAGAATTATTGAAAATGAATTCATTAAATCTCTGCCTACAATGTTCTCTTCTTGCTTTTCCCCCAATCATTTTCACAGGACTTGACTAAGACAATTATATTATAGTTTGGTCTCATAGTTATTATTTAAATTTCTAGGTCACCTCATTGGCTACAAAATACTGTTTACATTGTTTACTGTTTTCTTTATTTTTTGCCTCCCCCTTTTTCTTCAAGTGTGGCTTTAAGGCTATTAAATGGGTAAAAATTATTCATTTAATTTAATTATATTTAATTTAATTTAATTAGATTAAATTAATGGATGATTATATAGTTCCTTTTTTACAAAAAAAGACAGCAACTATTTGTGCACATTCCAATTTTTGGAGGAGGGCTAATTCACACCTGTATGTAAATTAGTTAAATTTTGTCTTGTCCCTTGATTACTCAGCCTGTTGGCAGTTTAAAAGCTACCTCAATTAAAAAATGTGTGATGAACAAACTTAGATTTGTTATTTTAGTCTGTATTGACTGATTTGTACATGCAAAATAAATTACCATCAACTTACGTTTTAGTAAAATTTGTGTTTGTGTGTGCTTCATTCTGCATGCTCCCTGATTCTAAGTTCTAGCCCTCACTTAAGATCTGTTCACATATAGAGACGTGGTGGTATTGACATAGCTTTGATGCACTGCAGATGTTTTCAAAATGCATTGAGCATTTGACCCATTTTGTGCCTTTGGGGTATGGCTTGGTCACATCCATAGCACTTGAATCGTACTGTAACACTTTTCTTTACAATTATTCGTCTCTTAAATTTTCTAAGGTTGCATTTTGTGGACAAAGTATTGTTTTCATTCTCTTTAAATGTTGTTCCTGGATTTTCCTTTGGGCAGGATCTGGATTTTTATTCAGAGAAAGCTTGACCTACTTTCCATTCTACTGTGTTAAAGTAAAAACAATAACAAACAAAAATCCTTGATAGTCTACGTTTTGCGCTTCTGGTCTATAACTATGTTGGAATCCATAATCACTTCTTTTAAAAAAATGTGGGGAGAAAAACGATTAAAATTATAGAGAGTTATAAGTTGACTGGAGAGGGCATTGATGTACACACATGTCTGGGTTGTAAATTGTCATTTTGTATGGCGTGGTGGCTCAGCGGGTAAGACACCAGGCTTGTCGATCGGAAGATCGCAAGTTCGAAGGTTCGAATCCCTAGCCCCGCGTGACAGAGTGAGCTCCCGCACTTGCCCCAGCTCTTGCCAACCTAGCAATTCGAAAGCATGCAAATGCAAGTAGATGAATAGGTACCACTTTGGTGGGTAGGTAACAGCATTCCGCACACGTCATGCCGGCCACATGACCGCGGAAGCGTCTTCGGACAGTGCTGGCAGCTAACAAACAGAGATGAGCACCAGCCCCTAGAGTCAGACACGACTGCACAAATGTGCGGGGGGATCCTTTACCTTAAGCAAAACAAGCTTTTGTAAAATTAGTTCCGAATAAACCTGAATTTTGTTGTATTGATTTATTCATGATTTCTTTGTTTAATTTTATTTCCTGTCCTCTGTACAGTAATCTCTTTACAGCTTTCTATTTTTATTCATTTTTTTAAACTGTTATTTTTAAATAATTCATATACTTGTATGGGCTGTACACATTTTGTTGTAAATTGGCTACATAAATAGGACTACAGGAAAATTGGCTTTCTATGGTGTGCATGGGAGATATTGATTACACATAGATCTGGAATGCTTGACTGAGGGAAAAGGAAGGATAGAATCATTTTTGTTATGTTTTCACCAGAAAGCTTTAAAAATGTATCAGCGCACATATCACGCTAATACATTCTAACTGTTGGGTACATTTTTTAAAATTGTTATTGTGGTATTTATATTTTTAATTGATTTGTCAGTTATAATTAGAGAGTTTATCTGAATATTATCTGCTACTTTGAAATGCATAATTCAGGACTAAATTGATGTGGTGGAACAGCACTAAGGATATACAGTATGTATCTGTGGTTCTTGTGCTATAATTCTAGTTTGGATGATATTATTATTATTATTATTATTATTATTATTATTATTATTTCCCGCCTTTTTATTATAGCCTTGGCTTTGCCATTTTTGGTTTCCAGTTCGTTATTTTCAGTGGTGCACTGTTTCAAACAAGCTGCTTATTGATTCTACTCCCCTCCCCCATTAAAAGAATATTATATGACTATGTTCAGGCCTTTACTCATATTGTTATTGGTAGAGCTGATCTTCCTTATTAATTTCTTAGGTTATATCCATAATCATAGAGAAAAATGAAGTTTTCTTCTTACCTGCTGTGATTCCATTCCTGACTAAGAATGTTAATTCGTTCTTTATGTTAGGATGTGGGTTCCATACTACCTATTCAACAGCTTGATCGGCACAGAGTCATTTTTTTCAAGGAGGCTGATAACAAAGAGGAAATGTTGCATGTGATGCACCAAAACAGGGGAAAGGTCAGTGTGATATAACTGTATCAAGCACTTGCCTTCAAAAGCTTGTCTCTTTTTGGACAGTCCCTTATAGATTCTTTGCCAATGGATTCAGTGAGCACTACTGCTCAAGAATCACTGGAGATGGATATCTGAGGCTTCATGAATAACTTTTTTAAATGAGCTCAACTATGATTACCAGACACTGAACCACTTATTCCATTTCTGGTCGAAAGAAGCCACATGACTTGCACCACGTTTTCTCTGAAGTTGGAGAATAGCAGAGATATTCTCATTGAGCTCTGTAGCTTGAATCATGTCAACTGGATTTCTATTTTCTCAGTGGAAACGTTTCGCTCCTTATCCAAGAAGCTTCTTCAGAAGGAGCGAAACGTTTCCACTGAGAAAATAGAAATCCAGTTGACATGATTCAAGCTACAGACTGTTCCACCTGGATGACTGAGAACCTTCATCGACATATCTCATTGAGCTCACACACCAGCTTTCCTTGTGGCTGCATAATAAGGTGTTTTTTTTTTAAGTTTCCCTAATCACCATCCTTTGGAAATCAGCCAGATGACTTGCATGATGCATTTAAAATAATGAAACACTCTTGACCAGTTTGAGAGGCCAAGGTGACCTGAGAATTGCTATCAGTTGCTCCCTTATACCCTTCACCGATTGTTGTTGTTGTTCAGTCGTTTAGTCATGTCCGACTCTTCGTGACCTCATGGACCATAGCACGCCAGGCCTTCCTGTCCTCCACTGTCTTCCGGAGTTTACTCAAATTCATGTTCATTACATTGGTGATGCTATCATGCTTTTTGGCCATAAAAACTCAGTGGTTTCTTGTGATTCAAGGGATCTTTTTGATCTATAGGAAAATCTTGACAGGTAAAGGTAAATATCCTATGAATGTTGGGCTTCCTTTTGTTCCTGTTTCTGATATTTTCTTCTCTGACCTTCTATATTCATATTATATATGGCTGTGTCTTTGAAAAAAATGATTGAGTTTTTGAGGTTTACTCCTTTCTTTTCCTGCTCTTTTCTCGGATTTTGCTTCTGTGCACTGATGTAATGTTTTGGCTTCTCACAACTGTTACTTGGAGTTGTCATTTGAAACTTAACTGCCTGGCTTTTCTCAGTTTCGACTTTTTAATTGAATTCCTCAGAACAGGAGGTTTATTCTTTAAAGGATAATCTATGCACTGTTTAGCCCCAGTATTCCATAAACCATGTTTTACGATTGATGATCTAGCATTTTGTGTTTTCCTAGCCAACTGTGGTTTATTCAATAAACTAATCATATCTTAAAGTGATGTGGGAATCCAGCCATTGTTTATAATTGACATGCTTCTTGTCACTTCTATTAGATGTAAGCAAAATGACCAAAGTAAGTAGTACAAAGTATGTGCTTGTATGGGTGTATGCATGAAAGCTTCCTACTCTGTCCTGAAACCCAACCTCCCTCCCTTCCCCATGATTGGAGGACCTAGGCTGGGCAAACCAGCCCCGTGTGTAGCCATTAAGGTCCCTGAGAAGGACTCTGAACCATCCGTAGGCAGTTCGGTGTTGGTGGTGACCCCATCAGTTCAGGACCCAGGCAGAAATGCCAGCCTTGCATAATGTAGCTACATCGCTGGTAATAATTGTATGCTGGGCTACATAGCATGTGTGACTCCATATTCTGAAGAGAAGCTATAATTCACTTTGTTCTGAAAAGATTTTGTAATTACTTTGCTCAGCTAATACTACTAAAACATTGTCTCTACTTAACCTGCTTAGGTTTCAACTGAAATTTGCCTTTGGAATGTCTTACTGTAACAATTCAGAATCCTTACTAACCTTGGAATGAACTTCTAATTGAAAAGCTATGATGGAGGGGGATCCATCCTTCTTTTACTTAACAGTGCCTAGACTTGAACTCAGATTATCTAACTTCATAATGCTTGTCTTTTTTTTTTTTTAAAAAAAGGAAGCCTAAGCAATAGGAAGTAATGAAAGAAAGAAATGCTTGAAAGGAATAGAGATGCTTCTTCCATTCAGTTCTCCCATAATAAATAGAAGGAGATCTAATTTGGAAACCTTCAAGTGCCTTTTGTTACAAAATAATAGGGGCTGCACTCCACTATTTGTATATGATCAAAGGAAAAGTAAGGCTCCTTCAGCACAACATGTTTCACCAGAGAACGCTCTTTGTAAACGGTGACCTGTATGATCAAATCTGGGACTCTTAACTGTCATGTGACTTTGCTACATTGCAATGTAAGTGCAAGTAATATCATTAATAGTACCATTTAAGTAGAGCTTTTAATTATTGAATAAGATTGCTCCACAACTTTTTAGTGTTGCTGTAAGATAGGCCATTTTATCCTCACCTTTCAAAAATAGGTGTGGAGGGGGAGAACAGCATATGATTATGTAGAAAGCTAATTGCCCAGCAGATGTTTAAATATTTCATGCCAGGTCTATTCTTTTTAATCTATATAAAGTTTGAGTTAATATATTAGGTTGCGTTGATGATCCTCTCATGATACAGTATATCAATAAATTAAATTTCCGTTAGCATATTTTAGCCCTTCCAGATCTTTAGCAACTGAAAGAAGGTCTCATTGAATTATGCAGGACTCATTCCTTAGTAGATACACATAAGATTGTCCTGTGAAAGTATTACATCTGTTTTTACTTCTGAGTAAAACAATTTCAATGGCTGTTGTGGGTCTTCCGGGCTGTGTGGCCGTGTTCTGGAAGTTGTGGTTCCTAATGTTTCGCCAGCATCTGTGGCCAGCATCTTCAGAGGGCAGGAGCACAGATAGAAGCAAAATCTCTGTGCCTAGGTAGAGTGGCAATATTCTATTTATAGAGCTAAATTATAGGAGATTAGGTGGGGTTTTTTGTTGTGTTGAAATGTTAACGAGTGGCTGATGTCCAACCACCAGGACATGGGAATACTTCTCACTATGAACATGCTAATCACGCTCATCAGCCACTCGTTAACATTTCAACACAACAAAAAAACCCCACCTAATCTCCTATAATTTAGCTCTATAAATAGAACATTGCCACTCTACCTGGGCACAGAGATTTTGCTTCTATCTGTGCTCCTGCCCTCTGAAGATGCTGGCCACAGATGCTGGCGAAACGTTAGGAACCACAACTTCCAGAACACGGCCACACAGCCCGGAAGACCCACAACAGCCATTGAACTCCGGCCGTGAAAGCCTTCGACAATACATAAAACAATTTCATTTTGCTGGAGTTGTGTGATTCTGCCACTAGCTTACCAGCCCCGGTTTAGTTATGGCATAACAGTGCCCAAAAGCATCTGATAAATTACCCTAATAGATGGAATTCAGCTTTCCCAAAAGAACCTCTCCCACTGATACAAAGGAAGAATAGATGAAACAAGACCTTTCCTATACAATTCCAGCAAAGGTCTTTAGGATGATGGATTTAGTCTACGAGATAATTCCTCATCTGCTGGCTTGACTCAGGGCATCATACATAGAGCATTGCCCTTGATTCAGTACAGCACCAGTTTCCCCAGTGAGATCGGCTTTCACTTCACTTAACTCTCCCCCAGTCTATAAAACTGAGGATAAAGATTCAAAGGAAAATAATGAGGAACATCCAAACAGAATGCCCAAATAAACTTTTTCCAGCCATTCTTTCTGCAGTAAATATGTGCTAAAAACCTAAAGCTTATTCAAGGAGATAATAAGTAACTTGTTTAGCTAGATTTGACCATATTTTTCTTATATTTGGAATTATGTGTGTGCGTCTGTTGTTTTCCCGTGTTTCCATTTCTATTTCCCTTTACCCAATATATATATATATATATATATATATATATATATATATATATATATGTGTGTGTGTGTGTGTGTGTGTGTGTGTATGTATATATGTGTGTGTGTGTGTGTGCGCGCGTGCGCTCGCGCGCGCGTGTGTATAGATTGACCTGATTGGTTTTAGAAGATAGTTGCTCATTAAAAAATTTCCTACATGCAAGACTATATGATTATGTAGCTGCCCCTTGTGTTTCAGAATTAGCACAAGGTTTGTAAAGTTCTCTGTGACTCTGTGTGAGAAGATCTTTCCTTTCTGTTCTCTAGAATTGGACTAAACAGTACAGTCCTGGCTAGAAAAGATAATTATTTCCCATCTGGACACACTGAGGGATGTCAGGAGGTTTGCCCTGACCTGTAGCAGCCTATTATAATTACTATTATAAGTACATTTTACTGGGGAATCTTTGGAAGAAGGGATCTAGTAAGGAGGTTATAAATTATCCCTCCTCCTGATTTGTAAGAAGTTAATACCACAATGGTTTGCAGAATGTATATACCATAAAAAAAGTGTGGAAAACCCGATGGTTATATCACAAATTACTTGATTGTACCGTTTGTAGAGAAAAGCTGCCTATCTAACAATAAGTGTTAGACTAGCATTGCACAGGTCTTTCAGAATGATTATCACATTTACCGTGTTTTGTTTTTGTGCAAAATATACTGCTTCTCTGCTATCTTGTAAACATTTCAAAAGTTTCATTAATACTATATTTTTTCCAGGTTTTATTTCTTTTCATAAATCCTTTAAGGTGCAGAGGAATTGTCACAGACATTGCCATGAAACCCAATCTGAAACAGTGGAAACAAGTAATGCTGTTCGGAATATTTGCCTGGGGCCTCCTGTTCCTATTCATCTTCATATATTTCACAGATAGCAACATCACTGATGCAGTTCCTAGTTCCTTCTCTTACGCTGAGGCTAAAAGACTCTTGCCCATTCAAGGCAAACAGAGGGTTATCATGGGAGCAATACCTGACACAACCTTCTCCGAAACAGTAAACGAGATGCTCCTCAACAAAGATGTCTTAGACTCATTTAAATCAGAGACTGGGAATATTAAAAAGTGGACTGGCTTAGATGATAGTTTTGAAAGTGAAGAATTGTTTCCTTCTCAATTAAGAAGAAAATCCAAAAGTAATTTTCATCAGAGGAACAGTGATTATTTATTTGCTGCTGGTCAGCCTCAGTCACCAAGTAACGTTCAGCGAGTAGTGAAATTAAACACTGCACAGGGGGAGGATCAGAATAGAAATGTTTTGCAGAATAATTGGTTCCCTCAAAAGAAGATAAAGAAAAGACATATAAATCACAGAAGAAGAGAATTATTTGAAGAGTCCCATGAATGGAATGAAATCTATTCCACAATGTCAAAATCGTTCCTGTTCAGGCTTTGGAGGGGGGATGTCTCCTCCAAGATGCTGAATCCTCGCCTTCAGAAAGCAATGAAAGATTACTTGAGTGCCAATAAGCATGGGGTGCAGTTCAGAGGGAAGCGAAACTCCCAACTGACTACAGAACAGCTCTTCTGTGAGCTCAAGGCACGTGTCAACATCAGAACCATTGATGGCGAGGAAGCTCCCTTTTCACTCCTTGGTTGGAAAAAACATGTCCCTCAAACTTCACTGAGTAAACTATATCCTCATGGATTTGGAAGCTGTGCTGTCGTTATGTCTGCTGGAGCCATACTGAACTCTTCTCTGGGGCATGAAATAGGTGGGTAAAGATCTGTAGCTTGAATCATGTCAACTGGATTTCTATTTTCTGGGTAAAGATGTTTGGCTTATTTGAGATCAGGTATGTAGCTGGAATCCAAATAGTCATACATGGGCTATTTCTGTACACTTCGGCTTTTAGAGATAAGTTAAGAGGAACACCGGGTTAGACCAAAGGTCTAAGACAGCATCCTATTTCCTATAGGGGCAACCATATCCCTTTTCTGGAGCCAAACAGAGCAGCATTTTGCAACAGTACTCCCTTATTGTTATTCCGTAACAATGACACTATAGCAAGGCATGCTGCCTCTGAACTGGGAGGTAATGTGTAATGACCATAGATGAATTTATTGTCCATGAATCCATCCAATTTAGTTTTAAAGCAATTAGTTAGAGAACATCATCATATCTTGTAGCAGCTGAATTCTGCAGGTTCATTGTCTTGTGGTTTTAGGCATTTATGAATCTCCTTCCTATAACTTCATTACAAGACTATGAATTTATAAGTATTCTGAGAAAGGTGTTTGTTTTTCTCCCAATACCTAGTTTCCCCTTTTTATATGAACTTTCCCATCACTCCCACCCCCAAACAAAATGCTTTTGTGAGTCAGACTTTTTGGAACAGAATCCAGAGCCCAGGAAGAATATACAGTGGGACATGCAAACTGGCAAGATTATTGTGAGTACGTGGTTATGGCCTAAGGCTTTTTGTACCTCAGCCAATAAAAATGGAGTGTATTTGACATGACTGACCTCTTAGTACAGCATAATAAATGTCAGGTTTTCTTTTTAATAGCTGTTACTACAATATAAACCATGATACAATTTTAGAGCTTGTCTGCATGGCTATCAGCCTGTCTATTGGTCAAGCTCAAATGTGTTTATGTGATCAAAAGTACTGTCAGAACCTGTTGTAAATGGGAAAAAGACACCAGTTAAGGGATATTGACTTCATTTTATCTGTAGGCGAAAGGCTGTAAACACTCCAATTCTACTGAATATCAGAATAAAGAAATAAGAGAAATTGGTACATGTTGTTTTTAATTGGAATGTACGTAACTCACATGACCTGAATCAGTATAGAAAAAATGCATATTGCATTTTTCTGAATTTTAAAATATTTAGCCCACAAATTTAAAAATCTGCATTAAAAAAAAATATTAGGAGAAAGAATTCACAAAATATGTGTATTAGGAAAATGCATATGGATGTAAGTACAATTTTAGGCATATTTTGTTAAGTGATTCAGAAATAGGACAAACATACTTGGGCTTTGAAAAATTAGAAATGGAGAGAAACCAACTTTACAGATTTATCCATCTCAAGTGGAAATGTTATCAAGCAAGATTGAATACTCAATTTATAATATTTTTGATCATATAAATGTATGAAACAAAGTTCTCTTTACTTTAGTTTTCTTTTTCCCTGTCAAATAATTGTTCAGGTTGAACAGAAATGCCATATTTAAAACTCAATTAAGGTTGGAGAGATTTATACAAACTTGCTTAAAATTCCATTACACTATAAACAGGTGTAACATTCCAGTAAACTAGGATAGGGATCCGTGAGACTCAACTTTGGATACATCATACATTTAATCACAAGAGGCACTGCAATGTTAATTCAGATGAAATTCTATTCCAAGTTGAAACAATGAACTAACTATAGTAATAGATTTTATGTAAAGGCTAAATCAGAAGTGTGACCTTGTTTCCCACCAGATGTTGAACTGCAACTGTCAGCATTCTTTACCATTGATTGACTGAGGCTACCAGGTATTATAGAACAGCAACATCTGGAGACCCAGGCAGTGGTGTCCCCAGGCAGTGGTGTCCCTAGGCAAGTGAGTCATTTGAAAGTATGAAAGGAGATTAAGATTAAATATTTTTAACCCTATACATGAAATTACAATAATTACAATAAAAATATCAGTAAATGTATCGCAATATATTCAGTTAATTTTTATGCAGCATTCTATTCTATTATCATTACATGTCAGTACATGAATTTGAGTCATGAACAAAAGAGTCATTTATCTACATATACTTAAATAGAAAGTGGCAAAAATGCTAACAAATGATATGTGTGGTGAATTGGGAATAGCCCAATATTGATCATAGACTAATGAATCATTAACAAATATTGATTAATCATAGCCATCAATTCACACAGTGTTTTTAGTAGTTTTAATCTAATAAAGCAGTTCACCATTAATAGAGTGCAGGGTTTGTGATTTTTCCCCTCATGTGAAGTAGTTTGTAAGTTCACGACACTCAGGATATTTTTATAGAATAGGAAATTCAAAAAGTAGTACAATTTTTTTCTGCTTTTTCAAATAAATGTTTTCAGAATAAAAACATTTAAAATAAAAAGAAAATAAAGGAAAGTAAAAGAAAAGTAAAGTGAGAAAAGAATAGAGAAAGGAAAAAAAGACAAAAAGGAAAAAAAGACAAAATATAAAGGAATGGCTTAAGATCTTCTTTATAGCAATATATATATTCTTAATGCATTCGAATTTTATCCTCTCTAAGGTTACATCATAATTCCCTTCTTTCCATAATCTATCCTTTCTAATCATCAAACCCATAAAACAGAAGTACATTTTTTTTTTGTTTTCAGCAAAAAATCCATAAAGGGCTTCCAGTCACTGACAAATGTAGTTATTGCCTTTTCTCTAATTAAACAGGTCAACTTTGCCATCTCTACAAATTATGTCATCTTCATCAACCATTCCTCCACTGTAGGTATTTCAGAGTCTTTCCACCTTTGGGCATATAATAATCTTGCTGCAGTTACCATGTACAAAAACAATCGTCCATAAGTCTTTTCTAGTTGTTTATCCATTAGTCCCAGCAAGAAAAGCTCTAGTTTCAGTTGAGTATTAGTCTTTAAAATTCTTTGTATTACTGTATGTATTTGAACCCAAAATTTTCTAGCTTTTTTGCAAGTCCACCAAGCATGATAAAATGACCCTTCATGTTTTTTCCATTTTTAGCATAAATTTGAGGTACCCTTATACATTCTAGAAAGCTTTTCTGGTGACAGACACCAATGGTACATCATTTTATAAAAGTTCTCTTTTAAATTGTAACATAATGTAAATTTCAGTCCTTTCAACCACATATGTTCCCATTGATCCATCTGTATATTATAACCAATATTTTAGCCCATTTTATCATACACTCTTTAACTTGTTCTTCTTCTGTCTCAAATCTCAGTAAAATTTTATACACTTTAGCAATCACATGTTCCTCATTATCACATAATTCAATTTTAAATTCTGTCTTATGTTCAATTCCAAATGTCCTTTTATCTACTTTAAATCTTTCTCTCAACTGTATATATGAGAACCATTGAAAACTAAATCCTTCCTCAGTAAATTGTTCTTTTGACTTCATCTTATATTCTCCATGCTGTTTCTCTAACAACTCACAGTGAAATATATTCTAAAAGATGACTCAACATGTTTTGCTTGGTTAATCTATTGGTCAGGGTATCAAAGATCATTATAGGAAATTTGAAATTTTTTCAGCATGTTTACCTCTTACAGCGAGCAGTGTTATAAATTATGAACAGATTAACCAAAAGCTTGTCTAGTCCAGCATCCTCTTTTATAGGGTGGCCCACCAGATCCCTCTCTGGAAAGCCCACAGATGGAGGCATGCTCCCTTTCCTGCTGTTAGGTAATCTTGCCTCGGAGCCTGGAGGTAGCTTATAGCTGACCAGATCAATAGCTACCAATTGATCTGTTGTTCATAAATGTAAATTTTAAAGCAATCCAAGCTGATGGCCATCATCATATTCCAAAAAACAACAGTGCTGTTCCCACAGTTTTCTTAAGAACAATTGATAGTAATATAAAAATGTGTAGTATTTTTTAATAGTTTTTAATCATGAAATCCCAATGGACATAAATATGAGCTGTTTGCTTTAGTGAAGTCAAATGTTCACCTTGTTGAATTCTGCAGCGCAGAAAAATCCAGCATGATTCTCAAGTCAAGACTTGGCCCATTTCTTAGGAAGACACACTATTCTCAGTTCCTCAAATAAGGAATCCAAGAGTCAGGATACCTAGATTAAAAACTGTAATAGGCAGAATCACTTGCCTCTCCTTTCTCCTAAATCTCCTCTCCCCCACAATTTTTCCAAACATAATTTAATAATCTCTGTATCATATTGTAATAGTAAGCAATTGAAGTAGCAAAAACTGTCTCCCCTACTTTTTGGTACTCCTCTCCAACTTTTAAAATGGCTATGGGTTTGGCTGGATTTTTTACAGAATTGTATCTTATTATTTTTATAAAAAGTTAAGGGTTGAAAAATGTTATCCAGCTAACATCAGAAGTTGACACATGAAAAAGTAATGAATTAATTCCCATGACTAATAAATTCATGTGGAAAAAACAGAAACATGTTTTCTCTTGACATCTACAAGACAAAACTCTTAAGCAACATTTCATGTGTAACCTCAATAATACATTTGATCCTCTACTTCAGACATAAAGACATTTTGCACTTTATGAGTGCAAAATAAATTGCTAAAACTAAAATATAAACACTTTTCATTAGGGATAATGCAAACCCATGTCTGTACCCATTAAGAAGTATGCAAAATTTGAGGGCCTCTAAACAGGCAGTTTTCCATTCACCACTGGCCACAAGTTCCTCTACCCTGGGCTAAAGAGAGAGAGAAGAGTTCTTCTATTGTTAAAACTCTCAAATACTAAGTTTTTCTATATATTTAAATGTTTTTCACATTGAACTATCCTACTTTATCTTATTACTTGTTATTCCTTCCTCAAAAACTAAAATGGATTCACCATTACAGTATACAGGTAGTCCTCACTTAACAACCATTCATTTAGTGATGGTTTGGACTTACAACGGTGCTGAAAAAACAGATTTACAACCGGTCCTCACACTTACGGTCGTCGCAGTGTCCCTGTGGTCATGTGGTCACAATTTGGGTGCATGGCAACCGGTTCGCATTTATGACCGTCACAGTGTCCCATGGTCACATGATTACCATTTTTGACCTTCCCGGACAGTTTCTGGCAAGGAAAATCAATGGGGAACTGCATGATTCACTTAATGACCACGTGGTTCGCTTAACGACCACGGCAAAAGGGTGGTAAAATCAGCTTGGATTCGCTTAGCAACCAAAATTCCTGTCTCAATTGTGATCGCTAAGTGAGGACTACCTGTATCTCTGTGAGCACTGAAAGTGCTATCATTATCCAGCTACTTCAGTAGGCATCCCTGCTCAGCATAAGAGCCATGCTGTCCTCGCCCTGAAAATCAAAACTGAGTAACGTCAAATATTAAGAGAAGTACGACCGGTTTGAAAACTTCTGTGGTGAAATAGCTTAACAGTTTCCCCCTTTCTCACAGTGAGCTTCTGCTGATAATAAAACAATTCAATTTATGGATTGTTTAAAAGGATTCAGTTGCTCACTGTCTCATTTTTACTTTATGTCTTTACTCCTTGGAGATTCATGGAATATACATTAGTCAACATTTTCTGAGCCATGTTTAGTTTTAAGGATTTCGAGGGCACAGTGACCTCTACTATATAAACGTATGTACCACTTTTGCCACTGGCCTTTGTCTTTTAAACAGAATTAACATTTTTGTCTCCAGCATAACCATCCTGCAGGATCCAATCTTTCTTTCTATTTAGTGTGTTCACTACACTGTGACTGGTGCTTTATTGAAAATGTTTCTCCTGCCTCTGTAGTGATACACAGTTTTTCTCACCTTCAAAATATTCATTAAACATCCCTGTATATATGCAAGTATTGATACCAGCTTGCCTATGGAAGAGTCCATCTTGAATAATACCATGCCGAAATATTTCTTCCAATTTCCTGAAAGTTTTCTTCCTCTGCCAAAAAAAAAAAAAAGTTTCTATTTTGTATCTCACTCTCCGATGCATTAGAATTTATTTTGGTGATGTTTATGAGCTTTGCTTATTGTTGTGAAGCAATGGGAGGCATTGAGAATCATTCTGTATCTCTCTTATCACTCTGTGGCCCCCTGGCTGTCCTCCTGCTTGATCTGAGAATTCCCTGTGGGAGGCATTGCCTCATAATGTCTTCCTCTGGATGTATTTGAAATATGGGGATCCAGGAGAGATAATTTAGCATGAAAACGGGACTTTCCAACACACCTCAAAAAGCAATTTCTTTCCCATTAATTTTAACAAGATCAGTAAAGAAAAAGAAGAAATTTCTAATAAAGTTTAACCACAGTAATGTCTGAGAGATAGGCACTCTGTGGATGATACCTAGTCTTAATCTAGAATAAACTAATATGACTGGAAGTGTGTATCTTGATCTTATTTCTGTTTTACTACTGTTGCTAAATCATTACGCACCACTTATACGCTTATACATCTGCCTGTTACTGCAAATGCATGTACTCACATGGAATACTGCCTTTGGGACTTGTGGATACAGGAAGTTCAGCTTCCAGTCAGATGCTTAGGAATGGCTTCCCTGTTGCACTTAACCATGAGCTAAATATGTGTCTATGTGAAACCGTGATAATTCTGCAAACAATTTGTAGTCGTGAGAATCCCTGGCAACCCATCTTGTTCTGCTCTCTTCTTCTGTTTTGGCAGAATCCTAACCTTCATTTATAGAAAGTGACATTCTCAGTATTCTCCCCCCCCACACACACACACACACTTGTCTCTCTCTCTCTCTTAAAATTGTGTTTTATCATTCCAGACCTAATGTTTCACTCGTTATTACCTGCTCTGGAGTGCTTCACTTATACCTCTAGGCTGATGATGACAGCAATAATAATAGTAGTACATATAATTTTATCTGGCATGTTTCAGATGTTCAAAGCACTTCTGTGATACATTTATCTCAGCAAATAATGAGACAAGCTGCAAAATATTTAAGGTTGATTTTTTTGAATGGAAAACCATACAGTATTCACTTCTTTCATATTTCTCTTTCCTTCATGAACTACCATCCTTTTTCTTCCTTTGTTGGCTCAGTTTTAATTCTTTGCAGTTTCTTACATTGGGGCCACTGTTCTTTTCTTTTCTCCTTTAGTTACTGAGAAAGGAATGTACAGAAGGAAAAGACAAATATTTTATTTCTTAGTGCATATATATTTTATCTTCCTGCCTACACATATGTTACTTCTGCTAATACTCACTTTATTTTTATTGCTTACTTCAGGCATCCTGCAATTCTATACCATATTTGTGTTGGTACTTAACAAAGAGAGGGCCCCTACTTTACTAATCCAATTTCTTCTCATTTTTTGTGGGAGAGGAAAAGATGAAGGATAGATGATAAAACATGAGAGAAAGGGCATAGAAGTGGAAGATGCTGTCATCTGGACCTCCTATAAAAACCATGAATGAAACAGTCACATAACAAAAAGCTTTTTTGAAAACTCCTTGTATCACACAATGGAACTGTCAGCCCTTTGAGGTAGTCCAGACAAGAAACCAATACCGTGAGTACTAATACTACTATCTGACCGTTGCCTTGGCTGCGGCTCTTCCTCCTCCTGTCTCAAGGATATTCCCACAGATCATTCTTGCTCCTGACAGCTACATTAGATTGATTTTGTGCCATCAAGCTGGTGAAAACCCTTGGTGACCACATAGATTTTTCTCAAGGAGAATCTGACCCCAGCCTGGTCTTTCAGGTCTTATAATGGTGCACCCATTGTCGCTATAATCAAGTCAGTCCACCTTGCTGTTGGATGTCCTCTTCTCTTTCTTTCAACCTTTCCCAGTATTATAGACTTTTCAGATACTATTTATCGCCTTTACAGCCACTTACGGGTCCACTGTTAAAATTTTACCCTTGGAAGACAATCTTACTCGGCTACGAGTGATCGCCAATGACATGAATCTGGCCAATACACATAATGCAAAACTCCAGGCCTTATCCATGCAGTATAGAAATGTATCACAGCAGAATCGCAGTGTGTTGTAGGAATAACGTTTGAACCATGGCTGATGAGGAAATCAACATTGCCAGGGTATTTTCACACTCTGTAATAATCTTAATGTTGGCATAGTAATCCAAGAGACAGCAAAAAAATGTATTTGAAGATGAAAACACAAGATGCATAAAAATACACAAAGTGTATAAACTTTAGGAAGTTCATTACAGCTGAGTATCTCTTCAGAGCATAAATTTTAAAACAATAATGAAAAAGGAAATAGAAGAGTAACTAGTTCTGCAACTAGATATTTTCATTTATCGTCTCTTCGTGAAGAAAACAATTATATATGACAATAGAACAATATTTACATGGACTGTTAATTCTTCTGTTCTAATTTCAAAAGCTTAATGAAATTTCTATTTACATGGACTGCTCACATTTCCATTCTAATTTTAAAAGCTTAAATATTTGTCTCAGCTTAGATTGTTCTCTGTACTGAATCTTCAGTGAATTTAAATACTGTAGCAGAATATAATAGAAAGTATTTGTGCTTAATAAGCTGCAGATCAAGCACATTTACTGGAATCCTTTTTGAATATAGTGGTATCTACTTTTAAGTAAGCATCTATATGATTGCACATATACAAAAACCCAACTAAATGTAATTTTTTTTTTACTTTAGATTCTCATGATGCAGTTCTGCGGTTCAATTCTGCTCCAACAAAGGGTTATGAAAAAGATGTTGGAAATAAAACTACTATGCGCATCATTAATTCCCAGGTAAATCTGTTAAAGATCCATAAATGTATATTATTTTCTAGGAGATTTTGACTTTTTTGTTAGCATTATGAAACTTAATGAACACATTTCTAAATTTGTACATGTCCCATTCAAATCTGTCCCATTCTCCATACATATACTTCACAGGTTTTTTTTACCACTCTATAACATAATTTTAAAATGTATCATCTAAGTTACTAGATTCTCCTGTTTGTGTAACCCATATTTTATTTATTAATCAAAAATGGCTTGATGCTCGTAGATTGTTGATAAGCATCAACCAGCACGTCTAACTATTAGTTTCACTGTAAAGTTCTGCTGTGATTGTAAATAATAAGCTTCTAGCTTCATAATATATAGGTAAGTTTTTTAATTGTATATCCTAGAGATCACATAAAAAGACAGTGGTGAAAAAGAAAACAGGAAAGCCTGATCCAGTGGCATTTGTTTATTTCTGTGTCCCTAACATATTTATTGTTTAATTCTTTATAAATTGTATCTTAAATAGATAACTTCATTTTGTCTGCATTTTAAGTGTCCAGATTTGTACTTCCTAGGCAAATAACCAGGATAGAACACATCTTTTGGATTGTACGTTTTTCCAGATATGTAATTATCACCTTAAAAAATGCATGCAAAAATATTTTGGAGAAATATGTGTTTAAAATGATGCTAGAAAGATATTTATGCAGAAGTAAATCTGAATTTTTGAAATTTAAAAATCCAACAGGATGTGGAAATTGGATGGGATGGATGTAGAAATTCGGACATATGGTACTGGCATTGAATATTCAGACTGTTACACCATAGGAGCCCATGGAAACAAGATAAAATAGGGGTGACCTAAACAAGTGGAGATGTGGAGATTGGAATGAATCTAAGTGCCATAGTGATTAGAGATTCATGACCAAGCAGAATGAATACACTTTTTTAAAAATCTGCACTGCCCTCTTGTGGACATTGTTCACTCCGAAACAAACTTATTTGTAAGCATTTTGAATTTTAGTTTTCTTATCTGTGACTTGCAGCTAATAACTCCCCCACTCCTCAGTCCATAATTATTTCTTAAATATATGTTAGAAAATGTTGTGACCACAACTTATGATCACGTGACCGCAACTTATGATTTTACTGCTGGCTTCTCCTTTGACTCTGCTTGTCGGAAGCCGGTTGTGAAGCCCGCAAATGGTGATCATGTGACTGCGGGATGCTGCAACAATTGTAAACGCCTGCTGGTTGTGAAGCACCCAAATGTCAATCACATGACCATGGGAAGCTGCGATGGCCATAAATGCGAAGATAGGTTGCAAAGCTTTTTTTTTAACCATCGTAACTTTCAATGGTCACTAAACAAGGCAGTCGGTAAGCGAGGACTACCTGTATGTTGCACCCTGTCCCAATTGGCAAAGCAACTCTGCTAATTTGCTTTCTTTTGTGTGAAGAAAAGCAGAAATATAAATGCTCTTTCCACTCAATATGTTGGACAATACCTATATTTACTTAAAAACCATGGCCAATATCATAATACTGTATCTTTGGCTGTTGTGGCTTATTAGTACAGAGCTTTCCAAACTGTGTGTCGCGACACAAAAGTGTGTCGCCACACACAGTCTGGTGTGTCGCCACACAACCCGGAAGCGCTGATCATCATCAGCGCTTCCGGGTTTTCCCGTAGCGACACACCAACGGCGGTTGGTGTGTCGCCGTGGGAAAACTTTGGAAAGCCCTGGCTTAGTAGCTAGTATTATTTAACAGTGACAATTATTGATTGAAACCTACATAGAAAAATAAAAACCCAGTCTTTGGCAGAGCCATTCCCACTATTACTCTCTTCCTTGAAAGTGATATGAGAACACTTACCTTTTTCTCTGTAATGGTATTCTATATACGGAGGATACAAGGGTACTTCAAATTTCTTTCCGGGGGGGGGGGGCATTTAAACTTGGTGACAGAGGGTTTTTTGGTTTTCTTAAAAGCTAAACTGGCAGCTAATGGTAGGAACATAGAAGGAAAATAAAGTTTGGAAGATTTTTAGTAGATATGTATCTCTTTGCATTTAACAGATTCTTACTAATCCTAACTATCATTTCGTCGATAACTCCTTGTATAAAGATGTTATTTTAGTGGCTTGGGACCCTGCTCCCTATTCTGCAAATCTGGATATGGTAAGTCATCAGCTAATGTGTTGATACCACTGTGTAATTTCTTTATTCAAAAGAAATGAGCTTCACAATCTTCTTCAGGGCTTTTGTCAACTGAGATCTCTGAATGTTAGGAATTGTTAAATCATTTAAAGGTGTAGACCACAATTTTTAAAGTATTGAAAACCAGTCCATATCTCATTAAATGTATTCCCAGAGTAGAAAATGATTGACCCAAAGATCTGCCAGTACATTGCCAGTTGAACTGTAGCCATCTTTAGATTTCTAGCTTTGGGGGGTTCTCTGTATTTCTAACTATTTAATGTTCTCTGACTCATGCATGCACACATACATGAACACCCTATACTTATTTATTTATTTGTTGAATTTATCACCGCCCATCTCCCCCAGAAGAGAGACTCTGGGCAGTTTACAATAAAAACACAATTAATTAAAATACAGTTATAAATACAATAAATAGCGATAAGATTATAAAATCTAATAAAATCTGGATGGCAGAGGTTCTTCTTCAGTCCATGAGTAAAAAGGGCCACTCTCAGGCTGTTCTAGGGAGCTAGCCATCCCCAGGAGTGAACACTGTCCTTCCCGCCCCAGGCATGTTGACAAAACCAGGTTTTGAGTTTTTTCCGGAAGTCCAGGAGAGAGGGGATCCATCTTACCTCCGGGGGAAGAATGTTCCAAAGGGCAGGGGCTATTGCAGAGAAGGCCCGCTTCCATGACCCCGCCAGATGGAATTCTTTAACAGAGGGGGTCCGGAGCATGCCCTCTCTTCATCCCCGGGTGGGATGAGTCGATGTAATGGGGATGAGACGGTCCCTTAGAAAACCTGGACCCATGCCATGTAGGGCTTTGAAGGTCATAACCAACACCTTGAATTGGACCCAGAAGCAAACTGGAATCCAGTGCAGCTTGCACAGCAGAGGTATTACGTGTGTCCACCTTGGGACACCCAAGATTGCCCGCACTGCTGCATTTTGGACCAGCTGTAGCTTCCTGATATCCTTCAAGGGTAGCCCTATGTAGAGCGTATTACAGTAGTCTATCTGGGAGACAACCAGGGCATGAGTGACCGTTCGAAGGGCCTCTTGTTCCAGGAAGAACGAGAGGCCCCTCTATTCTCTTTCAAGGTAACCAAAGTTTAGAAAAGGAGTAATAGTAAGGGGGGGGGAAAGTGAAATAGCCAAAAAAAAGTAAGGCATGAGATAAGAAATGAAATTGAAACAACACAATTCATTAGAGTTCTTACTACTTATTCTATCATCCTTGTTTCCACCCTGCTTCGTACACTGCCTTGTGTTCTTTAAACTTCTCCCTTCCCTCTTTTTTAGGATATCAATTCAGCCACAACTTTCTTGAACTTTCCCTTCCTCTCAGTCCATTTATTTTTCCTTCATATATCTCTTTTGCAATGCAGCCATTCATTCATTTTCTCTGTTTGACCAAACCCCCCTAACATACTTCTACTGTACTAGTCACTAACTCTTGTATTCAGTCTACATTCATTCAGCACCAATTCATATTTTACTCTATCTCTTCTTGTTTTCCATTATACCATTCAGGTTTCATTCAACTTTTATGTTTCTCCTGATGTACCAGCTCACACTGCCAGCTCATACCTGTCTACCACCATCACATTACTGAAAATATCTCCATCCATTTTCCCAGCTTCAGTAAACACTCCATCAAATTCATCTACTTACTCTAGTTTTTTGCCGTGCATATAGAAATAAATTCATTCATTCATTCATTCAATTTCTATGGCTGCCAATCTCAAATTAATGACTCTGGGTGGCTAACAATGTTAGAAATATAAAAACAGAAAAAAACAGAAAAACAACACACATAAAACAGCAACCGGGGTAAAAACAGATCCCTCAGTAACAAATAATATAACCATTGCACAGGCCCAACCCACCTCCTGACCCCCAGTGACAGAACCAAGTCTTTAAGGCCTTACGGAAGGGCCAATCTGATCTCTGGGGTTAAGATGTTCCAAAGGGCAGGCACCATGAAAAAAAAGGCGCTCTTTCTGGATCCTACCAGATGAGAGTAGAGCCCCTCAGTCCAGGAAAGAGCACAACTGGCACACAACATGAAGCTGTGAAGGACTCCTGTGAGTTCAGGAGGACTCCCAGATTGCACAGTGGTTCTGTTTGGGGAAGTGAGACCCCATCTAGAACTAAAGATGGAAAATCCCCAGAACCAGGGGGCCCTAATACCCAAAGCCATTCAGTCTTGCTAGGGTTGAGCTGAAGCCTGTTGTTCCCATCCAGACACCCACAGCATCCAGACACCAAGACACAGCCTCCATGGTAACTCTTGGATAGTCAGGGATGGAGATCTAAAGCTGTGTATCATCAGCATACGATGATACTTCACCCCATGCCATCAGATAACCTCACCCAGCAGCTTCATGAAGATGTTAAACATGAGAGGAGGGAGACCCCGCAAAGCAGGGGCCATGGGCTACACCTCTCCTTCCCTATCAACACCAACTGGAATTGGCCCTGGAGAAAGGAAAAGAACCAGCACAACACAGTACCACCCACTCCCAATCCCTGGAGCTGACCCGGAAGAATACCAAGGTTGATGGTATCAAAAACTGCCAAGAGATCAAGAAGAGCAAGGATGGATGCACTTTGGTCAATCAAAGTTATCAAATAATTCTTTTTAAGGTAAAGATTTCCCCCTCACGTTTGTGCAGTCGTGTCCGACTCTAGGGGCCGGTTCATCTCCGTTTGTTAGCCGAAGTGCCAGCGTTGTCCGAAGAGGCTTCCATGCAAATGCAAGTAGATTAATAGGTACCACTTCGGTGGATAGGTAACAGCATTCTGCATGCATCATGCTGGCCACATGATCGTGGAAGCGTCTTCGGACAATGCTAGCTCTTCGGCTAACAAACGGAGATGAGCACCGGCCCCTAAAGTCGGACACGACTGCACAAATGTGCGGGGGGAACCTTTACCTTTTAAGTGCCGTTTGTAGGAACTGTAAATATGCAATGTAATTTTTGTCTCTATTTTTGTCAGCATTTTTCCTGAATATCTGTGTGTGCATTTGTGTGTGGTAAGATAATTGTTTCTTGAGTCCTAGAGGTGGCTGAAATTTATGTCATATTAAGAGCTTCCTAACCAGTCCTCCAATCTATTACTGTAAAGAATTTACCTATTGGTTTAACTATTGGGCTGAAGGTTTTCCTAGATTCTGTAAGGAAGAGGCCTAAAAGGGGCCAAGTACCCAATCCAGTTCTTTAGAATTTAAGTGCAAATTGCAGACCATAGACTGAAATATTCTAGAGTTACATGGAAAGCATTTCAAAATCTTTGCTCATTTTGCAGTCCTTCATATCAGAACAATCTAAAATATTTATTGGTTTTTAAGTAAAAGTAGTCTTCTGCTGTGCTATGCCAGGTGCATTCATATTTACAGAGATGACAATGGGATACCTTAGATATGTTTTGGTGTATTCTGAGCACTCCAAGAAAATACATTTTTATTTCCCCCGCCAGTGGTATAAGAATCCAGACTACAACTTGTTTACTCCATACGTACAACATCGCAGTAAGAATCCAAACCAGCCATTCTACATTCTTCATCCAAAATTTATATGGCAGCTCTGGGATATTATTCAAGAGAACACTAAAGAGAAGATACAACCCAATCCTCCTTCTTCAGGTTTCATTGGTAGGTATATCTGGTGGTAGATTTACTCATGAGTTGTGTCCCTGTAATAATTACTTGTATAAGTTGAAATCTTGCATATCAGCAAGGTAAAAATAAAAATATTTCAGAGACTGATGGAAAGCATGCTTTTCAATAGTAGGTACCATATCAACTGCTCATATTTCCTAATTTTTTCAGGACACCCTGGGATTTATAAAAAAAACATTTATTACTGAAGTGTGCTCCAAAAATTATATCTATGGTAGACAAGTTGTACTTGATTTCTTACAAAGACAATATATAAAACTAATGAATAATGACTAAAGTCATAAATCATCTTCAGTTGAACTCTAGATATGAAAGCATTTTAAGGTATGTCTGCACTGGCATTTAGAGATTAATGGAATATCTTAGTTTAAGGAGCTGAAATTATAAATAGTTTGGCCTAAAGATGTTTCAGTGATATTTGCATAAAATATCAAATAATTTATTAAACATAATGTCACAATCCAGAGGATACAGATTAAAATACAATGGCTACTTTCTACTATAATAAGAAGCTCATCCAGCTGGCTTTGTGCCAAATGCGGGACTAGAACTCACAGCCTCCTGGTTTCTAGCCTGGTTTGTGTTTGTGTGTGGTAAGATAATTGTTTATTGAGCCCTAGAGGTGGCTGAAATTTATGTCATATTAAGAGCTTCCTAACCAGTCCTCCAGTCTTGAACCACTAGACCAAACTGGCTCTCTTGCCATTAGTTGGGTCGTCTTTATATTTAATCTTAGTCTTATTTTTTCACTGTGTTCCGTGACACTCAGTACTTGAGCTTGTAGATCATTTGCATTTTCAGCTATCCTAGTAGTATGACCAGCATGGCATAGATTATTGTTTCTTCCTCTAATTTTAAAACCACACTCATCTTCTTTGAATCCTGCTTCCTTAAATATACTGTATATTCAGCATATAGGTTGAATAAATAAGGAAAGAGTATACAGCTTTATCTCACTCTTTTGCCGACTTGAAACCAGTCTGTTTTGCTTCAAGACTATGGCTTCTTGTCTGGTATATAAGTTTTATATGAGGACAATAAGATGTTCTGGCATTCCCATTTTCGTAAGCATATTCCAAAGTTTGACATAATCAACACAATCAAAGGCCTTTCTATACTTAACTAAGCACATATTGACTTATTTTTGGTATTCTTTGGGTTTCTTAATTATCCAGCATGCATCAGCAATAATGTTTCTTGTTCCTCAGCCTTTTTACAAATCAACTTGAACAATTGGTTTTCTCTCTTACCACATGGATGATATTCTGGAGGTGACGGACTCGACCGTGGGGGAGCTGGGGGTGGCGATGGCCGACAGGAAGCTCTGGCGTGGGCTGGTCCATGAAGTCACGAAGAGTCGGAAGCGACTGAACGAATAAACAACAACAACAACTTACCACATAGGACTCTAATCTTTATTGCATGATCCTAAGCATTATTTTGTTAACATATGAAGTTAAAGATGTTGTACAATAGTTTGCACACTCTGTTAAGTCTGCTTTCTTTGGTATTTGTATGTAGACTGAGCTCTTCCAGTCTATTGGCCACTGTCAGGCCCAGCCCAAGAATGACAAAGAATCAGTCCAGCCAAATTTCAGTTCTTTATTTGCTCACACCGTGTAGAAAGAATCTTGCCAGACTCAAGCAACTCTACCTAACCGAAGGGGAAATAACCTGGGAAAGCTCTAGGGCGGGGCTATTCTGAACCTCTTGGTTTTCCCACATTCGCTTCCTGGACTGTGTCTCCTCTTATCTTATCTTGTCCTCCTCCTTGGAATGTGCTTCCTGAGAACCAGCGGCACTACGGAAAGGCACTACTGAAATCCATCGCATCCACAGTATCATTCTCCAAATTGGCTGGCACAGTTTGGTTAGAACCTTTACTGATTCTTCTTCTGTTGCTTGCCATATTTCTGTAGATATTTCATCAATTCCTGTAGCCTTCCAACTTGGCAATGACAGAGTACTAATCTAACTTCATCATCTAGTACTAGAAATTCTTATAAATAGGGAACTATCTTCTAAGGTATCCTGGATGTTGACATGTCTATTGTACAGAATTTCAGTATACTCCTATCTTTGGTTGATCTGCTTTGAGTCAGTTGAGTCTTTTAGCATATCAGTTTGGGGTTGGAAATTCCTTCTGAGTTCAGTATTTTGGGAGATTTTCCTTGTTTTTCCATGTTAGTTCCCATCATCAGTGTTTTTACAGATTTCATTGAAATACTTCTTTTTTTCTAACAGCCTTCTGGAGTTCCTTTTTGAGATCTTTTGTCTTTCTTGGCATTGACTTTTCTCTCCTTGGCACTTTCCACTGTATGTTCTGACATCCAGTTTACTTTTTTATGTTTCTTAGCCTTTGGCAGTCCCTTTTTACATTCATGCTTAACAACTTATTTAATTTCATTCAACAGTTCCTTTGGTTCTCTGTCAGTGACGTTCAGAACTTCAAAGTGATTCCTGATGTTCTTGAAAATGTGGGTATATGCGGCTCAAGATTATATCATGGAAACCGGATACTTCGTTCTTATGCTTTCGCTTGACTAGGCAGCTCGTGATTCCACAGTCAGCCCCTGGCACATCTTTGCTGTTGGAACTGAGCTCTTACACTTCCTTGTACTAATAATATAGTCAAATTGATTTCCGTGTACCCCATCAGCTCTTTCTCAATAGCCATCCGGCCTGATGGGCCCATCATCCAACACTGTATTGTCAGTCACTTTATCTTGTCTATCCATGTGGGTTTCTTGGTAAAACACAAGCGTGGTTTATCATTCCTTTCCTCCTTTGCAGGATGAAATGATGCCTTTGCTGTTGTTACTAAAATGATCATCTACCTCCAGCATTTTCCTATATTGCTGCCACTCTGCTTGCTTTAGCTGAGCAGCTGAGATGATTTTCATGCCTTGAGTGACCCTGCTGAGAATATATACTCTTGGCATGTACTCCTGGCGCTCTTTGCCCATCAATCCCAGGCATGATGAGGCAGCACAGCAAGACTTGCGGGGAGGAGATGATCTTGCAAAATAACACTTCATTACTTTCCGTTCAATTCATCATCTTATATTCTTGCTTAGCCCTTTCTTTATCAAGTTTTCCCATCCCTACTTTTCCTTCCAACCTTTCACAACATGTATGTTATACTCCAATATTTTATTTTGTTCAACGATGTTCTAAATGTATTAGTTTTTACTTATTCCTCTTCATTCATGTATTTATCCCTCCTACAAATCATTCACTAATGAATTTCATTTTTTTTTACTATGTGTCAGCCCTAGATGGGTATCTTTCCCGTGCAAAGGCACCCAGCAGATGTAAAGATAGGGAACAGGAGGTGGTGGCAGGCAGAAAAACATCTGAGCATTCCATCATACAGAGCTGCCACGAAAATGAAGATCCCAAGCAACCCTGACAGATTTGTAAACTGTGATAAATGAAAGTGGTATCAATGATAATTTCGTGTTCAGCTTCCTATCTTAAAAAGAACATATTTCATAAAACCATCTAGCAATTTTTATTTACACCCAGAATTGTGTGAGTACAGTATATATTGGGAACAATTATGTCTTGTTTTATATAACTCTTGAGTTTTCATTTATTTGAGCCATAATGGTTAACTGATAAAATGCTCCATTGCTGAGTACTGTGATTGCAGAACTAAAAATTAAAGGAACTTTTAAAAAAAAAAAGTTACTGATGAGTATGAAGTCTGCATTGGCTGTAGCATAAATTGCTTTTTTTTCTTTACTTCCTGCAGTAACAGCGTTCTTGCTTATATTGGAAGGGAGGCACAAAAAGACTTTATAATGTCAGGTAGAAAACACATTTACAATGTGTGAATTTTTATTTATTTATTAAATTTATGCAGCTGCCCATCTCACACATGTGACAATTTTTATTTTTAGAGTTAACTTAACTGTTAGAAAAAGAAGATGTTTTGATATTCTAGAGACTGAATTATATGTTTATAAAGAGTTACCTTTGTTATGATAAAGTATTCAGAGCTTTTGCACCTATTGTAAAATGGCATCTTTTTTTGAATTTAAAAGGAAAACAACGTTATGGCCTTACCTTATGTAAATATTAGAACACTGTCTTTTGCTAACTCTACAGAACAGGAAGAACAGGAACAATACAAGTTCTTCCCACAAAGGATTAAATTATTTAAAGTAAATTTTGTTTGTTTGTTTGTTTGTTTGTTTGTTTTTTGTTTTGTTCCCAATATATACTGTACTCACACAATTCTGGGTGTAAATAAAAATTGCTAGATGGTTTTATGAAATATGTTCTTTTTAAGATAGGAAGCTGAACACGAAATTATCATTGATACCACTTTCATTTATCACAGTTTACAAATCTGTCAGGGTTGCTTGGGATCTTCATTTTGTTTGTTTGTTTGTTTGTTTGTTTTCTATCCCGCCTTTATTATTTTTATAACTAACTCAAGGCAGCGAGCATACCTAATACTCCTTCCTCCTCCTCTTTTCCCCACAACAACAACCCTGTGAGGTGAGTTGGGCTGAGACAGAGTGACTGGCCCAAGGTTACCCAGCCGGCTTTCATGCCTCAGGCGGGACTAGAACTCACAGTCTCCTGGTTTCTAGCCCAGCACCTTAACCACTAGACCAAACTGGCTCTGAATACTAAATTTTCAGCTGGTTAAACTACACTGAACAATGAGCATTAAAATGTTTGCAACTATGATATTGTAGGCATTAAAGTATTAGAAATTATATTGCTGCTTTATATTTTGCAAAAGGGAACACTTGGACAACTCAGCTCCAAGAAAATTAACAGTTCTTATATTAGTTATGCTACACTCCATACATGCCTTCTGAGAGAGCAATAATCTGCCTGAAAATATTCAATTGCTACACATACATGATTAAGGAATCATATAAGGCATAAATTGAAAGGGTATCATAGTCCAAACAGGATAATTGGTATGCTTAACAGGTGGCTACATTTAAAAATTATTTTATTATTACCCGCTGAGCGTGGTGGCTCAGCGGGTAAGACGCCAGGCTTGTCGATCAGAAGATCACAAGTTCGGAGGTTTGAATCCCTAGTCCCGCGTGATGGAGTGAGCTCCCGCACTCGCCCCAGCTCTTGCCAACCTAGCAATTCAAAAGCATGCAAATGCAAGTAGATAAATAGGTACCACTTTGGTGGGTAGGTAACAGCGTTCCACGCACGTCATGCGGCCACATAACCGTGGAAGCGTCTTCGGACAACGCTGGCTCTTCAGCTAACAAATGGAGATGAGCACCGGCCCCTAGAGTCGGACACGACTGCACAAATGTGCGGGGGGAACCTTTACCTTTTTACATTTAAAAATCTCCAGTGATGGGGAGTCTACCATTTTTTTGCTAGACTACATGTTGAACTAGTAGATGAGTAAGATGGAAAATATTTCAGCAGTCACCTCAGTCCATATCAGCAATGCCGTGAACAGCCCTCTTCTTCCTCTTCTCATCTGGAAGAGATACTTTGTGATGACTAAGAAGGAAAGGGGCCCAGGCCCACTGCTGTGGTAGCAGTGGGAAAGGAGCAGCCTTCAGACCCTCCTTAACACACTTTGTGGTTCTGGATTGACCAGAGAACCTCCAGCACACAAGACCACCTTGTGAATTTTTTCCTCTCTTTATTCGTAACATACAGTAGCTAGGAGAGCCTTGGTTTCTCTTTTAGCTATGCAAGGCTAATAATTTACAGTAAGTAGCATTTAGCTAAGCAGATACATGAACATACGCTCCTCCCATAACTCTGTCTTACAGCTCCAATGATACTGTATGCAGTAAAAAGCAGGAAATCACTTTGTAGCTCTAATTGCTTTGCCTTCAGCTGAGGAAGGAATTGAAATCCAGAAAGGGATGTCTTAAACCAGCTTTATTTCCAGCTAGTTTACGCATGGGACTCAAGCAGCTTAAGGCTTCGGTGTGGAAGACCCCTTAAACAAAAGAATTGACTTTCTGCAGCTCACAGAGTTCTTCAGGCTATCATGTTGCTCCCTGAATTCCCCCCAAGGCTATCTTAACCAATCTGTAGCCTTGGCAACTAACTCTAACCCTGAAACATTGTCATCTCAAGGTAGATAGGCTGATTAAAGCAAGCCCCAGATAGCCCTCAGAGATCCTCTATCCAACTTTCTCATCTAAGCAGGACTTGTAAGTCCTGCTTAGCCATCATCCCTGAAAGATAAGGAGGAACCAAAGAAGCCTTAGAAGTCAATAAATCCAGTCATCTAGAGTTCATTCCAACGAGCAAGAAGAATTGGCTCCTCTGAGCATGGAACCTTCAGTCCCAGGTTTTGTCTCAAAATCATTCCCAAGCCTGTCTGAGTAAGAGAGCCAAAAGTCTGAGAAGCACACTAGCGTAACATTCCAAAGACAAATTTCCGGAGAAAAATAGTCAACTCAGGAGTCACTATTGCCTGCATTCTGAATGAATGATATGGGCTTCCTTGTGCAGTTGTTCGACCACTGTGAGAACAGACTACTGGACTAGATGGGCCAGAGGTCCAATCGGACAGGGCACTTCTTACGTTCTTATGCCAGCTGTCAGAATGTAGATATGCTCACTAGCTGAGCTGCTACAAAAAGAGCAGCTGTTAACAAGTTGCATTCACTTTCAGCAAATGTTGCTGTATTCTTAAAAGGTAATTCAGACAGTGTTATCCATGTACTGATGTCCAACTAGATTATAGACAGAAGGGTTAAGCTTTATCTTTACATATCTTTATTATCATAGTTTAAGTTCAAAGCAGAATTGTTTACATATTCAAGGAGATTTTATAGGTATCTGAAGGAAATGCCTGTATACATAGAGTGCATACAACAGGGAGCACTATATCCTTTTCAAAAATTCAACATTTCACTGGATCGAGTTTATCCTTAAAGTCAGATGAGAAAACAGAATGTTTTGTAGATAAAAGATTAATGCACAGAGTTGCTACATTTGCTTTAACCAACCAAAGTATTATGCTTACATTGTAGCACAGAAATATAATACCATATGCTAGTCTTCATCTTTGATTTATTTTATTATTTTTTTAATTTTCTATCCCTCCTTTATTATTTTTATAAATAATTCAAGGCAGTGAACATACCTAATACTCCTTCCTCCTCCTATTTTCCCCAAAACAACCACCACCCTGTGAGGTGAGTTGGGCTGAGAGAGAGTGCCTGGCCCAAGGTCACCCAGCCGGCTTTCATGCCTAAGGCGGGACTAGAACTCTCAGTCTCCTGCTTTGCCATTGGCTCCTTCCTAGGGCTGAGAGACAGGGACTGGCCCAAGGTCACACAGTCAGCTTTCATGCCTAAGGCGGGACTAGAACTCTCAGTCTCCTGCTTTGCCATTGGCTCCTTCCTAGGGCTGAGAGACAGGGACTGGCCCAAGGTCACCCAGCCGGCTTTCATGCCTAAAGTGGGACTAGAACTCTCAGTCTCCTGGTTTCTACCCCCTTGCCTTAACCACTAGACCAATGTTATCTTCCTGTTTATGCTGTACTTCATGCTCCCAAATTTAGCATCATCCAGATATGTTGGTGACTCTAGTTTCTGACAGTTGCTGTTCTAACATAACGAAGGGCACCAGGTTGGAGCAAGCTTTTGTCTTGGTAGCTGAACTGTATATAAAATATTTTCCCCTCAAGTTTGTGAAAGCCAATTACATTTAGCAACGTTTGACTTGACATTTGTATCTGCAGCCATTAAAAGGGAGAGGGGAGTTGATATTGTAATTGTATACTACAGTCTGTGGTGAAGCTGCAATTACGTATATGCTTTATTTTTAGGGATTTTCATCATGATGTCCATGTGCAGTGAAGTGCATGTGTACGAATACATTCCATCCATCCGACAGACTGATCTTTGCCACTATCATGAACTCTACCATGATGCAGCTTGTACCTTGGGGGCTTATCATCCATTGCTTTATGAGAAACTGCTGGTGCAGAGGATGAACAAAGGCATCAAGGAGGATTTGTATCGGAAGGGGAAAGTGGTTTTGCCAGGGTTTAGGTCAGTGAGATGCCGCCGCCGATTCCGATTCCCATAAGAATGATATCTTTCTCAAACAATGTGCAATAAGGTGCTATAGTCATACTGATAAATAGCAGAAATACTTGAAAAATGGATCCTAGACCAACCAAGTCTTGAGTCTACAGTGTGTAATTAAGTAGCAGGTATGAGGGGAATTCTTGTTATTTCTCATTATTTCTTTGCAAGGTTTTTTAAGATGTAGCTTTTTGAGAAATGCAAAATACAGTGAAGACAAACTTGAGTATTTGTACTATGTGGCCTGCCAGAAAACATCAAACATTTCTACCACATGTGTCAGATTAAGGCCTTTTAGATGAAGCATTTTATTAATTTAGTGTGATCCAATAAAGCAGTTCTTAGTACAAAATAAAAAGGAACATTAAAGTTCATAGCCTAAGATTTCTGTCCTTTCCCCCCTATAAAAAATTAAACAATAACAGTACTGGATGTGTACTGAATACAATGAGCCATATTCTTTTCATTTAGGAACACTTTATTTCAATTCTTCTAGTGATAGAACTTGGCGTCCTAATCTTAAAAGAGTTTTGTGCTAGTCTGTTTTAAAATGCATTAAGACCATTTGTATTTGATTAAATACATAGATAGATTTTATGTATAGCAAAGGGTGATAAGAGAGAAACTATCTATTGTTTCAGAAAACAGCATATTAAAATTTGTCCTGATACATTATCCTGATTCTGGTGAACAAAAGAAAAATGTTTGTTGGCCTGCCACGCTTAGCCAGATACTCACAAAGCTCACTCTGGATTTTCAAAACGCTCCTGCATTTTGTTTGAAAACCCCAGTGGGCAGTTGCAAAAAAGCCACTGATGCATAGATTAAACTTTAATAAATGACTTCAATGAAATCATTACTTTTATTAATTGGGGGGGTTAATACAAATTCCTTTATAATTTTAGTCATCACAGTACCACAAAGTTAGTACCCATGGAATAGATTGTCTACATTATGGATTTCCTCTTCAAATCAGATTTGGGGTATGTTGTTTGGAACATATTCTGACTTTAACTTGATTGTATTGTTTAACTTGACTGGTTTTCTTCGATTGATTGTAGCTCCCAGAAAAATAATCATAGAGAATAATAGTTCCTTTCTCTCTTGTTGTATGCAAATAGCTGTGCATGAAAGCATACATCAAGCTATCGGAGAGAATTTCTGTCTTTAATAGCTATCCAACCCAGCCTCTGTTCTTTGTCACTACTGTGTGGTAGGACTGGATCAAAGAAGGGGAAATGAATCTTGTTCCTGGAATAAAGGAGATAGAAAAATGTAGGGAAGCAGAACAGGTAATTTCTAATCCTTTTTTGTTTTATAATGGCTATGACATATTTTTTCTTGCTGGATTCCCAGGATCCAGGCACAGCATCATTTATGGGAAGTTGTTTTGACCATTTAAACTTAGTCTTCTGATCAGCTATGCCCAAGGTAGTAATAATGAATAACCAAGAAGAAGAGAAATAAAAAGATACGAGAAGCCTAGGAGTTGTTGGACAATAGCTGGAGGATATTTATAGGTTGTTTTCTTAGCCAGAACCACTAAAAAGCAGCGGGGAGGGGGGAGAGAAACCTGCTCAGTGGAAGAGAACATGGTTTGCATGCAGAAGATTCCAAGTTAAATTCCAGCATCTCTAGCTAAGGCTGGAAAAAAAATTCTAGCCACTGCCAATCAGTATTGGATTAGATGGATCAGTGGTCTGACTTGGTATGAAGCAAGTTGCTTGCTGTAAAGCAGCACATCCTTATACTGATTGAGGAATATTCAAGTGCTGCTTTTGCTTTTGATAATTCCACTTCTTTGTCCAGGTTCCTAGCAGAGGAAATAGATACAGATACTGATTCTAATATGGATCATAAAAATTATTTTATTAGAGCAAACTGAGTCTAATTGATCATTTTTATTCCAAAAAGACAAGCTGATGCCTCAGGGAAGTTCAGATGCAGAGGATAAAAGTTATAGACCCCTAAGGAGACAGAGGCTCCCTCTGAATCCAACATTTGGGCATTAGATATCCATTGTCTTAAACATGAAGGTCCATTGGGCTGCCTTATCTAATTGCAAGTGAGAATTTGGCATTACCAAAAATACTTACTTTGTACCATGACTAAAATGGTAATGCATTCTTTAAATTAGTTTGGGTCAAGATGAACAAGCCTGGTGCTTCAGAACTGCATAATATACACTCTTTTTTAAAAGAAATTGGAAACACTACTGTGCACTAACTAAAATAATTTATATAGTGAGCATTTTTATGGTGTGTGCTGAATCATAAGCAGCCCTGATGAAAAGAAATGGCCAACTGCATATTCTGTTCTTAGATTAAACACATTCTTTTTAATATTTGCACTCAGCTGGGTTTGGAAAGAGAATTTCCATCTGTGTGCACCTGCTTTTTTTTTTTTTTTTTACAATAAGCAGCCGAAGCATACATTACTTTTAAAGAGACGGTTGTTTGATACATGGCAGCATGCCATGAACAGTCACATTTTTTAAATTTATTTACTTTTTTTTTTCTTGCCCTGAACAGTCACTTTAACTAGATGTCATTTGACATTTCTTCAAGGATTTTTACTCAATGTATGGTGCCAAATGGTCTTTTCCTAAGTATTTCCTGGAGTAGCACAAACTTCTTGATGCCAAGATCCTATTTTTAAACTAAACTTTGCTTCTTATCTGACAATTTTAAATATTCCAACACAACCACTTCTATCATTTAAGTTGTGGTTGTTTATTCTACTGATTACATAGGCTTAGGCTGTAAACTTTAGAAATATATACATATTCTTGCCTCTTCTTCTGAGATTATTGGTTTTACAAGAGAAGAACTCCTGTGTACTTTACTCCTATGTAATCTGAGGGAAGAAATAAGAGAAAAAGAGCAGGAGAATATTGGTATGCCATTCTGTTCTTAATTCTGTCTTATTACTTCTTAAAATGTCGGAAGTAGAAGAAAGCAGAATCAATTATAGGTTATTGGAAGTTTATTCCATTTGAGACAGTAAATGAATGTGTACTAGATATTAAATAGAATGTCTACATTTTTAGGTCACCTTACTATATATATAAATACAGAGAGAGAGAGAGAGAGAGAGCATTTAGTCTGTCTATAAATACTGCATTAACATTTGTTAACTCCTGTAATTCAGTGAAAAATCTCACAAAAACATGTAAATTCTGTTTAAGAGTTTGCTTTATTTGCTGGTTTAAAAAGCAAAGAAATGTTTTTAAAAAGGCAGGGATTGATCGGAAAGATAAGCTTCAGTTGACACAACAATACTGATAGCCTCACTCACCTCTGTATTGATAGCTATTCAGGTGAAAAGCTGCACTCAACTCCTTTGGTAAATAACTCATTTTCTGTTATTGTTATGATCTATACTTTCCACTGTGAATTTTTTAATGTGGTGCTCTCTCAATTTTTATATATAATGCCTTCAAATGGTGAAATTGAAATGTTTTTATGTATATTGCAGGGAATTAACTATTGAGCCAATTTTTGGTTGCTAGACAAAAACACAATATTCATTTAGTTGTATTCTTCTAATCTTATATATGATTTGGAGACATATTTAAACTGTCATTGGTCTTCCCATTAGTCTTGCTTTCTGAAATCTTGTTTTTACCAGTGTTAAGACAAATTTATATCCAACATGTGTGCTCTGATTCTGCAGAAGCACTTGAAAAGAGTAGAACCCAACTTTAGAAGTGGAATCCAGTTTCCTATGAATTTCAACTTTTATTATGTTTAGAGGTAGAGTTCTAGATATATTGAAAGTGGGGTCCCAGAACGTTGGAACCTCGGCAGTCGGAAGGTCTCCAGATAAGATTTCCAGTGGCCTGGGAGAGGAATTCTGTGCTCTGTGTGGCTTTTCACAGAATCCATAGCCTTGCTTAGATAAGTCTCTGGATTCAATTTCTCTGATGGAACCTGAATCGCCTCACACTTTGAAAATTTAATTACTTTTAATAATGAGTACAAATAGCTCTATTCATACATAAACAATGCCTTCTTATGAATGTGTACTCAAAGAAAGTTTTCCTGGGTTCGACAGGATAATGTTCCAGTGCTCTCAAAGGGATTTACTTTCAAATAGGAAGTTAATCTTAATCTTGAGGCAATTACAAAAATTGGAAGATGAGAAGTATTTAGTATCCTTTCAATTGTATAATGGTGGGATTTGGTATAGAATGTCCCTGGATGACTTTGGGCCAGTTGTTAGTCTCAACAGGGTTGTTGCAGAGGGAAATAAATTGGAGAACAGAGCTGTGTGTGTTGCTTTGAATTCCTAGAGGAAAAGAATGATGTGAATGTAACAAATATGACACTTAAGTCATACTTTAAATCGGGGTGCGCAATTTTTTTTTAGGCCAAAATACATGCTTGCCCCTTGAGTTGGTATGCATGGACCAGCCTTCCAAAACAGTGGGCAGGGTTAGAACAAAGAAATAAATGTCTGAGGACAGGACAGCTAAATTTGCATTAGATTAATTAAAATTAAATATAGTTAATATGATCACATCTCATGTACCTAACAGGCAGTAATGAGCCTTGGCATTTGTGCTGTGTTCTCCTCTCTTTTCTTCTGGCATAGTGATGAGATTACAGCTTCTCCCTTTAAAGTCACCCTGGTTTGTCATTACCGTATGTCTGAAAAGTGCAAATTATTGCTAGTTTAAATTATGGATAGTTGCCACAAACCAGGATCAAACTGTGATTTCAATCCAGGCTTCTTTTGACCACCCGCAATTTAAACCAAGGATGGGAATTGCTTTGAAGAGAGGGAGAAAGCCACCAATAAGATGCAGAGTGAGTAGGACCACGATATATATAAGGACAGAGCAAGGGTGTTCTTCTTTTTTCCATTTGGAGGAAACTTTTTTTTTTTAAAAAAAAAACACCTTTGATAATTATGTGAAACTTACTTTATAGCTTATGCTATTAGTGCTGTCTGCAACAAAGCAGCAGGAAACCATAACACTTTTTCTAGCAATTGTATTGTCCAAATGTAGGCATATAGTTAGGAGGACTCAAGGAGCTATGAACCTTCTCCTGAAAAATGCCATCTAGGTATTTTGGATTCTACCTTCCATCACCTCCGATTACTTGAATGGAAATGGTGAAAATTATAGTCTAAAACATTAGCCAAGATTAAAAGGGTTTAATCAAAGGGAGTGAATTTAAACTTTAATGAATACATCTAAGCAAACTTATTTGGAAGTATGTTCTAGCAGAATCAGTGGTATTTACTGCCAAAGTTAAGGCTGAGTTGTAGATATGTCAGTGAGATGAAATGTGTGGTTGCAATGCTTTAGTTTTAGTTTTACTCACAGATAAATTATTAAAAGCGAACAGAACAATTTGGACCAATTTTAAGGCCATCGTAGTAAACTGGATTTCGGAATGTAAAGCCTTGCTGAAAGAGGTCTTGAAGCTACAGATCCTCAGATTTATCCTTCATATTCAGCATCATATTTAAATTGGGCCACCAAAGATATCAAGTCAGCCCTGTGGTTATATCATCTCTCATCCCTAAGTCAGAGTTGAAGCAGATAATAGTATTATGTACAGGTTGAAAAAAGATATGCATTGGTAATGAAAATATATGCATTAGTAAAGAAAGTCACTTCAGCTAATTAAATATAAAATATAAATGGATGTACAGGTAATCCTCACTTAACAACCACAATTGGGACCAGAAACTCCGTAGCTAAGCAACACAGTCATTAAGTGAGACATCACATGACTGTGAGGGGATTACAACCTCACTTCCACCACGGTCATTAAGTGAATCACCTGCAGTCATTAAGCAAGATATCACATGACTGCAACTTGTGATTTTACTACCAGTTTCTCCATTGACTCTGGTTGTCAGAAGCCGGCTGTGAACGTCACAAATGGCTATCACGTGACCACAGGATGCTGTGATGGTTGTAAGTGCGAGGACTGGTTGTAAAGTTACTTTTTCAGCACTGTCATAACTTTGACTGGTTGCTAAACAGGGTAGTTGTTAAGTGAGGACTCCCTGTATTGGAAAATATTCAGGCTCTAAAAGATTCTTAGCACTTAAAAAATGTGCTGGTTTCAATTCTATTCAAAAAGGTTTTTCTAACCACAAATTAAACTTTGACTATGTAATGCAAGTCAAAGTTCCTTATTTAATTTGATTACAACCCATAATTTTTACCAACTGAAATACACAGACATGTATATGTAAAAAGTATGCCAGCGTAGTTTTTCTAGTGTTTCAGCTGAGCATGTACAAGTTGACAGTGGAGTTTCATATTACTACTTTTTGTAGACTTCAGAGGTTCAGCCACCTATGACTTACAAAGGTAAGTTAAATATCAATTGAATTTTATTTAAAAGCAAACTTTTTTCACCTGGTATTCTATAACATGGAAATAAATTAATTTCACTGTGTGCAAATTTTAACAAATTCCCTTACAGAAATAGATTCTTACAATACTGTCTCAGTGTAGCAAAAACACCTTAGTAACTGTTTAGATTTTAAGTAACCCATCCTTCTTAAAAGCTTACAGATATGCAAGCTTAATGCATTTTTTAATATCACAAATTTCTGTTGCTTAATAAGGGACTATATCCTGTGTAGTTAGGTCAAGGCTGGTTCATGCAACAAACTTTCGCTTCCTCTTCTTTAGGGGGGGGGGGGAAAGCAAGCAAATGGCCTCACCTGTGGCTGGATCTACTGAACACGATGGACTCTGTGTTGGGAGAATTGCCCCATATTGGGAATCTTTCCCTGTTGAATTTTCCACTTCCCACTGCGACTCTCCAAGATGTAGCCCATCATATTCAGTAAGTTTGCCACTCTGTGGAAAGGCCTTTAGGGAGAATAGGAAGCTGCAGCAAGAAGTAAGAAAAATGAGTTGCACAAAGCCGCCTTTCTGTTCATGCAATATTGCATTGAAGGCATGAGTTGCAATTTGTTCTTAAATTATTATCTGTGTACTGGATTCTTTAAAGCTGTAGTCGCTGAGCTGTTCAGTAGAAAACTGTGTGCTTTTTAATAGCCTTGAGAATTATTTTGTATGATGATTTTTAAGTGAATGTGCACTCTTCAAGAAATGAAAGTTTGAGATTTTCCAGGAGTCATGTTTTTAAAAAGTGTTTGTATACATTTTAACACTTTTGTATTTTCTATTTTAATTTTATATATTTTTATGTATGAATCGTGTACAGACTTTCTTGTAAATAAAGTTCTTTTTGTAAATTAGAAGCATTGATTGTTTTCTTATTTAGCTTGAAGGAGTTACGAAACAGCTATTTGCCTATGTTACAAAGAAACAGCTATTTCTGCAATCCTGTTGTCATCCCAGAAGCAGTAATCAGTCCACCCCACCCAGTTCCACATGGCCCCAACATCGCCGGCCTTCAAGAGAGCACTGAAGACCTTCACTGGATTAAGGCCTTTGGGGGATCCACCAGTGAGATTGCACGATATGAGAGAATTGTCTGGGGTTTTGTTTTATTTTTACTCTGGTATATTTTGTTTTAACTGTTCTATTGTTTGAATCCTTGTTAACTGCCCAGAGTCACAGACAAATCAAGCATCAGTGATAAAGTATGGTGAATGTTTCATTGAGTTACTAATTAGAAGTTTGTCGATGAAGGTTCTCAGTCATCCAGGTGGAATTGTCTGTAGCTTGAATCATGTCAACTGGATTTCTATTTTCTCAGTGGAAACGTTTCACTCCTTATCCAAGAAGCTTCTTCAGTCTGAGCAAAGTTTGTAAGGGAATCCTTAAATATGTTTCTAGGGTGGCTGTGTGACCTTGCATCTGGGGCTAGGTCATGGTTATTTGAGATGTTTATTTCTAAGTCCCTTTATCATCCAAAGGATTGAAGTGGAGAAGAAAGCACTCAACACATTCCAGGGAACAGCGCCCACCCACTGGTTCAGGTATGTGGATGACACCTGGGTTAAAATCAAGGCCCAGGAAGTACAGGCCTTCACGGACCATATAAACACCATAGATGCCAACATTAGGTTCACCAGAGAAGACACCAAGGACAACAGACTGGCATTCCTAGACTGTGAAGTCCTCATTGGGACTGGTGGCAAGCTAGAAATAGGGATCTACAGGAAACCCACACACACAGATCAATATCTGATGTTTGACTCCCACCATCCACTACAGCAAAAACTAGGAGTCATCAGGACATTGTCACACAGAGCAGAAACCATCCCCACCTCCATGGATTCCAAAAAGAATGAAAATCAGCACCTGAGAACAGCTCTGAAGGCCTGTGGATATCCAAATTGGGCCTTCACTAAATCTAAGTCTACCAGACCTAAAACAGCGACAGACAGGGCTGAGACTCAGAGTAAACGGAAGAACCTGGTCATTCCTTACATGGCTGGCGTGTCTGAAAAGATAAAAAGGATATTTGGCAAACACCACATACCTGTATATTTCAAACGCACCAACATACTGGGACAGAGGCTTGTACACCCCAAAGATCAAACTCCAAAACACAAGAAAAGCAATGTAGTGTATGCAGTCCAGTGCAGTGAGGAGTGCTCTGAGCTCTACATTGGAGAAACCAAACAACCTTTGTACAGGAGGATGGCCCAACACAGGAGGAGCAACACCACAGGACCAGAGTCAGCAGTTTACCTTCATCTAAAGGAAAAAGGACACTCATTTGAGGACATTAATGTTCACATTTTAGACAGGGAAGATAAGTGGTTTGAAAGAGGGGTCAAGGAATCCATTTATGCCAACTTGGAAAATCCTTCTTTGAATAGAGGTGGGGGCCTCAGACACAATCTTTCCCCTATTTTCCTTCCTGCTTTGTCTTCTGTGCCTAGGAAGATTAAGACCATTTCGCAATCTCAACAACAGCAAGGTAATCTTAACTATCCTCCTTTGGATGATAAAGGGACTTAGAAATAAACATCTCAAATAACCATGACCTAGCCCCAGGTGCAAGGTCACACAGCCACCCTAGAAACATAATTAAGGATTCCCTTACAAACTTTGCTCAGACTGAAGAAGCTTCTTGGATAAGGAGCGAAACGTTTCCACTGAGAAAATAGAAACCCAGTTGACATGATTCAAGCTACAGATAATTAGAAGTAATTAACAACAAATGGTTTCGAGACCAGTGAGCTGGTTTGTTTTCTAAATTAATTTTGGTGCAGTAGAATTACTGTATATACTTGCATATAAGCCCATCTGCGGATAAGCTCAGCCTCAAATTTTTAACCAAAATACCATGAAAAATGCTCCACCTGCAGATAAGCTGGCCCTTGAAATGTTTGTATGTTTTAATGTTCAAAATTGGCTTATGCATGGGTGGCACATTTTTCATGGTAGTCCGCTTATCCACGGATAGGCTTCTATACAGGACATATGTGTACTTTTAAAAAGCTGAGGGAAAAACCTACCGTATGTACTCATGGATAAGCCCATCCTCAGATAAGCTGAACTCAATTTTTTGGGTGTATTTTGGCACCTAAAATCTTTGGCTTATCCACAAGTATATACAGTAATGACTAATGGAGCACTCCTACCTGGGGTGGATGGCCATAGAAGTTGAAATACTAAATTATAAATAAGGTATTTTGATGTCCCTCTTTAAAGTGTTGGCTTTAAAGGAGGAGATCTAGTCTTGATGCTCCCCACATAGCTCCTGAGGAAAGCTCAAGAACTAGTCCCTCTCAAATAATGGATCCAATCTATTCTAGGTCCCTTATATGCCCATAACCTATCAGCAGATTTGCATCCATTCTGCCTTCACAGAAACCAATACGAAGGATGATGGTTATTAATAATACTTTCTTTCCAGCTTGCTGGCATGAGCCCAATAGTACTTTGATTATGGGAGCTAATCTACTTAGTGATCTGCCTCTGGTAGTATTGGTCCATTAATCATTAATTCTATTGCACCCAATCTAATTTGGAAAATGAACTAGATCATTGGTCTCCAAACCATTTGTTGTTAATTATTTCTAATTAGTAACTCAATGAAACATTAACCATAATTTATCATTGAAGCCTGATTTGATTGCCTCCTGCCTACCACAGCTGAATGAGGACAATATTTTAAAATTTAAAATAGAACATTCAGTAATAGTCCCTAGTGTCAAAAGATATTTTCCCTTCTGCATGCACTGTAACCCAGTTTTCCTGCAATGAATGGTTCTCATAATTCCTCATGAGGTTTTGTTCTATGTTTAATGCACCTCAGAATGCCAATTTCAGCAAATGCAAAGTGCTCGTCAAAATAAAATTTCCAACTCACAGGAAGCAGTAATTTCCCTATATTCTGCATTGGTTGGATCTACTCTCCAAAATTGTGTCTTAATTCTGAACATTACACTTTAAAAAAGATTCAGAGAATAGAAACAAGTGCGTACAAGAGCAACAAAAGTAATTAAGGCAGTGGTTCTTAAACCATTTGACCCAATTACCCCTTTTCCAGGTCATCATCCCCCCCCACACACACACACAAAAGAGACTCTGTTGTCAGCCCTCCAAGGTAGACCAAACTTGGAAACCAAAGACACACAAGCTAAAACTTTTATTACAAAGCTTTTGTAACAATCTCACAAGTCTGAATGTGCTTCCCCCCTCCCTCCCTTTAACTTCAAGAGAACTAGGGAGGGTCAAGTCTAAGATGCTTTCTCAAATTACATTTCTGCCCCGGATTCAGATTTCAATTATCTGACCCTTATCTTGGTTGCAGCTCTTCCTCCTGTTCCGCGAGGTTATTCCTTCTGCCCATTACACACAAGCATTTCAGCAGCAGCAGCAGTCTCAAAGTGGATCCTTGACTCACAGACAAGCAATTCCAAATTTCTCCATTACCCCCAGGTAAGGTAAAGTAAAGGTACCCCCCGCACATTTGTGCAGTCGTGTCCGACTCTAGGGGCCGGTGCTCATCTCCGTTTGTTAGCCAAAGAGCCAGCGTTGTCTGAAGACGCTTCCACGGTCATGTGGCCGCATAACACGCGTGGAACGCTGTTACCTACCCACCGAAGTGGTACCTATTCATCTACTTGCATTTGCATGCTTTCGAATTGCTAGGTTGGCAAGAGCTGGAGCTAGTGCGGGAGCTCACTCCGCACGCAGGGCTAGGGATTCGAACCTCCGAACTTGCAATCTTCTGATCAACAAGCCTGGCGTCTTACCCACTGAGCCACCACGCCCCTTTACCCCCAGGTAATTACCCCCAATTTAAGAACTGCGGGATTAGGGGATGAAAACAAAATGTTACAAGGCAATATGGAAGGAGAATTTTCAGAAAACGGGGGAAATGATAGCACCTTCAAGAAATAACATCCAGAAGGTCAAGGATTGTTTTCTTCTGCTCCACAGTGCAGGACACAGAATAAGGTTCTTGAGCTGTAAGAAAAGAGATTCTAGTTGAATGTTAGAAAAAACATGCTAATAATAACAGCAGTTCAGCAGTGGAATGAATTATCTAGGATGAACTGATGGTAAGTTCTTCACATGATAGTTCAAGCATCATGTGGAGCAGCATGTGTCAAAGATGCTTTAATTTGCATTTCTGTGAGAGCAAGCAATGGAGTTCAGTGCCCTAAATGGCTCCTTTTAACATGGCCGCAACTGGGGGGGGGGGGGGCAAGCAGGGCATGTGCCCTGGGCGCCGCGCTGGGGGGGCGCCAAAATGCCTCTTTTGATGGCCAGCCCTGAGGGAGGCCCATGCTCCTGCCGCCGCCTACAAAGAGGCCCGCTGGGGCATTGTGCGGCTGGGCTCGTCTGCTCCCTGGGGCTGGCTGCGGGCTCCGAGGTGGCTGCAGGGCCATGCCCCCACCGGCGCCGCTCCGGACTGTCCCGCTTGGGAGCGCAGCGGCGGGCAGCTCGCTCCGCCCGGCCCAGATGGGCAGACGGGAGCGCAGCGGGTTCTTCCCCCGAAGCCAGGGGCACGCGCGAGATCGCAGCCAGGAGCAGGGCACTTGTCCCCGGGGAGCCCCGCGCTGTTTCGTGGAGGGGGGTCTGCATTGGTGCAGGGGGGACTCAACCCTGCGGGGGGGCAGAATCCATGGGGGGCGTGGAATCCATGTTTGCCCCGGGTGACACAGACCCTAGTTGCGGGCCTGCCTTTTAACTCTGTAATTCTAACAAAAGTAGCACACTATAGAGGCTTGCATACTATTGGAGGCATATATACTAAATATGTGAATGGCGAGAGGAGGTTATGCATTTCAGGACATGGTGGAAGTCCTTAATATGGGGGCATACTTTATTCAGAATAATATCAATGCACGAGACTTTATGTTACTCAACAAGCATAAACTGAGCTTTTTTGTTTTCAAAAAGCCCCTAAAGATGGCATGAAACTTGAATTTATTTTAAAAATAAATACATAAAGCTACACATGACAAGTTGCCTGGTTTATAAGAATTTTGGCTTAATGAACATCTTACATATTCTTGCATTTGGAATCTGGAAACTATGTTTTAATCTCACATTACTTACCAAGATATGAAATCAAGATCAACGTTTGATTTTATATCCCAATTAGTAAAATAAGATTGTATCACAGTGCTGGAGGTAGCTATGAAGGAACAATAAACCATGGTTGCTACAGCTATGTTGCTCAGCTTCTGGAGATAACAAAGAAAATCTACATTTAGTATTACCTGCAACATGACCACTGGTATTATAAAGACTGCACTACAATACTATCCAAAACAACCAACAATCTTTTGGGAATAATCCCTCTAGCCAGAATACCTGAAGTTCTGCAGAATGGATTAGAACCCCTCCCAAGTCAAAAGCATTGTTCATGCTTTTGACATCTCATATCAGCACTTCCATAAAGCATATACCCAGTCACGTTTTTGCTCAGGATACCCATTACCCCCTAACTCTATCATACGTCATGTCTTGGCCATGCTGTATCCCAGAGCTTTCCAGACTGTGTCTCGGGACACGTTAGTGTCGCGGCTGCTGCTGCCTCCAAACCTGCTGTGATTCCGCGCAGGTCCTAGTGCCTGCCTTGTGCCTGGCTGCCTCCAAACCTGCTGTGATTCCGCGCAGGTCCTAGTGCCTGCCTTGTGCCCTGCTGTAAGAGTGTGTCGCGAAATGATGCCCTGCTGTAAGAGTGTGTCGTAAAATGATGCATGTCTAAAAAGTGTGTCACCAACATGAAAAGTTTGGAAAGCTCTGATTTAGAGAAATGATTTGGGTAAGGGAAGAGTGCCACTGATTTGCAAGGCATGGGGTCTTAGATCAGAGCTTTCCAAACTGTGTGTCGGGACACGTTAGTGTGTCGGCTGCAGTGTCTGGGTGTGTCCCGACTGCTGCTGCCTCCAAGCCCTGCCAGGATTCCGCGCAGGTCCTAGTGCCTGCCTTGTGCAATGCTGCCTCCAAACCTGCTGTGATTCCACGCAAGTCCTAGTGCCTGCCTTGTGCCCTGCTGTAAGAGTGTGTCGCGAAATGATGCCCTGCTGTAAGAGTGTGTCGTGAAATGATGCATGTCTAAAAAGTGTGTCACCAACATGAAAAGTTTGGAAAGCTCTGCTGTATCCTTTCTTGTGATTGTTCTATAAGTAGTGAAGATGTGAGTTACCATGTGCTGTCATGCTCTGTTCTGGCTGAGAGGGCAGCACAGTGAGTAGTGTACGGAAGGGCTTGGTAATTTAAACACTAAAAAGCAGGGGGAAAGTCTCCTGGTAGGCTTTCTTCACACCTGTCCCTTTAAGATTCTGAAATAGGTCTTCAGCTATCTGCTCAGTCATCTTCCTAAGTAAATAGAGCAGTGTTTCTCAACCTTTGCCACTTTCAGATGTGTGGACTTCAACACCCAGAATTCTCCAGCCAGCAAGGGAAGGCTGGCTGGGGGAATTCTGGGTGTTGAAGTCCACACATCTGAAAGTGGCCAAGGTTGGGAAACACTGAAATAGAGCCTGCAACTGGGGCTGAAGCAGTCCGTCAGATGGGCTGTAGGTTTTGATTTCTTCCAGCTAAATCTGTAGTGGGAGAGATTTGAATATCTGGTGTTTCATTATACCACATCATAACTCAGAGTTGCTAGCTAAGGGATATATGGAAGAGCTAGCAAAAAAGGAATCATTCAACCAGAACTAGACTTTAGTTAGCAAAAATAATAAATCAATTATTAATATGGGTGATTATCCTGATGCCATTTGGAAAACTTTTTCTTTTTAGTGTTTGACCTGCTTAGTTGCAGAATCTGCTTTTTTTTTTTGCAGGGTCCTTGTTTAGTTCACATGGTGAAGGCATCAGTGCAGAACCTGATGCTGGTTTGGGGGTTGAGAAGTGACTGACCCAAGGGAGAACTAGAATCTGGGTCTCACCACTCGTAGTCTAGCACCTTAACTACTACACCATGCTGATTCTTTATCTCGAAAACTAGAAATACCTTGATATTGGCATACAACTTTAACAGATGAACACTGAAGCTACTATACCTTGTGTATACTAATTTAAACCCTTAAAGCCAGAAAGCCATGATCCAGTGCTCAAAAGGCTTAAGGTGACTAAATTTCTGAGGGAATGTGAGCCACAGCTCTAAGGGTGTTAGAGAAGATGAAAACCTTTATACACATGAACCTTCGGAATCCTTAAAGAAAGGGAAAATGCTTATAAGCAAAAGCTAATGAAGGTCATACAACTAAGGGCCAAAACTAAACAAGAGAAAAATATCAAGACAGGATGGGATCCACATGAAGACTGTTGGTGTGTGTGTTTTCTTACATATGCAGAGTTTCAGAAAGCGCTTTGCATTAGAGACCAATAAATGATGCCAGTCATTGTAGTAAATCAGTTGCAGTTGTACTGGTTACTCATACAAACAGATAATATTCACAGTTCTCTTCCAGATCCCTGGAAGTGTTACAAATCCACACATCAGAAAAAATAAGTAGTAGTAGGAAGCAAGCAGGTGTAGAAAGCAGAAGCGGGGCAGGTTCTTTTATGCTCTTCAACCTGGATCTCGTACTGCCTGACCTTTTAAAGTTTGCAGGTACTCAACTAACAAGGTTTTATTGCTGTGACTTACTCCTCAAGGAATAATACACCAACAAAGACAACAGCAAAACTGAACCCACAGTCCTAGGTAAGCCAGACCCTGAATCAAAATAAGACAAAGGATGGATCATTGAGAGAGGAGATCAATAGACAAGAGGTTCCAAATGCACCATCTTGGACCATCCCATAATGTCACAAGTGGAATCAGTAAAAAGACAAAAACAAAGGTTACTGAAGGAACAATCACTGAAAGTCTAAAATTATTTTTAGATACATGGAATTGGTTGTTCTACAGTTTTCAACAGGAATTATAAATAATTTGACTTTGTATTTAGAAAAACTAGAATACCATTTCTAACAGGACATCTGCCAGTTACAATTCCTGATTCCATTCCCAAAAGGCCCCAAAAATATGTATACTGTATGAACAAATCAATTTCTTTGTTTTTAGGTAGAGTTGAAATATATTCAGAAAAAACAAGAAATAGCAAACAGCACCATGTGTGGACTGTTACAGCAGAAATAATCAAATCACTTTCAGACTAGGAATGGACAGAACAACTGCCTATTCTGCTCCACAAACAAACTCAACAGGAAAGACTTTGGTAAAAAGGAGACACAACCTCCATGTGTAGCATGACAATAAACAAAGAGGGAAGGAGCAACTTAGTTTTTCTCACATGTGCTGTAGAAAGAACATTTTATTCATTTACATAAATATTGTAGATCAAGGTAAAGGTAAAGGTTCCCCTTGCATAGTCATGTCCAACTCTAGGGGCTGGTGCTCATTTCCGTTTGTTAGCCGAAGAGCCAGCGTTGTCCGAAGACGCTTCCACGGTCATGTGGCCGGCATGACGTACGTGGAACGCTGTTACCTACCCACCGAAGTGGTACCTATTCATCTACTTGCATTTGCATAGTACCATCAGTCCTAGCAAAGCAATAAGTTAGATGGCTGCCCCAGTTCCTGAGTAATTGTGGCCAAACAACAGGTAAATCACCTTTCTGGTGCCTGCTGTGGTAGTCAAAAACATATGTAACATGTTTGACAGATATCCACAATGAAATTCACAGAAGAATGCTGAAGTGATTCTACATGTCAACAGCTACAGTCAAAGTGACTGTAAAAGAGCTGTATACTTGTCTAAAGAATTGTATGACATCTTAATACCCATTCACTGTGTTGTAGTGTAAGCTTTCATCTACTCGAAGCTATTTCATGATATGTGTGAATTATAATCCCAAATTGGCAAAAAAATGTTTACACTTGGTTGCTGGGAGAAACAGAAATCAGAAGGCAAATAAAATACAAAAAGAATAGACTGTGACAAATATAAAAAGTAAAGGTAAAGGTTCCCCCCGCACATTTGTGCAGTCGTGTCTGACTCTAGGGGCCAGTGCTCAGCTCCGTTTGTTAGCCGAAGAGCCAGCGTTGTCCGAAGACGCTTCCACGGTCATGTGGCCAGCATGACGCGTGCGGAACGCTGTTACCTACCCACCGAAGTGGTCCCTATTCATCTACTTGCATTTGCATGCTTTCGAATTGCTAGGTTGGCAAGAGCTGGAGCTAGTGCGGGAGCTCACTCTGCACGCAGGGCTAGGGATTCGAACCTCTGAACTTGCGATCTTCCAATCGACAAGCCTGGTGTCTTACCCGCTGAGCCACCACACCCCACCAGTGACAAATATAAACAGAAACAAAATTGAGTTCTGCAGTAACTTATTATGATAGTCTATAAAAGCTTCTGTTGTAGGATTACTTCTTTGTTGTTGTTGTTGTTGTTGTTCAGTTCTTAAATTGCTGCAAATCTCTTGTTTTTGGCTCCAGCACACTAACTTTGGAAAATGTTAAAATAAAAGCAAAATAGTGATAATAATTATTAACAAAGTAGTGGCAAGCTAATTAACACTTAGTAGAATAAAACCCAATAATCTCTTTCAACTCACAATTGACAGAATTTAATTTCTGGATAAATAGTAATTCAGCAGTTTCCCAGTGGAATTTCTTTTGAAGTTCCTTTGCTCAGAATGAATTATTTTAAGGTTCCTGGGCTCTTGTTCCTTTTTTTGCCTGCCAGTGAATTCTGTAATCCCAACAAGGATCTATTTGAATGCATTCTACATAATATATCTGTGCAATATTTGTGGAACTGAGTTGTTGATTAATAAAAGTTCACAGAACCTGCTTGTGTGAATTTATTTGCCATTGGACAAAACCTTTTTGGATATGAGATTTTATTACTAGTGGTGGGCCAAAAAGGAACTAGAGCTATTCTCACTGGTTTCTGCAAAAAGTTCCTGTAATAATGTGTGTTCTTAGCACAGATCATGTTAGAAAATCATTTTTAAATACTCCTTTTCCTTATTCTATAATTTTTCATCACTGTACTCACAACTACAGTGTATCTCAAAGCTGACATAATTATATTGATATTGCTCTATGAAAGGCACCTAGTTCATATATTTTTAAAAGAAATTGGGAAGAAACTGGACAGCTTGACCAACCAATTTGCAACTTTTGCTTAGGACAACTAACACAGTAGGCTGACCGTATTTCCTTGAGACAAAAACGGGACCCTAATCTACCCACGGCTCGCTGGACAAAGTGGGTGTCCGTGCGTGCACGCACGCATGCATGCACACACTCCATCTAACAAAGCCTCGCCGGCAGCACGGTCCCTGCGGCACCCCAGCAAACAGGGCGGGTGGGCGCTCTCTCATTAAGAACGGGACAAAGTGGACATTTATATTAAAATGATGGGACAGCCGGGAATTGTTTATAAAACGGGGCTGTCCCGTTCAAAACGGGACGTATGGTCAGCCTATAACACAGTAACAGCCTCTGGAGGGAGTTGTATTTCGGCAGTCCTCCAATACAGTATTTCCCAGGCCGTGCTGCTCAGGATAATAGCAAGTGAGAGAACATTGGGAGGCACTAGGATTAAAAAGGAGGTGTTCAAGAAACCCATTTTTCTGTGTAATCCCAGAAAACCATGGGTTAAAAATTAATATTTGGATTTGTAAAACTTCAAACAGAAGACCCATGTTGGTGTAGTGGTTAAGGCGCTGGACTAGGTACAGGGAGAGCGTGAGCTGGTCCTCCTTTCAGCATAGAATCCAGCTGGGTGACCTTGGGCAGTCACGCTCGCTCCCCACCGAACAGGGTGGTTGTGGTGGAGAAAAGAGGCAGGAGCATTACTTATGCTGCCTTGAGTTGTACAAAACGAAGGTGGGATATACATAAATTGAATAATAAAATAAACCATGCTGCTAATATCGGTTGTTAATTTGATCTTCTTACCCCTATATCGGTGTTAAGTGCTGCATGTCGCGACCCTTTAGGCATACCCTGTAGGCAACATTATTTATGGAATGTATGTGTCGCACTTCGTACCTATCTATGAGTCTGAGAGCAATCCTCTGGAAGCAGCAGGTTCTCAGCTTGTCCCTTACAAGGAAAAGGTATCTTAGGTTTGAACGCTTGCGTTTTTAAAAGGGTCAGCCACTTGCCCTTGGCAGAGAAAACAGCTGTGGGTTCCCCAGTCTGAAACAGGTTCACAATCTTGACCAGGATACACGTTTCCTGTTGAAAATTCCCCACCTTTTGCTCCAGCTGCTACTTACTCCTGGACTTTGGAATCAGGAACGCCTTCCAAGTTAGAGGTTTAAAATAACTTTTTCTTCAAAATAAGGATTGATTGATTGATTGATTGATTGATTGATTTATAATGAGCATGAATTATGTAGAGCAGCCTTTCTCAACCTTTTGACCCTGGAGGAACCCTTGAAATATTTTTCAGGCCTCGGGGAACCCCTGCACATTCAGGTTCAAATATAGGCCAGAAGTTACAAAATTATTATATTTGTTTCATGTGTAGGCCTGTTTGTATGCATTAACAGTGTTCTTAAACTAAAAATAAAGAATGAAACTTAAAGTGAAACCTGTGCTTGTTTTTTGCTGCACAAATACTCAAATTCTGGGCCGAACTTGAGATTGGCACACATGGATTTCATCTTCAACTGAAATAAGACGATTTCTGTCTTTGATTTTGACGCTTGTTAAAGAAGGAAAAGTTTGCTCACACATGTAAGAAGTTGAAAACTGCAGCAAAATGTTCAATGCCTTCCTATGGGTGGCTCCTGCTACCGCTGGCTCAGCCCAGCCCAGCCCAGCCCAGCCCCAGATCTCCTGCGCCCGCCCTGAGACAGAGCCCCCCAGGCCGCTGCGCCTGCAGAAAGGAGAGCCGCAGCACGCAGGCCCTGGAGGCATCTCTCTCTCTCTCTCTCTCTCTCTCTCTCTCTCTCTCTCTCTCTCTCTCTCTCTCTCTCTCTCTGAGCATTCTCAACACCTGCTGCTCCTCTCCTTTCTGGGACTTGTGGGATACTATCCAAAATGGAAGAACTCCTCCTTGGGGAAAACCCAGATAGCCAAAAGAGGAGTTAGTATGATGGGTGCCAAGAAAGCTGAGACTCCGAGCCCAGTTTACACAAAACTGAATTGCTAGAGTATATAGCAAGACCTGCTATATATGTGAAAGTCAAGATGCTGGGCCCAACCTGAATAAAATCCAAGAGAGCCTATCCTAGCTATTCAGTGAAGCCCTCAATAAGTAGTAGGAACAATCCCTATGAAAGAGAAAGGACGGTCAATTGATACTTCCTGCCACCAAATCAGAAGTCCTGTCATTTCTGGGACTTGTGGGATACTATGGACATTTTATAGCCCTCTCTTATCAAAGCAGGGTATCACAGCATTAGAACATTCCCAATTTTACCATGCCTCAGAACCTCCAGATTGTGTCAAGAATAACAATTGGCAGGTCCCTTTCTTTGTATTCATATCAACCCATTTATATAGGTTAAGCTGCATACATATAAATAAACTATATGCAAATTTGCAGACATTTAATAAAAGTATTTCGCCATTCTCTCAATTATAATTTTCACGTTGCACCATCCCTTATAATAAGTTCATGTTTTCAAGGACGTTTATTCCCTAGTCCATAATAAAATATACATTTTAATCTCTCTCATCTCAACAACTATCTCCCTAAAGAAAGAAAATACATTTGTATTTCTCTCTCTTCTGTCATCCCAGATAAGAATATTAGGTGAAGATTTTATTTTCATTGCTTTGCAAAGAATCACATTTATTGTCCTATTCAGTTTGAAGTTAATGATTTAGATTCAATCTATACTTATGCGAAACTGAAACGCATCCCTCAAGGCGGCATAACAAAACACTTCTGTCCTGTTGCTAAGATGGACAAATTCATGAAATATCTAGTTCAGTGTTCCTTAACCTCAGCAGCTTTAGGATGCATGGACTTCAACTCCCAGAATTCCCCAGCCAACATGCTGGCTGGGGAGTTCTGGGAGCTGAAGTCCACGCATGTTAAAGCTGCTGAGTGGAGAAACCCTGATCCAGGTGTTGAGCACAACTCAAAGGAAACTTTATATTTTTAAACGCCAGGTGGCAGTGTGGGATCTTTCTTCATGCTTTCCTTCCATTTATTTATGTTTTTGGAGAGCTGAATACCATTAATGTATTAGTAAAATATTTCCTCTGCAAAACATTTATAGCTTCTAATAGTGGATTCGGACTGAATTATTTTTGGAAATATTTCAGCGCTGCACATTACATCATGTGATAGGAATTTAAATCTATTTCGTGTTTATCTAAGTGGAATATATAGTGGAATAACTTTATAATGTCCTTCGTTTTAATTCCATCCATCTGGATTTAGAATTATTTATTATTCTATAAATTGTATAGTGATGTTTTATATTTTGTTTTAACTATTTTATTGTAAACCGCCCAGAGTTCCCCTTTGGGGGAGATGGGCGGTTATATAAATTTAAATAAATAAATAAATAAATAAATAAATAAATAAATAAATAAAATATTATGAACAGGGAAGGCATGTTTATTATTATCTGTTTGTTATGTAATAATAAACACTAAAGGCATGTTTATTATTATGTAATATGAACACTTAAAGTGTCGTTTTTGTTGGCTTTTAGTTATTATTATTATCATTATTATTATTGATTGATTGATTGATTGATTGATTTTTGAACAGGCATGGCACAGTGTTGGAAAGAACCATCGTAATAATAAACACTAAAGGCATGTTTATTGTTATGTAATATGAACACTTAAAGTGTTGTTTTTGTTGGCTTTTAGTTATTATTATCATTATTATTATTATTATTATTATTATTATTGATTGATTGATTGATTGATTGATTTTTGAACAGGTATGGCGCAGTGTTGGAAAGAACCATCAGATTCAAAATGTATAGTTTTGATGAACAATTTTATTTCAATTTTATTGAGTGGCGAATGGTATCCTCTTCCAATAGCTTTGCTGAGACAATCTGAGACCTGTAGCCCCTTTATCGACCATTTATTGGCATCTGTACAAAAACTGTCATTTCCAAGTTTCCCAAATGAGGTATGATCACAAAATTGAGAAAGTTGTTGAAATTTATATTAAAATTGTATGGGATTTTTGCATGCAAACCTAGAAACACAATACATCATATTTAACAATAACTGAAAAGAAAAGAGTAATTTTTATAGATGTGGCAATACCCGTAGACATCAGAATCGAAGAAAAAGCATTGGAAAAAATTATGAAACATGGAGATCTAACAATCAAATTGGTAAATGATGGAAAAGATTTTGCAAAGTCATCCCCAGAGTCAGATTTAGGTATAAACTAAGCAAGCCACACCTTGGGACTTCATAATCTAAAAGGGCTTCTCAAAAATTCCATTTTTTTTCATTTGTTACAGTTTTACAATATTCTAATTTCATATATGAACATTTCCATAAATTAAGCTCTCCAGTATGGCTCACATAACGCTCGTTAATTGATTAAGATAAACATGTATTCCCAGCTTCCCAGCCCATCATCTGTATCAACAATACAAGAGCTGTTCCCCAAAAAGCATTGTGCAAAGTACTTCAGATTCAGTGCAGGTAGCCACTGCAACAATACATTTCACATTGTGAAAATCTCAAACCATAAAACCAGTATACAGGTAGTCCTCACTTACCAACCACTCATTCAGCAACCATTCAAAGTTACAACGGCGCTGAAAAACGAGATTTATGAGCGGTCCTCGAAGTTGCGGCCACTGCAGCATCCCCACGGCCATGTGATCGCAATTCGGGTGCTTGGCAACTGGCTCGCACTTACAACAATCACAGCATCCCGCAGTCACGTGATCGCCATTTGCAACCTTCACAGCCAGCTTCTGACAAGCAAAGTCAATGGGGAAGCTGGCAGCATGTCGCAAGTCACAGTCACGTGATGTTGCACTTAATGACCATGGGTGATTCACTTCACGACCGCAGCTGGAACTGACATCATAAGTCAGCTCAGTCATGTGACATTTCACTTAACGACCGTGCCACTTAGCAATGGAGTTGCCAGTCCCAATTACAGTCAGTAAGTGAGGACTACCTGTAATACATTACAAGCCTGATTCAAAGTCAGTCTCTTTTGTGACAACTTAATGTATTCATGGAAGAAGTTACAACTTTCTGTTCTGGGAAATACTTTTAAAACTCAGTCAATAGGTCAACAACAGAAAAAGAAGAGGTTGCTGTTTACTGCTAAACAGTTTTAAGAATTAATGTTTTAAATCATCACATGGCTCTTAATTTAATACCCTATTTAATACTTTAATCTGACTCCTTTGATTACTAAAACGTATGAAGCCTATGAAGCTGATTAACGTATTGACTGACAAAGATTGAACCACTGTTTTTGCTCATTTTATTGTTTTAAAATGAGCTCAAGAGCCGTAGATACTCTAGGCAGCAGTCCCCAACCTTTTTGGCACCAGGGACCAGTTTCGTGGAAGACAATTTTTCCACGGACTGGGGGGGGGAGGGGGATGGTGTCGGATTCTGCCTTCTCATAAGGAGCGCGCAACCTAGATCCCTCGCATGCACAGTTTACAGTAGGGTTCGCGCTCCTATGAGAATTTAATGCCACCACTGATCTGACAGGCAGAGCTCAGGCTCGCCCACCGCTCACCTCCTGCTGTGCGGCCTGGTTCCTACCAGGGGTTGGGGATCCCTGCAGTAGATTGAATATGTCTTTGTTGTGCAAAGAGAGCATTCATTAACATCTCCTTAAACTGCTTTTGCACTTCTTCAGCCTCTCCTAAATTGAAACTAGAAGACAAATATTTGGATATCATGTGATTTGAGCATCACATGATATCCAAAAATATCCTGAAATAAAGGTGAAATGAAATAAACACAGCTACATATTTTTCTTCATTGCAAACCTTACCTAGCACATCAACCTATCATCTCACTGACTGTGATGAGAAGAATATAAGCAATTATTCTCTGTCTAGCGTAACGTACCAAAAAGCATCTTACTGACAGGTAGACCTATATCCTGTATTTCTGTTTATTACCCTTATTTAACTTTGTACCCATATGCTCCTAGCAAAGCTATCTCTGTTCAGTCTTCTTACACAAATGTACCACAAACTTTGATTTCAAAGATTAGCAGGGTCTAATAATTAAAATCCTATCTTGTAAGATTTCAGTAAGATTTCAGTTCAAGTAAGGATAAAAGCTACAGTCTTTGGAAAACATCTAGACATATGTTCTTTACTTTAGAGAGTTGATAAAGTAGAAAAATGTCAGATACATGTTGCAACAGACATAAACCAAAGCAGGCTCCATATGGCTACAGCACAACCTCACATCCCAAAACCTTATCTTGGAAATGTAAGACATCTTCATGAATAATGGGCAAATATTTAAGCCTTGAAGACATTCAGGTAATAGCTTTTACTTTGAAATGAATCCTCCATGAGTTAGCTCAACATATTGGAATCTAACAGGATATCATCACCTAGCATTTTTCATAGTCCTAATTTTAAAATTCTCATGAAATCCTGTTCGCTCAAATCTTTTAGCACACACCTTGGCACAAGTACAGACAAGTTTCTGTGAGAGGTAAGACTTTGATTGTGATTCCAAAAGAAGAGAATATACAGTACGTAGCTCAGGCTTGGTGGAGTCCTTGGTGCTCTCTGAGCTTGGTTTTTGCTTGCAGACGTTTCATTACCCAACTACTGTAGGTAACATCATCAGTGCCTTTGATTGGAGCGTCAAGCTAGGCACAAGGGACTAGTGAGCTTGAGATGTTGTTACAGCAATGCTTGGGTTTTCCTGTTGCATCTTAAACCCTATTTCACAAGCATTGGCTCTAGAAGAATTTGCGTGGCTTCCTTTGTCCTTTAATGCAATGGGAAGACAGGATCCATCCTATACTGGAGAACATTGTGAAGGGTCAGAAAATGAGGGCAGCTCAGTTATTAATCATATCAAGCTGAGAATATTTTTGCTAATCTTTATATAAATGCATATATTTCAAACTAACAAAAGGAAGAAAAAAGTTATATATATGTATGTATGTACTGTATGTACTGTATGTATGTATTAACAATATACCACGTTACAAAAAAAAGGAGGGCAAAATGACCTGGACAATTACATTACAAACAACTCCAAAAAGCTTGTTTGAAAGTCCTCTTTCATGGCCCATTGTCCCAAAAAATAAAAAAAAAGTCCACTATGAACTCGTCTATAGAGACCTCCTCATTGCCCCTGTGGTCAGGGGCTTTTTAGAGGTGGAATTAGGAAAGCCCTTCTTAAGCTGCTTTAAGGAGACACTGATCACTTGCTTTACTTTGATTTTTTTGGGTGGACTCTTTTGTCTCTGTTGCTATTCTGTTTTAGATCGTTTTGAATTGCTTATTTTATTTGGATGTTCAAGGCTGGATTAGCGTATATTTCATAGCACTGTTTTAGCTTAGAAGTTTAACATCTCACTCTAACATCTGTATATCTCTCTCTCTTGAGAACTTGAAGGAAGGTAGACTATATCTATATCATTGTGATATACATCTCTACATAGATATCTTTTCCTGCAACACTGCTGAGCACCAGGACCTGGATAGCTCCTAAAGCTAATGTACTGTATGTAATCATCAATCTAAATTGCAACAGTTCACTTCCTGGTGGAAGGTTCAAACCCCATAAAATAAGTTCTGGTGAGGTATGTCTGATAATTTCCAAAAAGGATGAAACCTATTACATACTGCCTCCTGGTGGTCAACTTAACTAAAAACACCACAGAGGGTATACCCTGCATAAAAGTAGAGAACTTCCCACTGGAAGACAAGTGTCTTCATATTAATGTCTCATACATGGGGAGAGGGGGCGCATGACATAATGAAACATTTGTATATATCTCCCTGTGAAAGCTTAGGGGAAGGTGGACCGCATATACCATTCTAATAGATTTTATTAAATTGATGGCAGGTCACCTAAAAAGAGCATTTGGATTTAAAAGCAATGTAGAAATACTTACATAAGCAAATAAATAAATAAATAAATAAATAAATAAATAAATAAATATCAAATTTTGCCACCGCCCATCTCCCCCAAAGGAGGGACTCTGAGCGGTTTACAATAAAGCTAAAAGATTAAAATACTATTAAAAATATCAAAATTTCTTTTCTATTTATTAATGAAATAATAGGCATTTGGTTATATAGACTAAAGTAAGAAAGATTCACTTCCTCTCTTTCCAGTGGCTTCTCTAGTCTGTCCCCATAACTGAAGTGTCTGGAATGATCTTTACTTCTTTTTACTTGTATCAATGAAACTGATCTATTTTCTTCACATGGCACCGTTGAGAACTGAGTGATGTCTGGATGGTTCTCTCTTTCATTGATACAATACCAGCCTGTGTTTTGTTCTTGATGTGGTGATAGCATGAATTGCTAGAACATGACAAACCCTGGGTCTGTCTGTCTACCCCAGAAATGGGCACTCTGGGGCATGCCAGATATTGTTGGACTGCAACTCAACACTGGCCACGCTACCTAGGCTGTTGTGTGTTGAGCAAACAACATTTTGGAGGTGCTTAACATTAGACCTAAAGTTGTTAAAGATTGTGGGATTAAACACAAATTAAGTAAGGAATACTGAGTACATAATGCTGTAATTCATACAAAATGCAGAAAAACCAGCATACTGTTGTTAAAAGCAAATGTTGAGTATAATTCTAAATTAATCTCCAGCCCAGGTAAATATTACGTTGGAAGCTGTTAGTCATGGAACTTTTCTGGAGGTGAATTAGTGGGTACTGTGTACTTCGGCGTCAATAAACAACCTTACAAAGATCAAAAAAATGTATTGGTAGGAGCCCATAATAATAGAAAATCAGACAAAGCAGTAAAAATGGCATGTTTATACATCTAAAGCCATCACATCTACACTTGAAACTCAAGGCCTGCTTCTAATTTCAAGCACATTAAACAGATGGCATCTCTTCAGGGACAAACTAATGTTTACAGACATGTAACAAATTCCCTTAGGTGTGGTAAACATTGAGAATCTGTTAAAACCAGAAATGTACTGACAAATATTTTGGAGGGTATTCAACACACATATTATAATGTGCTCAAAGGCTCAAGCATCTTTCTTGAAACTCTAAGTACATTGGTGTTTGTTTTCCTCAAGTTTCTTTGAGGAAATGTGATCCACAAACTTTCATCACAACCCTACAGCTCTTTGCTCTCTGCTCAGGGAGACTTAGGGTCAAGTAAAATAGCATATTGCAGCTTGAGGGCATGGCCACACAATGGCTTCATACTGATCTGAGACTCCTGTGCTCCCATAGCTCCCATCGTTATTTTTTCACTGTTGAGCCAGATAATCTCCGGTTCAGCTGTGGCACCACAGAAATCATAAGGAAGACTGTTTTGGGGCAGTACTGCTGCGTTTCGAGCAGTGGGTCCCCAAATGGTGGGAATTCTGCCTATCTTCCAGCTCCATAGCTGCTTTTGTTGAGATTAAGTTGTAGTGATACCATAACAGCTTTTCACCTAGGTTTTTTTTTAACTGAGTGGGGTCAGGGTATTTTTGCAGCTTCATAGCAATAGCCCTGCTGGATCGGGCCAAGGCCTATATGAATCCAGCATTTTGTGTCTTACAATGGTCAACCAGATGCTTCTGGGAGGCTCACAAGCAGGAGATTGAGACCTATCCCTGTTCCACCATAGTTGCCCTATAACTGGTGTTTGGAGTATAGTAGAAAAAACTCAACTAAAGAAATCCAGATTTGGGGAGTTCTTTACTGTGCCAGCAAAGAAATATACTGATCACCAGGCTCGCAGCAAACAAAACCCTTAATAGTGGCTTCTTTAACACTGAAATGTTCTTTTTCAGCTGCTCTTCCTCTTAGTCTTTTTTCTTGAAAGACTACTGTATGTCTATAAAATAGGGCAATTGATCAGGCTTTGGTGTTTCCACAATGTGAGTGCACTTAGTTCAACTCTATTTGGCACTAAATGTGTCCCCCTACGGTTTAGCTGGCACAATCAATTAACCAATTTGAGGGGATCCCACCACATCTAGTATTTACCCCACTGAGCCAGTTAAATCAGGAAACAGGGCCAATAGGATACATTTGCATGCAAGTGTCTTGAGCCATCCAGAGGAAATCACTTTTGAGCTATATTGATTTCACTGTGAAAGCTAATTCCAGTGGGGAAATTTTAAACTGCTTGACTTTGGCTGAATTGTATCCAGTGGGCCACAGTACTATAGCTGGGGCCAGAACAGCTCTATTTATGTCTCCTTTCCTCACTTTCAAACATCCAGCCTCGCAAACAGGTCTGTGTAACTCAAAGTTTCACAGGCTGCCATTGAAGCACAGCCTAATCCAAATAAAAAGCATTATTTGTTTTTCTGAGCTGTAAACACAGAGTTTACCGAAGAAAACAAGACTGTATTCAAGGCTTAACAAAAGCTGGAATTTGCCAGATATAGCTCTGGAAGTTGTTTGGACTGATAACATGAGATTCTAGAGCAAGCAGAAGACTCACCAGTGCATCCTTCCTTCACAATGGAAAAACACACTAAATTCCCATCGATCTGAAACTGACAGACCAGGACTCCTAGTTTGTCGTGTCTCTGGTAGTCCTTTTTGAAGGATAAGCTTGAACTCTTGGACTCAGATATCCCAGAGAAGCAGCTGTCATCAAGAAGCCCTGGACATGAATTGACAGCATTAACTAGAGAACATTCAGTTTCTGGATTTTTATGTTTGCAAACCACTTCTAGAGTACTTGCTTGTGGTAGAAAAAAATGATGTTCTGATTTTGGGTTTTAATGATTAATTGGTTTATTTTAATAGAAATAATGTTACTATGGTTTAATCATTGGTAAGAGATTATTTTTGTAAATTTATCTATATCTGTATTGGAGAAAGTCGGAAGTCACTTTTCCGTCTTTATAGTTTTTTCTTCTTTTTTCTTTAGTTCTATTTTCATGCTTTTCTGTATTTTCTATTTTGTATTTTATCTATACTCTGAAAATCAATAAAGTTTAAACTATATATAAAAAAGAAGCCCTGGACATGAACTGTGGAATCACTGACTCTCAGAAATTGCCTAGTTAAAACTAGATCTTCATGAGCCAAAGGCCACAAACCAGCATTGGAGGACTAAGTTGAAGTACCCGCTCTCCTCAGCCCTACTTTGTCTGAGTGGGGAGATTAGGGTTATGGGAGGAATTTCTTCCAAGTAGGCTTGCAACTGGAGTCTCAGTATGGAACTAGGAGCTCTGGTTTAAAAATCCCCCGTTTCCAGCAAACAACAGAGCAGCATCTGTGAATTGGTTCTTGAGTTTGCTCTGTGCCTTTGGCTTACCTTTTATTTGGATCTCTAGTGCTTGATCTGGGGGCGTGGTGGCTCAACGGGTAAGACGCCAGGCTTGTCGATCAGAAGATCGCAAGTTCGGAGGTTCAAATCCCTAGTCCCGCATGACGGAGTGAGCTCCCGCACTAGCCCCAGCTCTTGCCAACCTAGCAATTCAAAAGCATGCAAATGCAAGTAGATGAATAGGTACCACTTCGGTGGGTAGGTAACAGCGTTCCGCGTGCGTCATGCGGCCACATGACCGTGGAAGCGTCTTTGGACAACGCTGGCTCTTTGGCTAACAAACAGAGATGAGCACCGGCCCCTAGAGTTGGACACGACTGTACAAATGTGCGGGGGGAACCTTTACCTTTTTAGTGTTTGATCTAGAGACCGCATCTGGAATGTGACTTGGACTTTGACATTATTGGCTTGCCTCACCTGTTGTTTGAATTCCTGTTTTTACCTGGCTTGCTCCCTGACATTATTTATAGCTGCCCGTGGTTTTTCTGTTGTATTCCTTTCCCAACCTCTGCAACAGTATTTCAGTTCAGAGTTATTACAAGACTGCTAATGCAGTCAGAGGATTCAATAGTGGAGCAGCATGTTTTAAATGAAGACTGGCTTCTCTCTTGTTTGGGGGTTTAAGCAAAAGCTGGATCAACCCTTATAAAGTATAATGTAATCGTAAATTTCATTATTATTTATTTATTGCATGGTTTTATATACCACTTACTTCCATTGGACTCAAGATGATTTTCAAAATAAAACAAAACAGCGGAGCGAGGCATTCTGGGGCATGTAGTCCAATGCCTGCAGCTGAAGAGCCGGTTCCCTTCCCTCCTCCCTCTCGCGCGGTAAACTTGATTGTATATGATATGATTGTATAAACTGAATTTACATGATTGTAAGCCGCCTAGAGCCCTCCATTAGGGAGGGGATAGGCGGGGTATAAATAAGATAAATAAATAAATAAATCAAAAATACATCCAATAAAAAACAGAAAAGGCAACAATTAACCAATTATCTAAAAGGCAGTCTGCATGCCAGAAAGTCCTGAATGCTTATCAGAACAGCCAGGCCTTCAATTTATGGAAGAGAACTCATTGAAGTCAGGTCAAGACGGACAGGTCATGACGGAGAGTTCTGACAAAACGTGGTCCACTGGAGGAGGAAATGGCAACCCACTCCAGTATCCTTGCCAAGAAAACCCCATGGACAGTATCAAAAGGCTAAAAGATATGACACCGGAAGATGAGCCCCTCAGGTCGGAAGGTGTCCAATAACGAACATGAATTTGAGTAAACTCCGGGAGACAGTGGAGGACAGGAAGGCCTGGCGTGCTATGGTCCATGAGGTCACGAAGAGTCGGACACGACTAAACGACTGAACAACAACAACAACAAAGGTGTTCCATAGAATGGGGGCAGCTACAGAGAAGGCACATTGTCTGGCCCCCACACCATTGATTTCGCATGAGGTGGGGATCCTCAATAATCCCTCCCTGCAGGAACACACAGGGTGGGTGGTCCTGTGGGTACTGGAGAACCAAGTTGTATAGGACTTTAAAGGTGACAACAGCAGTTTGAATTGGACCCAGAAACAGATTGGTAGCCAGTGCAATGAGTATAGTATAGATGTTAAAGGCTAAGTCTGCTACCTCCAGTTAGCAAATGCATCCCTGTATTTTAGACTAATTGAAGTTTCCAAGTTCAGAAGCAGGCATGTAAAGCACTGCAATAACCTAACCATGAGATGACAGAGTGTCCCAGTTCAGATAAGCCTGTAATTGGCACACCAGCTACAGTTGGGTGAAGTCCCACCTGGCCATGGCTTCATCTTCTATTCGAGGTGGAGGGAGAAGGTGGCGCCATCTGTCTGGAACAGCAAAATTGCATGGAAAGGTTTGCCATCCCCATATTGCCAGCCTTTTAAAACAGATGGCACCACCCCTTCACTCATAAAACTCTTCACTACCTTCTGAATCCAGCCACACATGCCCTTCTAGCCATGCCAATCAGGAGCAGATGTTAATTTTGACTATTGATTTTTATTCTTAAACCTATGGTTTGGGTATGCTATGTAGTCTGAACAGAACTTTTGCTTTTATTCCTGAGAATAACAGTCCATTCTGTATAAGGTACCTGAATAAGAAAACTAGAACATCAAGGAGATGTAAAATGGATTTGTTTTTCTGGGCTGGAGGAATTAATTCTGACCAAATCCAAAGTCTGTGAATTTGCATTATAAAAGCTGACATACATTTGGCTCCAACCCTGTTGGTCTTTTAAAAAGGTAAAGGTTCCCCCCGCACATTTGTGCAGTCATGTCCGACTCTAGGGCCGGTGCTCATCTCCATTTGTTAGCCGAAGAGCCAGTGTTGTCCGAAGACGCTTCCACGGTCATGTGGCCAGCATGACGCACGCGGAACGCTGTTACCTACCCACCGAAGTGGTACCTATTAATCTACTTGCATTTGCATGCTTTCGAATTGCTAGGTTGGCAAGAACTGGGGCTAGTGCGGGAGCTCACTCCATCACACGGGGCTAGGGATTCGAACCTCCGAACTTGCAATCTTCCAATCAACAAGCCTGGCATCTTACCCACTGAGCCACCACGCCCCCTTCACCCCCTGTTGGTCTTTACAGAGGCATTAAAAACTTGGTTCTTCCTCCAGGTGTTGGGGCCAGGATGATATGACTTACCACCTAGAGAGAAGTAGTGTATATTTTGGGCTCCCAGTTGCCTATGAACTGTAGTTGTTGTGTTTTTAACTGTACAGTGTTTGTATTTTGTTTCTTACCAATGTATGATCCCCAGTGTTGCTTTTTGTATGGGTAGCCATATAAATCTCTTAAATAAATAAAAATAAACAGAAGTCAGATATTATTAAAAATTTCCACTTGTTTCAGTTATATGTTAGTAGGGTCTTTAAAACAATGCATTTTATCTGTTTCCTGTTTAGTCTATAATGCTTGCTCTAGGGATTTTATTTTTAATACTAATTTGAAGGCTAAATATAGCAGCAAAAAACCCAGATCCTTAGCTAATAATAAATAAAGGTCACAATGGAGTGACCAGTACAGTGTCGCATGAAGTATTTCTATACCAGTATTTTATATTCTCCAAAACTGCACCAACATTAAAAGCAGATAGCCTAATAAAATTCTAATATGTGGGTCTACCATGACACTCATTCTCCTACTTTCAGTGATAGGAATGGTTACGTAGAATAAGTTCTCTAATTTTATTTTATTACAGTGAAGTCCTCAAAAAGAATATATGGGTTCAACAAAACAGTGCAAGCAAACAAACCAAGGTTTCCCAGTTACGATGAGCTTCCTATCATTATTGATTAAAAGACACTGAATGGGAAAAAGCTGCTACTAGCAGGTGTGTCTGCTTCTTGAGTGGGAAAAACAAATGCAAAACTAGCAATGCTCTGCAGGAGTTGACTATTTTATCAATTTATATCCCACTGAAATCATAAATAGACTCTCAGCAGGTTACAATTTAAAACAAAATAATAAAAATTAAAGGTATAGAAACTTACAATTCCATGTTTCAGTAATGTAGTTCAACATCATATTTAGATCCTTATCTATGTTTCTTCCAAAAATTGTATTGATATATGGAGTGATTTGAACCAAAACAAGACTATCAATGAACAAGACCAGATAACATGAGTTATACAACCTTCAAATTTCTTACAATGCCAGCATAAAAATGTAATGTCTGTCCCTTTTTAAACATTCTTTGAGGGGTCTAATAGACATGTAATAATATTTACTGATGAATTCATTTTGTTTTTAATTCGTAAGAAGTATATTTCACATTTCTTAAAACCTGGACCTCTATGGGTCTAGCCATGTGTTAAAAGCACTTGACAATCTCAGCAAAATTTGATTGTCCAAAACCATGAAGAGCAGCAGAGGTCAGTATCTAAAATCTCATTGTAGCCATTTCAATGTAAAGCAATCTCTTTTTGCAATAATCCTGTTTCTCAACCCTTGTTATACATGCAGATTGAATGCAGCTCAAACTGCAACATGTCTAGAAAATAATTAAATATTTAAGTTATTTATTTTATTTATTTTATTAAATTTATATTACTGCCCATCTCCCCCAACGGGGACCCTGGGCGGTGCAGTTAACCAAGTGGCAATCTGTCCCTAGGCAAAAGGTTACTAATAGTTGCATCATAAACCCATTCTGTTCCTGTGGCTGTGTGTATAGGGTAAAAGTTTCCCCTGCACAGTCGTGTCCGACTCTATGGGCCGGTGCTCATCTCCGTTTCTTAGCTGAAGAGCCAGCGCTGTCCGAAGACGCTTCCACAGTCATGTGGCCGGCATGACACACGTGGAACGCTGTTACCTACCCACCAAAGTGGTACCTATTCATCTAGTTGCATTTGCATGCTTTCGAATTGCTAGGTTGGCAAGAGCTGGGGCGAGTGCAGGAGCTCACTCCATCACGCGGTGCTCAGGTCTCGAACCGCCGACCTTCCGATTGACAAGCCTGGCGTCTTAACTGTTATATATATATTTTTTATGTCTGTAGAATATGTGGCTGAGTTTTTTAAAAAAGCCAGGCCTCAAAACTTTTTTCCTGTTTGGGCTCTCAGAGCACATGTTCACCCCCACTCAGGAATGTTATTTGCTTCAGGTGCCGGCCAGTCTGAGAGTTCTGACCAATCAGAATTAGCTGTTAGAGCTTTGCCCATATTGGGAATCTGTTGCCTAGGTGTTTTGGTCACATGCTGGATCCTGTCCACTCAGATGCTGGTCAGGTAAAGGTTTAAAAATGTAAATGCCTTTTGTCCTCTGCTAACTACTCTGCTCTCTGCTCTCTGCTCTCTAAATGTAAATATGTTAATCATCCATGCCATGCTTTGGCTAAAGAAGAAGATTCAAGGTTTGTTCCTATGTTTTTGTTTTAAATAAAACAACATTTTTACTACAAACTTATCTCTTGGTTTTTCCATAACTCTGATCACAAATTTTATAAAAATTACAAAATTAACCACTGAGCCATCACGCCCCGCCGGCTGTATGTATACATGGCAAAAAATAATGTGCTCCAGCAAATGCACCACAGAACTTTAAGAAAAGCATTTAGAAATAACATTCACACAGCTGATGAACAAAGGATATTTTTGTTACTATTTTTTTCACCACATTTTATGAGATTTCTCACTCTCATTTTGCAGTGTTGGTGTAAAGAGGGAATTAACAGACAAAGAAGAAACCCTTTGTTTGTAGGCTTGATACATATTAAATTATATGAACAACTGCTGAAATAGGCACAAATCATCATACTTTTTACACAAGAGCCAACTGAAACTATTATCAATTGACAGATTATTTTTGACTGTGGTACATAAACATAAATCTGAGGCATGGATGCATATGGATTCTCATAATTTTAGGGGATCCTCTCCTAAAGGCACTGTCCAAGCACAGATTACATGGGTTTGCATAAAATAAGCCATGATTGTCACAGATATAATAAAGTTCAGTGCTGCCATGGTAACAAAATGGTGCAAAAACTTGGATCCAGTTTTTTTTTAATTAAAGGATTTTTACACAGGACCCATCTGAAACCACCATCAATTCATTGTTCATCATTTTATATCACAACAAACTCACAAATCAAGTTGGATTTACCAGAAGCCAAGTTCAGGCTTGTAAAATCTCAGAGCCCATTTCGTAAAATAAGAGACCCAAACAATGAAGCCTTGTAGATTGTTGAAACTCCTGTATGGGGTCCCATCAAATGCCACGGACATAAAAATTATGATTGGGAGTTCATTTTCAGTTGTCCATGAAACAAGCCAGCAGAGACTGTTTATGTGTTTTTCAGTGATTCCCCTTCTTGCTTCTGCCAAAAGATTACCAGATTTCTGATAATTCAGTATCCTTTGTTTTTATAGGTAAAAACGTTTACCTCTAAAAATACACCCACTCTGTCTCTCTCTCTCTCTCACACACACACACACACAGACACACACACTGTGGTTCACTGTGTTGCCATAACTATTAGGCAAAAGTTTCCAGGAAAGCATATGGGTTTTATACAGGTAGCTCTAACTTCCATTAAAAAATCACCTCCTTATCCACTGAATGGGCTGTGTTGTTGTTTATTCGTTCAGTCGCTTCCGACTTTTTGTGACTTCATGGACCAGCCCATGCCAGAGCTTCCTGTCAGCTGTCACCATCCCCAGCTCCCCCACGGCTGAGTCCGTCACCTCCAGAATATCATCCATCCATCTTGCCCTTGGTCTGCCCCTCTTCCTTTTGCCTTCCACTTTCCCTAGCATCAGCATCTTCTCCAGGGTATCCTGTCTTCTCATTATGTGGCCAAAGTACTTCAGTTTTGCCTTTAATATCATTCCCTCAAGTGAGCAGTCTGGCTTGATTTCCTGGAGTATGGACTGGTTTGATCTTCTTGCAGTCCAAGGCACTCTCAGAATTTTCCTCCAACACCACAGTTCAAAAGCATCTATCTTCCTTCGCTCAGCCTTTCTTATGGTCCAGCTCTCGCAGCCATAGGTTACTACGGGGAATACCATTGCTTTGACTATTCGGATCTTTGTTGTCAGTGTGATGTCTCTGCTCTTAACTATTTTATCAAGATTTGTCATTGCTCTCCTCCCAAGAAGTAGACAGTCTTCTGATTTCCTGGCTGCAGTCAGCATCTGCAGTAATCTTTGCGCCTAGAAATACAAAGTCTGTCACTGCCTCCACTTTTTCTCCCTCTATTTGCCAGTCATCAATCAAGCTCGTTGTCATAATCTTGGTTTTTTTGAGGTTTAACTGCAACCCAGCTTTTGCACTTTCTTCTTTCACCTTCATCATAAGGCTCCTCAGCTCCTCCTTGCTTTCAGCCATCAAAGTGGTATCATTTGCATATCTGAGATTGTTAATGTTTCTTCCAGTGATTTTAACTCCAACCTTGGATTCATCAAGTCCAGCACGTTGCATGATGTGTTCTGTGTACAGGTTGAATAGGTAGGGTGAGAGTATACAGCCCTGTTGTACTCCTTTCCCAATCTTAAACCAGTCCGTTGTTCCGTGATCTGTTCTTACTGTTCTGTTACTACTTGGTCGTTATACAGATTCCTCAGGAGGCAGACAAGATGACTTGGTATCCCCATACCACCAAGAACTTGCCACAATTTGTTATGATCCACACAGTCAAAGGCTTTAAAATAGTCAATAAAACAAAAATAGATGTTTTGTTTGTTTGTTTGTTTGTTTTGGCAAATCTGTGTCATTCATGTCAAGCTATGGAATGTGCTTAGGAAAATGAAAATGAAAATCCCAGAATATCTCGTTGTCCTCTTGTGAAACCTATACACAAGTCAATAAGCCATGGTCAAGACAAATAATGGGAAAACAGACTGGCTCAAGTTTTGTAAAGGAGTGAAACAAGGGTGTATACTCTACCCTTATTTATTCAACTCATATGTGGAATATACTGTATAATGAGGGAAGTTGATTGGAAGAAGATGACCGTGGTTTTAAAACTGGAGGAAGAAACATAAATAATCTGTGCTACGCTGATGACATTGCTCTGATAGCCGAAAATGTAAATGATCTTTAATGAAATTCAAGGAGCCCAGTGAAAAAAATTGGACTACTATTGAATTTTTAAAAATTCCCTTGGGTCCAGCCACCACTGGGACCACTTTGGCTTTCACTTTCCACATCCTCTCCAGTTCCTCCTTCAAGCCCTGGTACTTCTCCAGTTTCTCGTACTCCTTCTTCCTGATGTTGCTGTCACTTGGCACTGCTACATCTATCATCACCGCCGTCTTCTAGTCCTTGTCTATTACCACAATGTGTGGTTAATTTGCCAGTACCTGCCTGTCTGTCTGGATCTGGAAGTCCCACAGGATCTTAGCCCTGTCATTCTCCACAACCTTCTGTGGAACCTCCCATCTGGACTTTGGAGGGTCCAGCCCATACGCTGTGCAGATGCTTCTGTACACAATGCCAGCTACTTGGTTGTGCCGTTCAGTGTATGCTGTTCCTGCCTACATCTTACACCCTGCCACTATGTGTTGGACTGTCTCTGAGGCCTCTCTGCACAGTCTGCACCTTCAGTCCTGTCTAGTGTGGTAGACCCCTACTTCTATGGATCAAGTGCTTAGTGCAGGGCTTTCCAAAGTGTCGCCGCTGGCGACACACCGGCGGCGCTGGCGGCAGCGTGGCGCATGCGCACGGTGGCGGCGCAGGGGGGAGGCGCACATGCATGGCGGCGGCGCACGCGTGCACAGTGGCAGCGCGGGGGGGGTGTGGCGGCGGCGGCGGCAGCGGTGGCCGCCTCCGCTAAAATGCGGAAGCCGCGCCACTGCCGCCGTGCACGCGCGCGCCACTGCTTCCGGGTGGTGTGGCGACACACCACGTGTGTGGCGACACACTTTTGTGTCGCCACACACAGTTTGGAAAGCTCTGGCTTAGTGCCTGTTCTTGTGCTGCTATGATCAGTGCCTCAGTGCTGTCTTTTAGTCCAGCTCTTTCCAGCCACTGGTAGGATTTCCCAATGTCAGCCACCTCAGCTATCTGTCGATGGTACATCCCATGCAGGGTCTTGTCTTGCCATGGCACTTCCTCTGCTTGATCTTCCTTCCATGTCTGCTGCTGCTTCAGGCATTCTCTCAGCGGCTCATCTTTAGGTGCCATCTTACTGATGTACTCCTAGATGCTCTGGGTCTCATCCAGGACAGTGGCTTTGACACTCACCAGACCCTGCCCTCCCTCTTTCCAGCTGGTGTACAGTCTCTGGGTGTTGGACTTGGGGTGAAAGCCTCCGTACATTGTGAGGAGCTTCCGGGTCTTCACATCAGCAGCCTCCATGTCCTCCTTTGGCCAGCTCACTATACCGGCAGGGTATCTGATGACTGGCAGGGCATAGTTAATGGCCATGGTTAATGGCATGGATCTTGTTCTTCCCATTGAGCTGTCTCTTCAGGACTTGTCTTATCCTTTGGTGGTACTTGGATGTTGCTGTCTTCCTTGCCTCCTCATCGTGGTTCCCATGTGACTGTGGGATACCAAGGTACTTGTAGCTGGTCTGTATGTCTGCTATGTGGCCTTCTGATAGTTCCACCCCATCAGTCTTAACTACCTTCCCTCTCTTTACTACCATCTGGCCACACTTCTCTAGTCCAAATGACATCCCAATGTCCTCACTGTAGATCCGTGTCAGGTGGATCAGTGAGTCAATGTCTTGTTCACTCTTAGCATACAGCTTGATGTCATCCATGTAGAGGAGGTTGCTGATGGTAGTTCCACTCTTGAACTTGTATCTGTATCCAGTTCTTGTGATAATCTGGCTGAGGGGGTTCAAGCCCATGCAGAACAGCAGTGGGGACAGTGCATCACCTTGATATATGCCATACTTGATGGCTACTTGTGCGAGCTGTCTTGAGTTGACTTCCAGTGTTGTCTTCCACAGTCCCACTGAGTTCTTGAGGAAGGTCCTTAGTGTCTTGTTGACTTTGTATAGTGCCAGGCATTCACAGATCCATGTGTGTGGCATTGAGTCATAGGCTTTCCTATAGTCAATCCAGGCTGTGCTCAGATTGGTCTCTCTAGACCTTGAATCTCGGGCGACTGCTCTATCTATGAGCAACTGGTGTTTGGAGCCTCTGGTGTTGTTCCCAATGCCCTTCTGAGCTGTGCTCATGTACTGGCCCATATGGTCCTGCAGCTTGGCAGCTACGATGCCAGATAGGGCTTTCCATGTTGTGGGGAGGCAGCTTATTGGCTGGTAGTTGGCTGGTGTTGTTCCCTTGTTGGGATCTTTTATGATCAGCACTGTCCTACCTTGTTTTAGTCAGTCTGGGTGGGAACCTGCTGCTAGCAGCTGGTTCATCTGTGCTGCTAGGCGTTCATGCACTGCTGTTAGTTTCTTTAACCAGTAGGTGTGGATCATGTCTGGGCCAGGTGCTGTCCAGCTCTTCATGTTCTTGACACACTGTTGGATATCTGCTACTGTGATGGTGACTGGTTCCTGCTCTGGGAGATTTCTGTGGTCTGCTCTCAGGTCCTGCAGCCACTTTGCACTGGTGATGTGTCTTCTCTTTCTCCCATATATTCTTCCAATACTGTTCTGTTTCTGCTGTTGGTGGCTCTGCTGTTACTGTGTTGTTGCACTGCAGCTGGGAGTACACCTTGGATGGTTCTTTGGTGAACAGGGCATTTATCTTCTTGGCCTCTGCTTCTCTGGTGTATCTCCTTAGCCTGGTAACCAGTGTTGTGACCCTTTGTTTAGCAGTCTCTAGGACCTCAGATGGAGTCAGTAGCTGAGTCTTATCCTTAATCTCCACACCCTTCTGTAGTTCTACCAGCTGACTAACTTCTCTCCGAGTTGCCTTGATCTTAGCCTCCAACCTCATTTTCCGGGGGGGGGGGAGTGTTATGTAGTGCTGTTCTTCTTGATCATGTAGCCAAGCATCTCCAGGATTACAGCGGCTGTAGCGTATACCAGTTCATTGGTTTGAGTTATAGTGGTAGTAGGGATTGTCGTGAGGGCTCTGTTGGCATCTTCTAGCATACTATCTGATGGTATTTCTCCACTGAGCCTTGGTAATCAGTCTCGAGAGTTGACTGTAGCTACTTTATCCATGATCTTTTGCCTCTTATCAGCTGCTGTGCTCTGTAATGGAGGGGATGGCAGTGACATTCCAGCATCAGGTGTTGGCTGCACCTCCAGTTGTTCTTCTGGGTCTTCTTGAATCTGGGATATAATGTGTAGTTGGTCTATCTCAAGTTGTGAGAGCAGCTTCCTCTTCACTATGTTGAAGCGTTGGGTAACTAGCTGTTTCTCAGTTAGTGTGGATGCAGGTCTTCAGTCCATCCATAGTTCCCTCATACGTTTCATATATCCCCTCTCATTAGGTCTACTGTTGTAGTAGCATTCATCAATTCCAGGTTCTCTTGTCTTGTCCATGTATGGTTTGTTCCAGTAGTCCACTTATCGTCAGATTGCCCTGGTTCCCCAACATCTGACGTGGACCTTGTTAATCCAGGAGATGTCCGAGCCGGCATGACTCTCTTAGTTCGTGTCACTCTCATATTTTGAGGTAGGCAGGTGAAGCGTTATGTGGTATTTGCCCAAGGACCCCTACTGGTAAGGTAGGTACAGCCAGGATTTGAACCCCGGTCTCCCACTCCAAAGGTGGCGCTCTAACCACTACGCTATCCAGCCGCTATGAATGAATGAATATATATATATATATATATATATATATATATATATATATATAATATTTATATTATATTATTATATTATAATATTATATTATATTATATTATATTATATTATATTATATTATATTATATTATATTATAATATTAAGTGTTGGAGGAAAATTCTGAGAGTGCCTTGGACTGCAAGAAGATCAAACCAGTCCATACTCCAGGAAATCCAAGCCAGACTGCTCACTTGAGGGAATGATATTAAGAGCAAAACTGAAGTACTTTGGCCACATAATGAGAAGACAGGATACCCTGGAGAAGATGCTGCTGCTAGGGAAAGTGGAAGGCAAAAGGAAGAGGGGCCGACCAAGGGCAAGATGGATGGATGATATTCTGGAGGTGACAGACTCGACCTTGCGGGAGCTGGGGATGGCGACGGCCGACAGGAAGCTCTGGCGTGGGCTGGTCCATGAAGTCACGAAGAGTCGGAAGCGACTGAATGAATAAACAACAAATATATTATAAGGTGCAGGCAGGAACAGCATACACTGAATGGCACAACCAAGTAGCTGGCATTGTGTACAGCATAGCTTTCTAAAGTGTGTGTCGCGACACACTACTGTGTCGCCTGCAGTGTCTTGGTGTGTCGCGCTAAAACCTGGAAGCGCTGATGGGGGGAACCAGAAGAAGCAGCACCCCCGCCAATCACCGCTGCCGCCGCCACGTTACTGGCAGCGGCGCTGATTGGCGGGGGTGCCGCTTCCCCCATCAGTGCTTCTGGGTTTTAATGCGACACATCGGGACACCGCAGGCTGTGCCGCCGCCGCCTTCGGTGTGTGTAGCCAACACGAAAAGTTTGGAAAGCTCTGGTGTACAGGAACATCTGCACAGCATATGGGCTAGACCCTCCAAAGTCCAGATTGGAGATTCCACAGAAAGTGGTGGAGAATGACAGGGCTAAGATCCTGTGGGACTTCCAGATCCAGACAGACAGGCAGGTACTGGCCAATCAACCAGACATTGTGGTAGTAGACAAGGACCAGAAGACGGCGGTCGTGATAGATGTAGCGGTGCCAAGTAACAGCAGCATCAGGAAGGAGTATGAGAAGCTGGAGAAGTAGCACCTGAAGGAGGGACTAGAGAGGATGTGGAAAGTGAAGGCCAAAGTGGTGCCAGTGGTGGTAGGAGCACTCCAGGCTGTGACTCCTAAGCTGGGAGAGTGGCTCCAACAGATCCCAGGAGCAACATCAGAGCTCTCTGTCCAGAAGAGTGCAGTGCTAGGAACAGCTAAGATACTGCGCAGAACCCTCAAACTCCCAGGCCTCTGGTAGAGGACCCGAGGTTGAGGAAGACACATACCACCCATAGGGGTGTGAAGGGAATTTTTTTTATTATTTTAATCTGTTCAATCGCGTCCGATTCTTGGAGACTGCCTGGACAAGTCCCAGCAGTTTTCTTCGTAAGTTTTTTCAGAAGTGATTTGCCATTGTCTCCTTCCTAGAGCTGAGAGAAAGTGACTGGCCCAAGGTCACCCAGCTGGCTTTGTGCCTAAGGTGGGACTAGAACTCACAGTCTCCCAGTTTCTAGCCTGATGCCTTAACACACTACACCAAACTGACTCTCTATGGTTGAATATTAAGACTAAACTAATGACAAGTGCAGCAAACAGCTTTAGAATTGACAATGAAGATATTAAAGGCTTCTGCCTTTTAGGATCAACCATCAACAGTAAAGGAACAAGCAATCAAGAAATACGCCACATACTAGCACTTGGTAGAGCAGCCATGAAGGCCTTGGAAAAGATATTCAGATGCCGTGATGTGTGTACACCTACAAAGATCAGAACTGTGCAGGCAATGGTTTTCCCTGTGATACTCTATGAAGAAGGATAGAAAAGAGTATTAATGCTTTTGAATGTTGGTGTTGAAGAGGATTCCTGAGAATACCATGGACAGCCAAGAAAACAAACAAATGGATCACTGAACAGATTAACCCAGGGTTCTCACAAATTACCAAGCTCAAATGATCATACTTTGGATAACTTATGCGAAGACATAGTTTTCTGGAGAAGTGTGTAATGCTGGGAATATTGTTGTTTTGTAAAATTTGTGATCAGAGTTATGGAAAAATATTGAGAGACAAGCTTGTAGTAAAACGTTGCTTTATTTAAAACAAAAGAACAGAAAAGATTCAGCCAGTAAGCCACATGGCTGATTAAGATAAGCTACTCATATTTTAGAAACACAATGAGATAGCAGAGCAGAGTAGACCAAAACAAAAGCAGAGATAACACTTTTAAAGCTTTTTACAATTGCAACTTGGCCATATCTGAGTGGACAGGATCTGGCATGTGACCAAACACCTAGGCAACAGATTCCCAATATGGGCAAAGCTCAAACAGGTAATTCTGATTGGCTCGAACTCCCAGACTAGCTGGTTCCGAGTAAATTAACATTCCTGAGAAAAGGGGGTGAACATGTGCTCTCAAAGCCCAGAAAGAAACTTCAAGGCTTGGCTTTTTTAAAAACTCAGCCCCATATTCTACAGACATAAAAAATATATGCAACAGGGAAAGATAGAAGGAAAGAGAGGAAGAGTATGACCAGCAGCAAGGTGGATTAATTGAATTTCAGAGGTGATGGGTGCAGCATTGGAAGACCTGAAGAACCAGGTTGGGGACAGATTGCCCTGAAGAAAATGTATCTATCTGGTCACTATGAGTTGACATTGACTTGACAGCTTCAATAATTGTAAGCTACAAATGGAATTGCAAATGACAGACTGTACACTTTTTAGGAACCTACATTTTTGGGGATGTAATCATCAGCAGTGTTGTTCTGCATTTCATAGGATCCTCTCACACCACTATTTTCACTCCCCAATATTCAGAAACAGTTTGAAGGCACACATTTGTCGCATTCACAATCAACCTGAAAGATTGAAAATGCCATCTGAAGAATTAGTGGACCTCCAACCGACTGATGTGAGAAGGTTAAAAAAAAAAAGCCCTCCCCCCCATGTCCTGCTTCCTGTGTGGGGTGTTTTTATACCGTGTAAAAACCCTGAATTTTCTCAGAAAGGGAGCTGCAAAACCAATGGGCTATTCTTTTGAACAATAAAAGTTTCTAGTATTTCTATGATTCTATGCAGAGCTAGACAGACCTTTCAGGACTTCTTTCATTTGTATTCTTGCACTGAGCAAACAGTTGGACTTAATGGTCAAATGGTCCGTTCCAACTCTATGAGTCTATGTCATAACTCGATCAGTGTTCTGTGCCACAAAGAATTTCAAGTTTGTTATGTTGATGGTTCATATTATGAATACAGAGGTCAACTGGTTTTAGTTGGCAAAATCATATGCAACAGCAAGTGGACTCACAAGGATCTGACTCTTGAAAATGGGTTTGTGCATCACAATGCTCAAAGAATGCCACATCTGTTTACAATTCAATTCATGTATCTGAAACAATATCTAATTATAGGTGGTTTGGGAAGTATCTATGTTCATTTATTATGTGAATTAATGTGTATCTGTCCTCCTCTTCATATATCTGTACCATAGCAGCATAGTAGATAACTGCATCCATGGTTCTCTTACAAATTCAGTGTATGGTAATGGATTTGTTCAAGTATCTTTGATTTGAGTTGGTATAGTTTGTGAACATATCTAAATAATATGTAAGCACTAGAAGGGCATGATAAAAATGTTTAAATAAATATACAGTGTGGATTCTTGGTGCTCCATGAAAAGTATCACAGTATTCATTGTTTTTATGGTTTCCTTTGTATCAATGGATGTCAGGTGCAGTGAATTTTCTTTCTTTTTCTTCTCTTTCTTTTTTAAGTCACTTCAGTCATCTGACTCCAAGTGGCCTAAAGCAAAACAAACAATTTATTTATTTAATTTATTTTCTATCCCACCTTTATTATTTTTACAAATAACTCAAGGCGGCGAACATACCTAATTCTTCTTCCTCCTCCTATTTTCCCCACAACAGCAACCCTGTGAGGTGAGTTGGGCTGAGAGAGAGTGACTGGCCCAAGGTCACACACAATAGGTAAAGGTAAAGGTTTCCCCTGCACAGTCGTGTCCGACTCTAGGGGGCGGTGCTCATCTCCGTTTCTTAGCCAAAGAGCCAGCGCTGTCCGAAGACGCTTCTGTGGTCATGTGCCCAGCATGACGCGCATGGAACACTGTTACCATCCCACTGAAGTGGTACCTATTTATCTACTCTGGGGGCTATGGGGCGGGTTGTTCTATTGAGGTGGTGACGGGTCGGGGATGTTATGGCGGGAGCCGGAGGGCAGGCCATCGTTGGGGAAGACGCCCCCGGTGTTTATTACCGGTGGCGTGTTCCGGCCCTCCAGGCTCAAACCTAGGCCCTGGTCAACAGATCCTCGAGGGCCCTGGATTCCGGCTGTTGTTGCTTAACGCCAGGTCGGTTAATAACAAGGGCCCCCTCATATGTGATTTGATCACGGAGGAGGGGGCCGACCTGGCGTGTATTACCGAAACCTGGCTGGGCGTAGGAGGAGGGGTTGCCCTCTCGGAGATCTGCCCGGCCGGGTTTCAAGTATGGCACCAGCCGAGACTTCGGGGTAGGGGAGGAGGGGTGGCAGTTGTTATCAGAGAGTCGATGGTAGCCTTCAGGGGCGCTGCTCCACAAGTAACCGGATGTGAGACCCTGTTTTTCAAGTTGGGTTCCCGAGAGCAGTTGGGAGTGTTGCTGCTGTACCAGCCTCCCTGCTGCGTAGCAACCTCCCTGCCTGAGCTGCTGGAGGCCGTCTCGGGGTTGGCGGTGGAGTTCCCCAGGCTTATGGTTCTGGGGGACTTCAATCTGCCGTCTCTGGGACGGGCCTCGGAGGCGGCTCGGGAGTTCATGGCCACCATGGCAGCCATGGGCCTGACTCAGATTATTCGGGACCCGACTCGAGACAGTGGCCTCACTCCGGACTTGGTGTTCTTGTCGGAGCAATGGCAAGGTGATCTGGGGGGTGAGTTACATCTTTCCCCATTGTCATGGTCAGATCATGCCCTGGTGGCCCTGAGATTCTCATATGCTGCCCCACTCCGCAGGGAGGCTGGACCTATTCGATTGGTCCGCCCCCGGCGACTAATGGACCCAATAGGGTTTCAGAGGGAGCTGGGGGTTATACCCGAGGATCTTTTGCACGGTCCAGCGGAGGTCCTGGCTGCAGCCTGGAATAAGGAAGCGGCCGGGGCTTTGGACAGGATCGCGCCTATGCGGCCTCTCTTGCCCCATTCGACCCGATATTCCCCGTGGTTCACGGAGGGATTGAGGGTTTTGAAAAGGGTTAAGAGACGTCTAGAGCGCCGCTGGAGGAAGACAAAGACCGAATCTGACCGAACACTAGCTAGAGCCGCGGTTAAGGCCTACCTGGTGGCGGTAAGAGTGGCGAAACGGCAATATTTCTCCACTCTTATTGCATCTGCAGAATGCCGCCCGTCGGCCCTGTTTAGGATTACTCGATCTCTCCTGGGTAAGGTGGGCCCAATGACCCACCTTCAGGGCCGTGCGGAGGAATTTTCGGAGCATCTGGCGGATAAAATCGCTCGGATTCGTTCTAAGCTGGACTCCAAGCGTGGTGCATGGTCTGGGGAGATGCCAAGGGAACGTCTATGCCCGGTTATCTGGGAACAGTTTGATCCTGTTGAGCCCAAGGAAGTGGACAGGATCCTCCGGACTGTAAGGGCCACTACGTGTCATCTTGACCCATGCCCTTCCTGGCTAGTGAAAGCAGCCAGTGAAGTGACATGTGGCTGGGTCCATGCGATGGTTGCTACATCCTTGGGAGAGGGAGTGTTTCCGGCTGCTTTTAAAGAGGCGCTGGTGCACCCCCTCCTCAAGAAGCCATCACTGGACCCTACAGTGTTGGACAATTTTCGTCCCGTCTCCCACCTTCCCTTTTTAGGGAAGGTGGTTGAGAAAGTCGTGGCATTACAGCTCCAGAGGATTCTGGATGATACGGATTATCTGGACCCCTTCCAGTCAGGATTCAGGCCGGGATATGGGGTAGAGACTGCATTGGTCGCACTTACAGATGATCTCTGGCGAGAGCGGGATGGAGGCAATGCATCCATCCTGGCTCTTCTTGACCTCTCAGCGGCTTTCGATACCATCGACCATGGTATCCTTTTGGGGCGGCTCGGAGAGTTGGGGTTGGGCGGCGTAGTCTTGCGCTGGTTCGCCTCCTTCCTCCGAGACCGGTCCCAATCGGTGGTGATAGGAGATGAGAGGTCCGACCCTCGGCCCCTACTTTGTGGGGTGCCGCAGGGCTCGGTTCTCTCCCCTCTCCTATTTAATATCTACATGAAACCGCTGGGTGAGATCATCCGCCAACACGGGATGAGGTATCATCAGTATGCTGATGATACTCAACTATATATCTCCATCCCGGGTGAGTTAAGTGATGCAGTTTCTGCCCTTTCTCAGTGCCTGGAGGCTGTGGGGGTCTGGATGGGGAACAACAGGCTTCAGCTGAACCCTGGCAAGACGGAGTGGCTGTGGATTGATGGCGCCTCGGGATCCAAGGAGTTGTCATCTTTAGATCTGGACGGGGTGGCACTACCCCGTTCAGACTCAGTGCGGAATCTGGGGGTCCTTCTGGACTCACGACTCCTGCTTGAAGAGCAGGTGGCAGTCGTGGCCAGAAGGGCTTTTGTGCAACTTCGAGTTGTACGCCAGCTTCGCCCTTTCCTGGACCGAGATGCCCTCCGTACAGTCACTCATGCCCTGGTCATCTCCCATATAGACTATTGCAATGCACTCTACATGGGGCTACCCTTGAAGAATATCCGGAAGCTTCAGCTGGTCCAGAATGCGGCTGCGCGCGCAGTTATGTGTGCCCCAAGATCGGCACACGTGACACCTCTGCTGCGTGAACTGCACTGGTTACCAGTTTGCTTCCGGGTCCAATTCAAGGTGTTGGTTGTTACCTTTAAAGCCCTACATGGCATGGGACCAGGTTACCTTAGAGACCGCCTCATCCCCAGAGTATCGACCCGCCCCACCCGGTCATGCAGAGAGGGCATGCTACGGATCCCATCAGTAAAAGAATTTCATCTAGCGGGATCCAGGAAGCGTGCCTTCTCTGCCGTAGCACCCGCCCTTTGGAACATCCTGCCCCTTGAGGTGAGGCTAGCCCCCACACTCCTGACCTTCAGGAAACAACTGAAAACCTGGCTCTGCCACCTCGCCTGGGACGGGATGAGTAATAGCTCTTCCTGGAGATGGCTCGCACCATAAAGTTCAGTTCGGTTCGTAAACATCAGATACAGCCTCTTGGATTTTATATTTTTATATTTTTATATTTTTAATTGATTGTATAAAGTATTTTATATGTTTTTAATCGCTGACTTTATTGTAAACCGCCCAGAGTCCCCTTGTGGGGGGAGATGGGCGGTGATATAAGTTAGAAATAATAATAATAATAATACTTGCATTTGCATGCTTTCGAATTGCTAGGTTGGCAAGAGCTGGGGCGAGTGCAGGAGCTCACTCCGTCATGCAGCGCTCGGGTCTCGAACCGCCGACCTTCCGATCGACAAGCCTGGCGTCTTAACCACTGAGCCATCGCGCCCCCATCACACAATACATTACACACAATACATTACAATAATTCAAAAATATCACAATTATCAAATTCACCAAAGAACAGCCATAATAACAACTATCAAATAAAGCCAACAAAATAATAATATTGTCATAAAAACTGTAACATTTTATAACAGCAGAGCAGCTGGATTCTGCATAGAAATCATGAGGATCACTGAAGATTCTTGCCTTTGTACCATGGGGCATAGTGAATCACCAGATTGGTGGTCTTTTCAGTGCAGCCCATAATTTTGAATGCAGAACGCTTTTTGAAAGTCGTTTTGGAGGGAATGGCCCATACCAATCAGTATGCTCCCTGAAGACTAAAGTCGCGGACACATGATTTAGTTTTGACAGTAGTTTCAGATCAATGCCATGAAATAATCATGAAGATCTGTATGATACATGCATATATATGATTATGTACCATCAAGTCATTTTCGACTTCTAGCGACCACATAGATAAGATTTTCTCCATGACGATCTGCCCCTGACCTGGTCCTTTCAATAGGTCTTCCAACAGTGCACCCATCGCCACTGTGACTGAGTCTATCCACCTTGCTGCTGGTTGTACGGATTCACCGTTAAAATTTTACCTTTGGAAGACAATCTTACTCGGCTACGAGTGATCGCCAATGAATGACATATACTTGGTGCCATGAGAATGTCAAAAACTGTAGAGCCATAACTATTACGGTTGAATCAGCGGAAGAACATTTGTGCTTTGACAGTTGTTTGTGCTACATCATAAGTAAAACTTGGGAGAAAACAAGAACAACTGTGGACTTTAATTTTTCACACCCTGGCATCAGCAAACACGAGGCGCCTGAACTTACTCTCTCTCAGAGAGCGATCTCCTACGCATGCGTGGTAGGGGAAAGTGACTTCATACTCCGCCACCCAACGTCGGGCTCTTTTCTTCCGCCGCCTGGGTCTCGCTGCTTTGCCGAAGCATGAGCTGAAAGGGAGAGAGGGCGGGGAGAGAGGTGGGGGGGGGGTGCATGTGCGCATGCGTGGTGTCGCTGCCAGGAACTGGCCTGGCTACTGTTCCTGCTGCCGCTGGTGGCGCGGCGCGCTGAGGAGGTCGGCGGCGGGCGCGGCGGCGGCGGCTGTGGGATCCCGGGGGTGCAGCCGATGCCTCGCGGTCTCCCCCGCCTGGCTGGGGATGCTGAGTAAAGGGACGCTGCAGCGCGTGCTGTCTGCCATCAATAGGAGACGGAGGATGAAGCTGTTGATGGGGCTCGCTCTGGTCGCCTATGTCGTTTGTAAGTGGGGCGGCGGGAGAGGGGCACTTCATTCACCCGGCTCCCTCGGGCCGGCCGGGAAATTGGCACGCTCTTCCTGCGCTCGGGAAGGCAGCGCGGGCTGCTTTCTTGCGCGCGCCCCTTCGCCTGGCCGAAGGCAGCATCGGAGGTGTTGCATGCAACGCGGGAAAAGCACAACAACAACGCCGGGGAGGAGGGCGGGAGACGTGATGTAGCAATTCCGGGGCTTGCCATAGGTTTGAGGGTCATTTGAGATTGTCAGGGTCCTTCCTTCGGGTTTTTCATTTTTAAAGGGGAAAGAATCTTGCGCGCTCTTCATCGTGCATTCTGCCCCCGGTGCTTCCTTTGAAACTTTCCAGGAGTCCAAAAGCAAAATTCTTTGACTTCCGATCTACAGTGTGCCGCCGGTTTAGGCCTTGACTGCATAGCTGACCACAAGAGCCTCTTTGCTTTGAGATTCGCTGGCGTTGTAGTTTTGGGTGTTTTTCCTCTAATTTAATTGTGAGTGCCTGAGGGGTGACAGTTTAGGAGCTAACTTCTAGGAATGTGCCCTATCTTTGCAGGCAGAACAGAGCTAATATAAATGGGAATCCTGTTGCTGACTGTGGTTCTTCTTGATGTTTTGGGCTACAACTCCAGCTGGAGATTACAAAGCTTTTAGTCCAAAATATCTAGAGGGGACATCAAAGGTTAATTAACAGGACCTGCTGTCTGATTTGCTGGCCACCGGTAGAGTAGGTGAATAAGGCTCTGGATCCCTTACTAGCTGTCCAGGGTTTCAAGGCAACATCCTCAAGGTTTGAACTTAGTGCATCCAAAGCATCTGCTATGTCCATGCACATTCCAGAAGTGCAAGGTCAGAGCATGCAAACTCCAGCCATTTTGTACTTGCATTATGACATTTCACAGGAATATGTAAAGGGCAGAACTTGCATTGTGATATTAAGATAGATGGGAAGCATGCTGGCTGGGGAATTCTGGGAGTTGAAGTCCACACATCTTAAAATTGCTGAGGTTGAGAAACACTGATCTAGATGTTTTTGGAATGGAATTCTTGTAATTCCTGGGTAGCGGCCTATGAAGTGAGTTCGTATGTGTCATTATTTCTTATATTTACAAAAGAGAGATTTCTGAAGTGTAATAAGAAGCATCCTAGGGAAGTGCAACACTTGGTGGGAGGCCAGCATTTCATCCTGAATTGCCAAGAACATCTTTCTTGGGTTAGGAAGCATTGTGCATCACAACAGTACACAGCACTTACCTGCCCTGCTCAAGGTCCAGGTACATGTGTTGTAAACCTTAGTTTACAGTCTGAAAGCTTGAGACCAGGTTGGACAATGTCATCTGAATCAACCTGACAAATATTTGAATATTATTATAATGTGATTCTTGATAGAAAGCAAAGCTGATAGACTTGTTTGTATGCAGGACGCTTGTTTTATATGAGATGTATCAGTGGAACATTCTGTGCTATCAGAAAGTAGCTTAGAATATCTTTCCCATCTTATATTCTCCATCTGTGTAGTTGTAGCTACAAGACATACTGGTTCTGCTGACCAAGAATTATAACCTAACACACCTAGAGCGCCTCAGTTGAAGAAAGTTGGCTTTAAAGAAAGTTTCTTGTTTGCCAATGGTTTTGCAGTACTGTGGTTTTATATAAGTAGGCTTGTGTGTCATCTGTGATAGTCAGGCTTAAGATGCTGGTGTCCAACCTGTTTTATTGTACCATAATCCACTGTCAATCGCTTGCATGATGTAAGCTATTATGCATGATATATAACAGAATGAGTGACTTTTCCAAAGTTATCATTGATTCTGGCTTTCCAATTGATTTCAGGAATTTAGTAGGTACCTATGATGCTTCAGTTTTGCATGTTTAAGGAAACCAGTGCATATATTTCTGCAGCCTTTTATAGGATATTAAGGCCTTGGATAGCCATGTATTTGTGATGCAAATGAATCTGCCTCAAATTCTCCCAATAGGTATTTTGTCTTTGAGATAACATATTATTGCAAGGGTTCTCAAAAATTATGACACAACCCCCAGGGGCTTTTGAGCAACTTGGAGAAGGGACATAAAGTACATAGCAGTTGTACTTTTGAGTATTACTAAGCTTACAAATTACAATTAATTTTGTAATCACAAAATTACAAACCACCAAGGACTCCACAGTTCAACCCTGAGCTACAGATATTCTCTTCTGTTGGTTACAAATTGTTTTCCACTTGCTTTTCTCCTATGAACACTAACTGTATTGCATTCTTTCCATGGTTACTGATGGTAGCATTATTTTGAAATGAAAATAATACACATTTGAAAGGCATATTTTAAAAGCTTTTAAAAATGTTTAATTTTATCCATTAAAATTGCAAAAAAATGTAATTTTTGGTAATTTATTTTGATTAAAATGTAGCATACATAATTTCTGTACTGAACAGAACCAGTAGTTGGGTTCAGCTTCTCTCAGGGTCTAGAATCTCCACCCACCTGGTGTGCAGTAGGATATCTGTAGTCTTTGGACTATCTGTAGAAGTGTATGAGTTAGTAAAGCTCAGCATTTTAAACTTTTTTTTATAATACTGTGAAGTTATGCCATTATTTTATTTGATATACAAATTAAAATGTAATTATTAAGTTGTGAGTTTTGCTTCACTAGTGAAAGAAAATGTTGCTGTTTCGAGTGGAACTGCTCCAAGTGTTCCATGTTCTTTAGGAAGTTGTAATGCCTCTTGCTCTATTGTGTTATTTTTGGAGTTTTCCTCTCTGGCCTGACACAGTAGGACCAGTCATTCCCCTGTTGCGTTGGCTTAGGCTATGTGGAGGGGACCTGGAGGTGATTTTTGGAGTGGCATTTTAAGGAACATGTGGCACAGTGAAAGTGCCATTCTGGATCTGTCCATTTCTCCTGCCCTCATTGCACCATTACCTGAATACCAGAAGGTGTGTGTGTGTGTGTGTGCGTGTCCCCGTCTATATATGAATATAAATATGTAAACATTCTTATAGGGGAACTGGACACCATGTACAGGTAGAAAGCAGGTTGAATGGAAATGCAAGAAGTGTAATATTGGTTTGAATAGCCTGTGGAGCTTAGGTGGTGTCTGTGTATACTCTGGTCCTGTTGATGTTGCAATATAGTTCAGTGCCTTTAAAAATGCATCCTCAAAGTTTTCATCCTCAAAGGCACTCTGAAAGCTTCAGTATGTACACTGTGCATATACACACCTACTGTAAGCTTAGCAAACCAGTAAAGTAGTATCTCCCCTAAAAGTTTGCTATGCTGTTGGCTTTGGTTGGTTGGGAGCTTGAACGATGGCTCCTTTCTTTGCGCTCAAGGGGATTTGAAAAAACAAAAAGAGTAATTTGGGTTGATTGGCTTGCTGAGCTTTTTGGTATTCATTGTTGCATTGACTTTTGTCCTGTTGTTTGTGGAAACTACATAATGCATTTGAAAAAGCAAAAAGTATCTGCTGGTTGGCCTGCTAAGCTTGCGGGTGTGTGTGTGTGTGTGTGTGTGTGTGTGTGCGCGCACTCCATTCACATTCCTGTGTGCTGTTGGTGTAGTCCTTGGTATGATTTCTTGCAAAAGGGTGTTTTAACTTGTTGGTTTGACCTGTTGGCTGCCACTCATCATCCCATTAGCATTTCAGGTGTGAGAAGAATATTTGCTTTGCTGAACAAGGTTATATGCATGACTCATGGTTACTTTTTTGTTCTGTGTGCTATTGAGGATGTAAATATAATTTATATTTAGGACATACAAGGCAAGGAGGGATTTTTAGTTTTCCAGAATAAAGCTTCTGTCCTGGGTATCCGGTCACTCTTTCTTTTTCTTCACTAATGTTCTCATTCTGTTAGGCATAAGCTACACCTTCCTCTCCTCTCCTCTCCCAACCAAGCAGTGCCAGGCTGCCAAACAGGAAGAAGAAAGTTGGGGGCTGGGTGGAGGAGAATCTGAAGATGAACTTGTAAATATTGGGGTAGAAAGAGGCAGTCCATATTCCTGATTGTTTGCAAAGTTAGGTTTTGGCATGCAAAGAGGTTTACTTTTAAAACATTCTGTAAATAAACCACATTTGTGAACTGACTGAAATTCATTTTCTGCCAGGATGTCTTCTTGTCCTGGAGGAGGTAATTGATTTGAAATGGGTGTGTGAGAGATTAAGATCTCTGTGTTCTTTAAAAATCAATGGCAAAGAACCACCCCTAGTAATTTCTCTTTTTATGTTTCTTTCATTAGCATTCCTTGGACAAGGGAAGAATACTTTTCTAATTGAATTTAAGAAAGACAGTATAGGAGGTCAGTGAAGCCATAATGGGAGTATTCCTTTATTTTTTTCCCCTCTGCCAATCTTTCTGTAAGCTGGCTTGCTGGCAGCACTCAGCATGAACTGCTACCCTCTCTGTTTCTATTCCAGAGATGAAAATGTACAGAGCAAAAGCCTTTTTCTGTGTTCTCATTGGTTCCTACTGCTGAAGTGCTTGAAACACTTTGTTTTATTTCACAAAACACGGAACACTTAAACTGCTTTGAGATTTGTTCCCCTGAAATGCAGACAATTCAAAATGTCTTTTGCAGAATATTCTGGATGGGATATTTCGTTTTGACCTCAAAACAAAATATATTTTCTGCTTCATGAACATGCATAGAAGAAATTATCACCAAGACATAAAGTAGCTGTTGAATAATTAAAAGTGTACAGTTCCTTTCAGAGTGTAATTTGTCTGAGGTTTCATATTCTAGGTATTGTAACTATATAACTGTATCAAGAAGGTGAATGCTAGGATTTCGAGCACTGTATATTTGTCAGAATTAACTAGTTCTCCCTTCTGTTTTTCATAGAGGTAAGATAGGTACTGAAAAATACATGTGTGAATGTGTGTGTATTTTTATGGTGATTACTTAAGTGTTACTATCTTAAGGTGGCAGTGTTTTAAAATTGAAAATTATCCTGGAGTAAATAAGCCAGGTATTAATTTTCATCTTGTAAATAAAGTTGAAAGAATGGTTATTCCCATTCTATCTTGCTGTTCCTAAACATGTCAGAGACTAGGGCAGGCAAGGATAGTGTTGAATCCCTATGTCAGTGTCCCAATGCTGGCTGGGAAATTCTGGGAGTTGAAATCCACACATCTTAAAGACGCCAAGGTTAAGAAACACTGCCCTATGTGAAGATGTTTATTGGAGCTCAGCGGAGTGGTAAGTTTCTTGGGAGCGTTGGTTCTCGGTACTTTACAAAATAAAGAAATATACATGCATTCCTCCAACCACCATTTCAGAACCTAATGTAAGATCTTGGCCTTGTTGTTTGCTGTTTTCAGGGTGTTCATGTGCCACTTTCCTTCTGCACCAAATCCATTCATGACCAATCAAAAATAATGTACCGTATCCATGTATCACCACAAGTCGTCCTCTGTGGATACCCAACTGAAATGTAAGCTTTAAAGCACTGCATTTCTTTGGCTGAAGAGGCTGTAAGCAGTTGCCCGCTGCCTAGGGTTATAAGGAAAATGAAAGCACTGTTGGGTCTATGTGAACAGCATCACTGAAGGAACCATGGATTGTAGCAAAGACACACTGTAGAAAGCTAAGCTTCTGTACAGCTGACTCAGTATTGCCTATGTAGAACACAGGCTGAAGTACAGAAGCTGAATGCATCGCTTCTTCCCTTCTCCAGCTATGACAGAACAGTATAAATCAGTTGTATATGTGCTTTAGGTTCTCTCCCTTTCTCTGGATAAGGATAAGGAGAATCATGTCCTTAGATTATCTTCCCATGCAAATAATTTTGTATGGGATTCCCTCTTTTATTGTTGTGTTTCTGCAGAATTTTGACTCATTGGTCAACTTACTGAGATAACATTCTCAAACTTTTTTTTTTTTTTGGTAGATTATCTTTATAATGTCTTCTCCTTCTGGAAAGTTATGCACCTAACAGTTACTAACTTCCTTGAACACGGTGTATAAGAGTAATATGGCAGCTTTTGAGAGATGCACCTAGCAGTTACTGACTTCCTTGAACACGGTGTATAAGGGTAATACAGTAGCTTTTGAGAACTTAGACTATTGATTTTGCTTCCACGGATGGATGTGCTTGCAATGCCTGCTATTGCTTTCTTATGAAACATTTTAAGTGTTTCATAGTCTCCATGTTCTTTGTTTGCTGTTAGTAAAATAGTCTCCTACTGTTTCATGTTTGGAATAAAATAGCACTACAACACCAACATAATGCGTAGATACAGTTTCCTAGATGTAGTTCTTACTAGGTAAGTATGTTAGAGTTGAAGAAACCACATTTCATTTTAAATATTGTATCTATTTTTAAAATGCTAGGAGAGAATGATTGCTGGAATAGTACAGGTGCTTGGCTTTAATTGCAAAAAATAATGAAAATTGGAGCTTATGTCCTTGTTGAGCTAGATGAATATTAGTGAGGAAAGTCAGTCTTGACCATGAAATGCATAATAGCTATAGCTTTTTAAAGAATGCACATGCTTCTTAAAGTGAGGTAGGATTCTGTTTGTCAATATTAAATTATTAGAATGGAAGTGTAAAAGTGACTTGGAGATCATCTTGTCCAATCCCTTGCAGAAATCAGCTCTTAGTAACCTCATAGATAGACTTTCTCCATGACGCTCTGTCCCTAACCTGGTCCTTTAGGTCTTCCAACGGTGCATCCATCACCACTGTAACTGAGTCCATCCACCTTGCTGCTGGTCGCCCTCTTATTCTCTTACTTTTCACCTTTCCCAGCATTATTGATTTCTCCAGAGAACTAGGTTTTTGTACAGTGTGTCCAAAGTAAGATAATTTAGCCTGGCCATTTGTGCCTCGAGTGAGAATTCTGGGTTGATTTGTTTGACAATCCATTTTTTGTTTTCTTGGCTATCCATGGTACCTTTAGGAGTCTTCTCCAGCACTGAAGTTCAGAACTGTCAGTACTCATTCTTTTGATTCATTGATTTATTTTTTAAAAAATAAAAGACCCAACTAGAATTTGGTTGGGGAGGTATTATTGAGATTTGTCCCAACTTATTTTGTGGGAGCTTGGAAGGAATGTGGGAAATTCAGCTGGAGGCAGAGTCTGACCTGGTCACTTATCTGTACCTCCAACCTGGGCTCTAAATATCAGTTTTTCCCAGCCTGGTTCCCTCCTAAGGTAAAGGTAAAGGTACCCCCCGCACATTTGTGCAGTCGTGTCCGACTCTAGGGGCCGGTGCTCATCTCCGTTTGTTAGCCAAAGAGCCAGCGTTGTCCGAAGACGCTTCCGTGGTCATGTGGCCGCATGACACGCGCGGAACGCTGTTACCTACCCACCGAAGTGGTACCTATTAATCTACTTGCATTTGCATGCTTTCGAATTGCTAGGTTGGCAAGAGCTGGAGCTATTGCAGGAGCTCACTCTGCACGCAGGGCTAGGGATTCGAACCTCCGAACTTGCAATCTTCCGATCAACAAGCCTGGCGTCTTACCCGCTGAGCCACATTTCAGGAAATTTTGAAGCATCGGGGAACATTTCTTTTCAGGGGGAAACATGAACATTTGGTTGTAAAACAGTATATATTCTGTGTTTTTGTACCATTAAACATATATAAGCACACTTATTTTGTCAAATGTATTATATGTAACAGTTTGCGTAGACAATGCATATTTATATTTACTTCAAATTTATTTTTAAGTGTTCTCCTTTTCCGTTAAAAATAGAGCTACAACCTGTAGAACTCTAGGTTTTGTAGCATCTCTTCATTCCTGCTGATTGCAGAGAAGCAGGCAGGCCTAAATTTAATGTTGAAAACCGAAGATTGTAGCTCAGCAGAAGTATTTTGGTCTTCCAATGAATTAAACACACCCATAAATCACTTAATTTTGAGGTAAAAATAAGAAAACGGAAAAACCAAATCTCAAATCTCAGAATATACATTTTTGCCATTAAAGAAGGTTGTCTGTTTTTCTAAATCTGAAGAACTGGGAGGGGGAGGGCTATGCAAAACCCAGAGAGAAGGGCTTTGCAATGTGCAGGAGCCTTTAAGAAGCAGCTGCTATCTGTTGCAAGCCATTCCCAGCATGCTTGTGATTCATCCATCACTTCGCTTAATGGGAAGATATACTTTGCTCAGCCTCTAAACTTTTGCTTCTGATTATTTATTTTTTAACAATTTTAATATTTACCCGTATTAAGACAAGCTTTGCTACCGTTGTACTACTTTATTTCTTGAGGTATTTCCAAATACAGTATAGTTTTATGTCTCCTGAATATTAATCATGTTAGGTATCACTTAAAAAAATGAAAATAATATTTCCCTCAGTTTTTCAGGAAAAGAAAAAGAAAAGCCCATTAAAAAAGAGATTTTCTAGATTTTTCTTCCACCCTCTAATATCTGTGTACCCTTCAGACAGTTTTGGGTCACAGGACTTCCAGCAAGCATTGCCAAAATGGCAAGGAGTCCTGGAGGCTGTAGTTGAATGCATCTGAAGATCACTGAGTGAGAAAGGCTGGCCTGAATAATTCTGATGAGAATAACCAGTGCCTAATTCTTTCAAGTTGAGCGTAACCCTCAGGATCAAACAACTGAGAGAGGAACAGTTCTGATTCAACTTCCCTAACATTTGGTTCTGATTTGTGTGGACTGTACTATCACATGGTCAGTTTGGTTCCATTTCTGGATTGATGTACATCTGAAATCCTTCCAGAAGAGTAAGGGAACACTTAGTGACACCATTAAGGTACAATTAAATATGTCCATCTATTGATGCCAGTATTTGAGATGGTTCTACTGGTATGCCAGCATGTTTACTTTGTCCATGAAACTTAATGGGGCTTCCTGAAAATTAAGTCTTCCCCAAGATCATCTAAGGATTTTATTTTTTCTCACTTTTATGGCAGCCTTCCGCAAAATTGATCTTGGTTTTCATAGTATGCGTACTGTTTTTGATCTGGCCTATCCTAAAGTTAGGTGCACTGTGTTTTCAACCGTCAGGATAAACATTTCAGATAGTAAGATATCCTATTAATTTTGATTCAGTAAGCAGACTGAGCAAAAACAATTGCTGTACTGTCCATTGTAGTTAATGATAAAAATGTAGCTAATGGGTTTACAAGTAGACTTCTAGATATCCTGTTAAAAGTGGGTGGGTGGCTTTGAAGTTTTTTGGCTGTAATAATAACATTGCCTTTTGTTTATGGAACCTTAGAGGTTTTGTGACCAAATATCAGCTTGATCAAAGTAACACTGCCACTGCATTTATTTAAGCTTTGTGTCCATGTATTCTATCAAACAATGCATAAACTTTTTGCCAAAATAGATAAGGTGGGAGCAGAACAAGTTCGTTTAAAATAGAACACAAACATATGCAGCGTTCTCTCCAGATCCCATTAGCACAGTTCACATATTTTGGATGTTTTTATGCCTTGTCTGTTACTCCTTGTGACACATTCCCTGCTTATTGCCCATCTTTTCTTTTCAAACAAGTAAATTGCTATGTAACTTTGTTTTAAAAGAAATTCTGTGAGTTTAATCAGCTATTCGTAATGTTTGCAATTTTCTACTTTTGTGTACCGTTTCTTATCCAGACTGGTCGTTCTCTTTCTCTCAGTGTGCATTTTAGAGATGCATATATGATCTGGTCAAAGATTAAGAGTTTGATTTCTTGGATTAAGCATATGGAACTGGGCAATTTTTATTATCAGAAGTATGGAATAATGAAAATGACAGATCAAAAATAGGGATCCATTATTCCAGGGTTTAGCCTATCACTGTAAATTGCAGTCTTCTGGGCCAAATATGTTAAAAATGATCTTCTGTGTTCATTTAAATATGAGTAGAAATATGCATATTAGGGATTCTGATTTATCTAGGTCTTAATCAGAGATCTGAAGGTCTGAAAGAAAAAAACAAGGAAAATGTTTTATTCTGAACCCTTTTTCCTTTCCTTTTTCTTTTTTTCCAAAACTTGAAAATAAAAAGAATTAGGAAATGTTTCCTATTGTTTATTTTTTAATTATACATACAAATTAATAAGATGTAAAAGAGATTAATCTGAGATTAGAAATGCTCACACCAAATCAAGAAATGAACAAACATGTAAAAGCTTTTATCAATATAGGCAAACCATTTCAGGGGTTAAAAAAAGAAGAATCAGCATAAAAAGGAGTTGCTGACTGTGACAGTTCAGATCCAGAAAATGAGACATTAGGCAACATCACATTAGGCAAAATGCATATTCTGAAAATTCATTACCCCATCTCTTTTTATCAGCTTTTCTCTGAAAATTAAAATTTTCTCTTTGTTTGATACAGGGAAGGACAGACTTCTGAATAATTAAGTTTTTGTTTTATTCTCAGGTTGATAGGTTATTAGGTTTTTAGCATTAACTTTTTACCTGCTTGCTTTTTCTGACCAAGAAAAAATGAAGAAAAGCTGCATTCCTTAGAGTTCAGTAGCTTGTTGCTCCATTTGAAGCAAAAAAAAAAGTAAATTCAGTATATTGTATATATCTCAGTTCCCACCCCCTCCATTTATTCCATTGCTTCAAGTTTACTGGATTATTTTATCTCTATCCTGGGTCATGTAGAGAGTTCTCTATGTATTCAAGACAATAGCTGGAAAACCCTGGCAGTGTGGCCAGGTTTGGTGAGGATCTGGAAGATACAGATGGAGACACAATGATATTGGCATCATGGCTCCACCATTCTTCCTCAGGAATAAATTTCCCGTTCCAGCTGAACACCTTGGCAAGGCTTATTTCCAAACTAGATCAAAAATCACTCAAAAGAATCAAGCTGTAATTCCCAGTAAATCAAAAGTCCTTGTGATTCTCTATTCGTAGAGATGGCAGCAACCTCTAGTGCTGAAATTCATATGCATATATTATCTCATGCTGTAGGTATGACAAGCAACTTGGCATGCTACACATTTTGAATAAAACCTTATTCCATTTTTTTCCTTTGGCGAATTCAAATATTTTTTTCAGGTTGAAAAAGAAGAAGTGGGTAATGTGTTTCCCCTGCATTTCCTCCTCCTCCTCCTCCTCCTCCTCCTCCTCCTCCTCCTCCTCCTCCTGCTGCTGCTGCTGCTGCTGCTGCTGCTGCTGCTGCTGCTGCTGCAGGGGCCTCACCTTGAAGTAATTGCTATTTCAATATTTATTGGATATGGAAGGGCACTAATTTTCATGCATGTCCATTGTCTAAAGCGACTTAATTTGCCATCTTATTCAGGCCTGGTGAAAGCAACGAGCCTAGTACTGGGTTCAGCAGTGTGGCACCACAAATTCTGCCCCTTTAGGGCATATCTACAATGTTGTGATGTAGGTACTTAGGAAAGGGTAGGGCTTACTGTGAGGGAATGAAGCTGGGGTTGCTGTCTGCATTTGGGAAAAGCAGCTGCAGCCAGGAAGAAATGCTTCCCATCCCCACTTCCCCAAGGATAGGCTCAGCTCATCCCTTCTCCCAAAGGGCAGTAAAAGTTGACAGCCCCAGAAACTTGAGAGGGCTCATTCATTCATTCATTCATTCATTCCCCACCCACAGTTTACTCACAAGCATCCACAGTTTACTCACAAGGCATTCCAGGTGTCAGGCTAATTGAGCCACACCCTGGCATTTTTAGGAGCGCGCTGAGGTCCATAGGCAGCCTCACCCCACCCAGGCCCTTATCCTTCAAAAGCATGCGTGTATAGGAGAGAAAAAGAAGACAACAAGCAGAGGAGGAAGCAGGCAGCAGCATCCGGAATGTACGACTATTACAGGCAAGCCAGAGGGCTATCAGTCAATGGCCAGGACCACAAGCTGCGGTAAGCAGCCCACTGTGGTGCGACTCCTGCCTGGGGCTTGGCCTGGAGCTCAGCAGCCACCAGAAGAGGAGCAGCCACGTTGAGGGAGGCAATGGTTGAATGCTTTACAAACGTTAAGACTTTTATTTGTTATAAGGACTAACCGTCAAAAGCTTATTTACATGGCAACATCAACTTGCAAAGCCTAGGAGGGTGGAGTTAACCCAGGGCAACAGGAAAGGTGTGTGCTGCAATAAAGTATTTTGTACTGAGATGTGTCCAGTCCTTGGAAAACAAAGAACCCTCACACTTACATTGCAATGCTGCTAGTTTCACTATGAAACATGGGCACCGCTGGTTGGATTGATGGCACTGGCTTTGATGTTCTTCTCTTAATGGTGGCATTGCCATCAAACTGAACTTTGGGTGCACTAACTAGAATACAGCAGGTAGCAGGCACTGGGGAAACAGCTCCCATAAAGAATCTTATCCAAAGTCCTTCTGGGCTATAGCTTGAGCTTGATCCCATATGTGTTTATTTGGAGATAAATCAGTTAACTTGTCAATAATCATATATGTTGGGATGAGACATCAGCTGGAAGGTTCTTAGATCAAAGCTCTCCCCCCATGGCCACTAAGCTATACTATCCAGTGGAGAGCAATTATTGCATTTGAAAGAATAGCCCAATGACTGGCAAGGGTGACACATGCAGTCAAAATTAAGGGCTACTTGTTACAATATTTTGACATATAAGTGCTTCTGTGTTGAAAACAACATGCTAGCCTGGCAATGCATAATTGGTCCATTGGATACTCAAGTAGGCTCGCTATTAGAGCCTACCTTGTGGCAGTAAGGGCGAAACGTGGTTATTTCTCTGCTCTTATTGCGTCCGCAGATTGTCGCCTGGCGGCCCTATTTCAAATGACCCGGTCCCTCCTTGGAGTAATACCGGGTTCCACCTACAGGGTCGCTGCAAGGAATATGCTGCGCATCTAGCGGATAAAGTCACTCGCATTTGCTCTATGTTGGACTCCAGCTTTATGGCAGCACCAGTGGAGGCTACGGGGGCTAAGTCTTGCATGGTTATCTGGGGGGAGTTTGATCCTGTTGCACCTGAGGAACTGGACAGGGCCCTTGCAGCTGCTAGTTCAGTATTAGATCCGTGTCCCTCCTGGCTGGTCAAGGCTGCCCAGGAGAAAGTGCGTAATTGGGTCTGAGCAGTGGTTAATAATTCCTTGAGGGAGGGTGGTTGTGGTTCCATCAGCTCTTGAGGTGGTGGTGCGCCCTCTCCTCAAGGAGTCATTGCTCGATCCAACCAGTCTGGATAGTTTTCGTCCAGTCTCCAACCGCCTGAGTGATGCCGTGGGTGTCCTGTCCCAGTGCCTGGAGGCTGTAAGGGCCTGGATGGGGTGCAATGGGCTTCAACTCAACCCAACAAGACCAAGTGGCTTTGGGTATGTGGGCCTTCCGGTGACAAGGTTTTTCCATCGTTGGTCCTGGATGGTGTTGCACTGCCCCAGACGGACCTAGTGCGCAATCGGGGGGTCCTCGTAGACTCACGGCTCCTGCTTGAAGAGCAGGTGGCAGCCGTAGCTAGGAGGGCCTTCGCACACCTTCGGGTTGTGCGCCAGTTGCACCCATTCCTGGACCGAGAGGCTTTGCTTAGTCACTCATGCCCTTGTGACCTCCCGTCTGGACTACTGCAATGCACTCTACATGGGGCTGCCCTTGAAGAGCATTCGGAAGTTTCAACTGGTACAGAATGCGGCTGCACGGGTAGTAAATGGTGTCGGATATTCAACACATAACACCACTATTACATGAGCTGCATTGGTTGCCAGTGTGCTTCCAGGTGCAATTCAAGGTGCTGGTTGTCACCTTTAAAGCCCTTCATGGCTTGGGACTGGGTTACCTAAGGGACCGTCTTCTCCCAGTTGTTTCTACCTGTCCAATTCGGTCTGGTAGGTTGGGTATGCTATGGGTCCCGTCAGCCAAGGAATGTCGGTTGGCAGGGACTAGAAGGCGTGCCGTCTCTGCCATAGCACCTGCCCTCTGGAATATTCTCACTTCAGAGATCAGGATGTCCCCGACCCTATTGGCCTTTCGTAAGGCCATGAAGAGCTGGTTATGTGCCCGGGCCTGGGGCCCCGAGCGTGTTAATGGCTCCGTTTCTTGGCTATATTAACATCCATGCATTGCTTACTTGGCGGCCCTGTATATTTATTTTGTACTTTTAATTGTTTTAATTATTTCAACTGTTTTATAATTTTTATGATTGTAAGCCGCCCAGAGTCACTTGTTGAGATGGGCGGCTATAGAAATTAAATAAATAAATGTTCATGGTTGAGAGACATACTGTATGTACTTCTCTCTCTCTTCTCCCCTTCCTGGGTCAAGATGAATTAAAATACATATATAGTAAGTAGTTTTTTTAGAAAACCATTCCATTCCTGAAATAGGATATAATAAATTTCATTACAAACAGATGTTACACAGAATTATTAGTGTCTTAAAACAAATGTATTATGAAATGATGCCAATTATTTTTAAGCAATATTAATGTTACTTTTTTTCCCTTTTTTTACAGCTGTATGGGGAAATGTACTCAACATGAGGTAATATTATACGCTTCTCTTGTACATCTATATAGGTATAGAGTAATAATTTTTCTTTCAAAATGAAAGGAAATATCTCTTCTCTCAGCCTTGCTGCTTATTGCTAGAGAGAAAGAGGGGGAAGTGGTAGCTAGTGTAATCCATTTCTATGATGGAAGAGGTCACCTTTGATCACAAATTTGTGGATGAGCTGAATATAAGTATCACTTACCCTTTTTAAAAGGGCTGAACATTTCCATCAAGTACAGGATGTGGTATTCCACATTTAAAGCAGGGAAGATATTCCATCCAGAATTATTCTGCTGGCTACATACCACATTTCCTTAATGTGAGAGATGTTGGGTCTTTCAGAAGGAGAACAAGATGAAGAAGAAAAATGGAACTGGAAAACTTACATTAATCTGTTCCAACCAAATTAGTATTCCTGCTGTCTATGAAGGTTCTCAGTCATCCAGGTGGAATTGTCTGTAGCTTGAATCATGTCAACTGGATTTCTATTTTCTCAGTGGAAATGTTTCGCTCCTTATCCAAGGAGCTTCTTCAGTCTGAGCAAAGTTGGTAAGGGAATCCTAAAATTTGGTATTTTTATATTTATATAAATTTTATTAAATTAATAAATTATTAATAAATTATATATTTATTAAATTATATTTATTTATTTATTATTTATAAATAATATATTATTTATAAATAATATTATAAATATAATAAAATAATTTATTATAAATTATTTATTTATTAAATTAAAAAAAATAAATTTATATAAATTAATAAAATTTATTAAATTATATAAATATATTTATATAAATATTTATATTTATAGGGAATTTTAGGATTCCCTTACCAACTTTGCTCAGACTGAAGAAGCTCCTTGAATAAGGAGCGAAACATTTCCACTGAGAAAATAGAAATCCAGTTGACATGATTCAAGCTACAGATAGTATTCCTGCTGTTTAATTTCTCATTCTTTTACAAACTTTCCAGCTATTAATTCCTCATACTTTTACAAACCTTCTTATATTTTTCCTTGCCCCAAACCATTATTGTACTCTCCCTTCTGCTGCAAAAGCTTGCTGGAAAAAAATGGACAAATGCATACCATAATACACATTCTTATTCCTTTTCCATAATTGTAAAGTTGTAACATTTCAGGAAATTTTGAGCCCATAGATAATGTTGGGAATGTATGCTCCATTTGCTGTTTGCCATCATAAGACTGGAATATTTTAAATATATTTTATAAATTATAATATATTAAAGCAGTAAAAATATACATTAAATTGCCCTTTCTGTCCACTTGTTTATTTTTTGTTCTTAAGAACCATGAAGCATAGGGCTCTGCAGCACTTCTGATCCTAAGGTAGAAGCAAGCTTCAGTATATGTGGGGACATTCATGAAGCACCTCTGCAAATCCTTTAAGCAGCTGCATCTTTTCAGAGATTTTCAGAGATTCCACAATTATCCTACAATGTTTTCTGAGGAAAAAAAGCATTTGCTTTGGAATTTGAAGCATGGCACAACCCCGTGGGATATAACATTTCCCTAATATTAAGCATGGGATAGACATTTATTTTGTGGAAGAGTTTCCTTGATTCATGGATTCTAGTTTGTGGATTTCTATGCCTCCTTTGACATGTAGGACAACACTGTCCACATTATGGATACTTCCATAGCCTTTCCATACAGCTTGGACAGAGTCCCAAGATGACTCTATCCTATTGGTTAGCTGCAATCCACCAGATTTCTAGAGCACTTGTGTCTATGTTCTCTTACATCTTTCAGAGGATATTGCCTACAAATCTTCAAATTATGCCCTTTAAATAAGTGAAACCTCACTCTGAGATACATTTCAGAGCAAATATTTTGTAGGAGAATTTTTTAAGTGTTCCACACAAAACATATAAGAAAAGGCCCTTGGAGAAGGAATAAATCATTTTGCCTTGTTTTATTCCAGGCCCTCATGTTTCTCAATATTCTGGAATTCTCCCTGAGTATGTTTGAGAAAGTCGGTTCAGGTGAAAAGTGGTGACAAGCGAAAAAAAAGGCACTTAGCGAACTTTGTGACATCGTGTATTCTTAACCCTAGTTCAAATTTAGTAGTCTAATCCTAGAATCAGCCTTTTTATAGGGCAGGGTCCATCACATGAATTGGTGCTATGTCTCAAGTACCCTCAAATGTGTTTTTTGGGGGGTTTAAATTAAAAAAAATAAGTGAAAGAAAATTAAAAATAAATAAAAATTGCTCGTGTGAGAGCACATATCTCACAAGATTTTAATCATTTTTATTTTTACACTTTTCCATTTTTTAAAAAAGTATTTTTTTCCCTACTTTTGGAATTCAGTGGGCATCATCTAAGAATTTTGCCGTGGTTTCCTGAAGAGAAAGATTGGTTTCCTGAAAGACAATGGTGATGGTGGTTCATTTCCTCAAAATCTGAGGGAAAATAAGCTTCTTGCCTTAATATTCCAGCTGAAGCATTTATATATTTGATATTCGTCTTAAGACTTGTCTTTTCTGGCCCTTAGCTAATTTTTTCCTTACTGATTTCCACAAAATCAGTAAGAGATTGCGTTAGCTGCCAGGAAAATACAAATAACAAATGGCAGTGTTTGGTTTTGACCCTGACAATGCTACAAACTTTTTTTTTGTTAATGCTTACTGGATAGTTTTATGGAAAGGCAACTTTTAACTTCCAGTACTGTCCTTATTCTGAAAACAAAGTTACTGAAATTATCTGGCAGTCTTGGCCAAGTTCTGCAGGAAAAGAATTACGTGTTTGATTTGTAATATTGTTGACAAAACCTTTTGCAGGGGAGGAGTTGTGACCATATACCTCAAGTGAAAAACAGCCCTATTTTGCTTGCAAGACCCCCTTGCAGAAGTAAAAGAGCTAAATAAATAAAAGCTGATCAGGCTTTTATTTCTGTTTATACGATTTGAAACTAACTAAGTAAAGCCATTTGGGATGCTTAAAAACGATATACTGAACTGTTACTAATTACCACATATAGGTTTTGAGGTTTCACCACAAACCTTTCTATTTGCAGAATTCCTTTTATGTGAATAATTTTAAAGAAAGATAATTTGAACTCTGTGTCATTAAGCCAATTGCACAAGATCATCTTTGGAAGCTCAGCAGGGAAAGGATTCCAAGGAAAGGATTCATCCAAAGATAGAAATTGTGTTTCAGGATATTGTCTTCTCCATGTATTTAATGCATGGCCCTTCAGGAGACCAATCATTTTCCTTTTAACAGGTTGGCAAGGCAGAAAATCATGTTCCAAGCAATAGTGGAGTATTTTTATGCTGAAGCTGCTGCTGAAGGAATAAAAAGTGTATAAAGAAGTGCTTTTGAAAAAAGCATATAAAGAAGTGCTTTGAATAATACCTAACAGATTTATCCAAGGGCATATTAGCTATTTCATAAGTAGTCTTCTGCACCAGTGTATACCTCTGACCTTCTTTGCCTGCTCCAGCTGGAAATGAAATATGTAACTGACTCTTAATAAGTCAATAAATAGCTCACACACAATCTCTTCTTAATTAAAATTTATTCTGTTCTTTCTCCAGTTAGCTCAGGAAATGATAGATATTTATTTATTATTTGAATTTATCCCCGCCCATCTCTACCATGGTAGACTCTGGGCGGTTTACAATCAGAATATATAAAAAGTTTAAAAGACTATACATTTAAAAGCTACTATAAAAATAAAAAATCCAAATCCAAGAGATGGTATGTTCTTAAAAGGAGGATATTACTAAGCTAACCACCCCCAGGAGGAACTATCAGTTCCTTCATTCCAGGCAAGGCAGCAGAACCAGGTCTTTAAGGACTTCCTGAAGGCTAGGAGCGAGGGCGCCCGTCTCGTCTCAGGGGGCAAGTTATTCCATAGGGCGGATGCTATTGCAGGGAAGGCACGCCTCCTAGACCCCGCCAGATGGAATTCTTTTGATGATGGGATCCGAAGCATGCCCTCCCTGCATGATCGGGTGGGGCGGGTAGATGTGATCGGGATAAGACGGTCCCTCAGATACCCTGTCCCATGCCATGTAGGGCTTTAAAGGTGATAACCAACACCTTGAATTGAATCCGGAAGCAAACTGGCACCCAATGCAGCTCACGGAGTAGCGGTGTTACATGTGCTGATCTTATAGCACCCAGAACTACCCGTGCAGCCACATTCTGAACCAGCTGAAGCTTCCGGATACTCTTCAAGGGTAGCCCCATGTAGAGCGCGTTGCAGTAATCTATATGGGAGATGACAAGGGCATGAGTGACTGTTCGGAGGGCCTCCTGATCAAGGAATATCCTGGATATCCTGATTTTATCCTCACAACAGTCCTCTGAAGAAGTCTAGGTTATGGGAGAACCCCTCTCTCTTCCCTCACTGAGGTTCACACTGCCTGAACCATAGTCTCTCCCCTCTTGGTGCAATGTTTTATCTGCTACATCACACTAGCTCTCAGACTGAGCTCTGAAAATGTGAAGGAAGAAGCTTGTTCAGCCTAGTTGAGTATTGTCCTACTCCTGAAACTGTTCAGTCAATCTCTGTGAATCTTCCATGCTCCTTTGACATCACAATGTTCATGTAGACCATATGTGTCTGTTATTTCTGCATTTTGTGAGTTACTTTTAGCACTTATTACATATAAAACCTATCATTCTCACTAAGGCACAGTTGATTTGCTTCGTTATATCCACAGAATCTTACTTACCATCTGCAAAAATAACACATGTAAGTAAATTGTCAGTTACATTTAGAGGCTACTGTCCTGTAAGAAGAAATATTATCCTCATTATGGAATACTTTGAAGCACAAAATTAAAATTCTGTCCCTAAAATTAATATTTAAAAAAGGAGCTCATTGAAATCTAGTGCTTTTTATTCACCGATAAATTCTTGTCTGCAAAGTTAGTTTTGCTTGCGGTGTACTCAGTGTTCACTTTTTATGAAATGTATAGAAAATTGTGCTGAAAATTACTATATAAAATGCTTCTTCATTAAAGAAAAAAAGCAGAGCAGAATACTATCTATTGTCAATGGAAATTCAGTTTGGATTACTTTGGCAATAAAAATAAATGTTTATTGGTGCTAATTTTGTAGAAACAGTGTAGCCTAAAGTAAGCTGGAAGTATGTACTGTAGTAAGGCTGCTTGTATTAAAATTTGTTACTTCTAATATTACATTCAACTGTGGACATGATTTTCCCTAGCCAATCTTATTAAAGATAATTTTAAACTAAAGATTTTAGTTTACTACTTTGACCCAGTGCTCAAATGGGCACCACAGCTTCCTAAGTGAATTTCTAAGTAAGTCAGAATTAACTGACTATAGCAGTTATCTTTTCAGTGGGATTCATAAATGTTGCTTTCTGATTTGGTAATATATTTGATTATAGTTCTGTTTGTCCTGTGATCAGAATAGTCAAAATAGGTATCTTTGAAAGATAAAACTATAGTGAAGTGTTATGTAATGCTGTGTTCAACGTCTACTGTGACAGTGGGACCAATTTTTAAACCCATTTCCATTGTGACTTAGTCATGGTTAAACTTTAAATCATTTTATGATTATGTAGATATTATGACTATGTTGATATTAGACATAATTCTGAGAACAGAACATCAGAGTTAAGAATCATGTGTTTTCTAAATTCTGAAGACAGCATAGCTGAGCCTCTTGTGAATTTCCTGTTTGGGAACGTTTTTAAGTCTCTTGTGAATTTCCTGCTTGTGAGTTTTTAAGAGATATGTATTTGGCCATTGTGAGGAAGCTAGGCTAGGAGTGAAAAATAGATATTCCTAACATGCCTATGTGGTGCCTGCCCCTTCAGATTTAAATAAATAAAATTTAAAAGCTTCAAAATGGCTTAAATCTGGCATGTTCCCTGTATTTTCACTTGCAATTACTTGACATCTCAGCCATTTTTAATTTTTGATGCCTAACACATTGTGTAAAATTGCACAGTGGATCCTGTGAGAGACTAAGGTTTTAGACTTGGACCCAAATTCACATCCCTGTTTTTCTGATGACTTTTTTTTTGGGGGGTGCTTTCAAGTCAGTGTTGACTCCTGGCGACTGCCTGGACTAGCCCCTGCAGTTTTCTTGGCAAGATTTCGGAAGATTTCGGAACTCCCATAGAAATAACCTTGAGTTCCTGGAGGAAAGGCAGCAAATAAATAAATAATAGTTGCTGACCTCTGAACTTTATCAGCATAAATTATGGTGACTTGTCATGTCTGAACCCAGGCAAACTGTGGTCACTGTTAACAGCTGGTGGGATGACAAGTGGCTTCTTTTTAAAAGAACATTAGAACACAGACATTAACATACATTCATTTTTTACAGCACAACCATTGTGGCCTTGCATGTTTAAAGTGCTATTTTCTTTCTTTGGCTTCCTACCCAGCAGGTCTATCCAGGATAATGGGGATCAAAAAGTAGAAAATAAAATCGAAGAGGTCAGTAGACTATGTTCTCTCTTTTTTTTTCTTTCCCCACTCCCTTTTAATATTTTGCTTTGCACTAATAAATAAATTATCTGCTTTATTCCCTTAATACTTCCTCTTGAATTGAACAGGATGCTTTTCATTTCTTATGCTTGCAAAAGTATCCCTAGGAGTTGGTAAAAAAAAAAGTCAAGATGACTACAACGGTGCAATCAAAGTGACACACATAAAAACCAGGTGGAGTTTCAAATACACCATTGCAGCTGCCATCTTGATTTTTTTTACCACATCCTGCGGGCACCCCTTCTACTTGAAAACTCGCAGAAACTCTCAAAACCTTCAGCTCCACCCCTGTAGACTGCTTTTCCAGGCTTCTCATTTGTCCGTTGGGGGTTGGCGTTGGGGGAGGATGGTTTTACAGAGTGTGCTTGTCTTAATAATGTCCCCATATCTTAGGATGGTTACCAACATGTACGTCAATTCTTAAAAATATAATGCATACTTATATGCAACACAAATAATCATCTACTGATCTTCAGGCCAATTTTCTTTGTGCATTCTCGTAGTGTATGCATCAGCAACAGAATAGATCGTTTTGATTTCATATTAATGGTTTGTCCTTGGTATTCTTAATTTTAAAGATGCTTTACTGTTGCTAAAATGCAAATGGGTTGGATCAAGACTTCAATAATTTTGTTGAAATCACTGGGGTTTATTTTACTGACATCAGTAACTTAAGTCATCAGTAACTTAAGTCCCAGTGATTGCATTTGATCTGTTCTAAGTATAGGTAAGTTTGGAGCCATCCCAGTATTTTCCAGGTCGTGTGTGTGTGTGTGTGTGTGTGTGTGTGTGTAAACAGTGGAACATATGCTTGAATAGTACAAATAGGTAATTACTGTTTATAATGTAAAATAGTATAACTTGTAAAAAGAGAGCCAGTTTGGTCTAGTGGTTAAGGTGGCCAGTTTGGTCTAGTGGTTAAGGTGCTGGGCTAGAAACCAGGAGTCTGTGAGTTCTAGTCCCGCCTTAGGTGTGAAAGCCAGCTGGGTGACCTTGGGCCGGTCTCTCTCTCTCAGCCCAACTCACCTCACAGGGTTGTTGTTGTTGGGAAAATAGGAGGAAGGAGTATTAGGTATGTTCCCCGCCTTGAGTTATTTATAAAAATAATAAAGGCGGGATAAATAAATAAATAAACAAACCCATTCTGAGTGTGTGACTGAAACATAAATGAATGAATTCTAGCCATTTGCTATAGGAAGGATTGTATTCATGCTTCCTATGCAATTGAAACAGGGCCCTCAGTTGCTCCCAGCGAACTCCTCAGTTCTCTTTCACAGGGTTGAAGGAGTCTTTGGAGGAGATTTGGGGATGTAGAGGGCATGAAAAGTGCAAGGGGAAGTCCACTCAAGATAATGCTGAGTATATCCAGGGGTGTGCTGAAGGGAGCTCAGTTTTGTGAGATTTAGGTTTTTTAAAACATGGTTTGATAGAATTTAACATTGTTTCGCTACCTTCCATGGTTGTAATGTAGTGGAAGGGAGTGTCAAAGAAGAAGGTGTTCACAGCGACTTTCTCTCCGGACAAGGAATGACAAAAGGTTGCAGTTTGCGGTGATGGGTGGGAGAGTATTTAAGGAAGACCTGAAAGAGGGCAGGCTTACCATTTATCAGTTGCTATTAATCACTTGCATCTCTGTGCAATAACTTGATTAGTTCCAGATGAAGAGCAGAAAAGAAGTGAGAGAAATTGGATGTTTTCTATGCTGGTCTATGACTGTAATAAAGATTTGATTTGGTTTGATGTTTTTTGGGTTTGGGCCATGACCTTTCTTTCCACCACTACTTCTGCCCTTTGTAACTGGAGAGAATCTTATTGAGAGATGTTATTAAGACTCCGTCAACTATATCCCTGAAATATTTAAAATGGCTTATAATGCCTCCATTTTATACAATTTGTCATTTTTAATGGAGAAGATATTTATACAAAATTAAAATTAACTTTTAACTTTCTTTTAGGTTGTTGCACCTTTAAGGGAAAAGATCCGAGAATTAGAGAAAAGGTATGTCGATTTGTGCTTTCAGTAGATCATCTTTTGTCTTATTTTGAGTTAAGACAAGGAGCTTAAGTCAAAATATTTGGTCAGAGTGACATCTTTCAGTACTGAAGGGATGCCTGTTTGCATTAAATGCTACTGTCTTCTAATGGTGGTATTAAGTACAGGTAGTCCTCAGTTAACGACTGCCTCGTTCAGCGACCATTCAAACTTTAACAGGAGCACTGAAAAAGTAGTTATACAACCAGTCCTCAAACTTATAGCCATCGCACCGTCCCCACAGTCATGTGATCACAATTCGGGTGCTTGGCAACCAGCGTGAATTTACAGCGGTCACAACGCCCCATAGTCACGTGATTGCCATTTCACTCTTCACAGCCAGCTTCTGACAAGCAAAGTTAATGGAATTCACAAGTTGCAGTCACATGACGTTGCACTTAATGACTGGGTGATTCACTTAATAACTGCAGCAGAACTGATGTTGTAAATCAGGCACAGTTTTGTGATGTTTCACTTAACAACCGTGACTCTTAGTGAGGACTACCTGTATTGGGAATTATTTCTCTCAGGGAACTCTATAAGGGCTTGATTGATTTTCTGCGGTGCTCTAGATAATAACATATCTTAGTAGCAGAAAATAGTAGCAACCCATCAGTTGATGGTTTATCAAACAAAACACATAATCCTGTAGAAATTTATTCTAAAGTTCTGCTGTGTTCAGTGGGATTTACACCTCAAGTAAGTGTAAATAGATTTACAGTCTAAAATACAAGATTCTCCTCTGAAGGACATGGATCTAGAGTTGAATATGACAGCATAACAATGCTAAAAGGAGGAAGGTAGAACTAAACTAAATACCATAATACCCTCCCTAATTCGCCGGATTGGATTTTATATTTATATTTTTATGTTACATTGTATTTATATTGTATTTTAATCTTGTTTTTATTGTAAGCCGTCCAGAGTCCCCCATTGGGGGAGTTGTGCGGTCATATAAATATGAGTAATAAATAAATAAATAAATAAATAAATAAATAAATAAATAAATAAGTCAGTACATAATGTTTTCCATATATATTAATATTTGGAGTTTATTTTGAAAGTAAATGTAAGGATTTGGTATACAGTAACCTTCAACAACAAACATTGATTGACCATATCTGGCATGTTGCTACAAATCTCTGGAAATATCTGACAGTCAACCTATACACAACGCCCGGTTTGTGGACAACCCATAGTTAAGAACGGAGCCTATTGTAGCAAAATTCGAGTTAAACACACAATGATTCAAGCTAAATACACAATGGTTTGAGTTAATTACACAATACTGCTTATACAGTATTATATAAAAATACTGTTCCGGCTTACATACAATTTCGACTTAAGGACAGACCTTGGGAACGGAACTAATTCTTAAATTGGGGAACTACCTGTAATAGCATGCAGTATATTTTGTTCTAAATTCCATTGATCAAAGATTTTCTTAGAAGGCACCTATTCCAAATTGAATGCAGAAATATAAATGGAGGCTTTGATATTAGATTCCAAACATTTAAAAACATTTTTTGTTTGTTTTCTTTAGAGATACTTTGGCTGCATAGGACTGAAAACAAATTATTGCAGTTATTTCAATTCTGAACTTATTTTAATTAGGAAGTCATAATTAAATACTAAAAACTCACAATTTTTTCCGTCACTGCATATTTATGTTTATGACAACATATAGAACCATATACTATTGTAAGCTGCTGGTACATTTTTGCACCAAAACAGCATTTCTTTCTTTATTTTCATCCATTAAGAAAGAGAGAAGCTGCAAAGGAAGCGTGTATTGTAAACGAATATTACCTAGCAATTCAAGCAGCGATTCTCAAATATATTATATAAGATAGATATTACAGAATTCTAAAAACTGTCTCGTATTTTGAAAAACCAAGTTGGTGTCTCAGTAAGTATTTAGTAGGCAGAGTTCCAGAGGGATACTTCAGATCTAAATATGAAGTACCATCTTTTGCTGTCTGTTCTCTCCCTCCATTTCAAAGTTGATGCATGACATTGTACTGGCAATTTTTTCCCATGCTGAAATCAATAATGTCTATAAGTGTAGTCGGATGGAAAATCTCTCTGCTCCAGTCTTAGGAACATCCAGACATAATATTCTCTACACCTTCTTGGAGAGATGATTGTACCTAATTTTTATTACTGGAATTGCTTCTTTCTGAAAATGGGATCTCTAAATAGTCCTTATAGTGAATGAATTATAAATATGGAGTAAATCAAGTGTAAGATAATGAATCTCTCAGAAGCTGTGATGCTAATGATGTTCTGATCTGTCAGAATATTTATTCAGAATATCACCTCTGTTTTCTTTCCAAACATCAGTATTGAGCTGCAGAGCTAATAAGAACTTTCAAGTATTTCTCCCAGTATACTGATAAATGACTTTCCATATGTGCTGTAAATGTATGATCTTATTATTCCATACTCTACTACAAAGCAAGGATGTATTAAATTATTTTTGGTGTCTCTTGTCAGTGTCCCTGTAGTTTCTGCACAAGGCAGGTACGCTAGTTTTAATATATGTGAGTCTCCTGAGATTGGCTGTGGATGGCTAAAGTATATGCAACCCTGTTAATAAATTTCAGAACACAGCCTGAACATGTTCTTGAGATCCAGGTTTGGGTCAATTCATGCATCACCAGAGACCTCTGGGGCTTCTTCCATGCTACTTTAACAATGTCTGGATGGCAGAAGTATGTGAGGAGGGTCAGGGCTCCTTTCCATCTCTATAATGGAACAAGTCAAGGAATTAGTGGCAATGAATGATTTCTGTAGAGCAGGGCTTTCCAAAGTTTTCCCGCAGCGACACACCATCGGCGGCGCACAAAAACCCGGAAGCGCTGCCGCCGCTTTCAATTTTTGCACACCGCTGCGGCACTTTCAGATTTTTGTGCGCTGCTGCAGTGGCGGCAGCGGTGTCCTTGCGTGCCGTGCCAAAACCCAGAAGTGCTGATGGCCCACCGCCGTGTGCGCAGTTGCGTGCAGCAGTGCGCCATCAGCGCTTCCAGGTTTTGACGTGACACACCTGGGCCCCGCAGGCGACACACTTTTGTGTTGTGGCACACAGTTTGGAAAGCTGTGCTGTAGAGAATGTTCAAGCCAGAAGTATCCATCACAAAGAAGTCCTGTTTAATTCCAAGGCTCCATTGTTTTAAATAGATCTTCTGATATAGAAGAATATTGGATTGGAGTGGCCTAGAAATCTCATAAATAAAAATAAGTAAACACTGGCAGGGTGTGGGAAGAGGACCAGTGACTCTACCAAATGACCAAGGAAGTATTGACTCTTTTTTTTCTCTTGTGAAATGCCACAATCGCTTACAGGCAGATTTCTTTTGCTGTAGTGAGTATTTTTTATCCTCCAAAATGAATTGCAGCAGTCCTGGAAGAAAGCTCTTCCTCTTACATACTTTCAGAGATATTTTGAACCATTAAAAGTATCAGGGATCGTTTTTGGGACCATTAAATATAACTCTCCTTCTTAAACAGTTTATTAATAAGTCTGAAATAAAGGATTTCATAATCCAGATTTTTTTAAAAAAAATCCAGTTTTGGGGGGAAAGCAACAAAGTGCTTTAAGATGAGAAAAACTAATATTTAATGAACCTTACAGTGCTTACAACCTTTAGTAATGTGCATATTTATATATTGTTTCAATGTTTCTGTTTTGAAATGCTTCATAGTTTTACTCAGAAGTACCCACCAGTGAAGTTCTTATCTGAAAAGGACCGTAAAAGAATTTTGGTAAGTTCAGCACTTGTTTGAGACTGATCAGATATTCTCAGTTTTAGCATAAAATTAATGAAAACAAAGTTGAAAGTGGGGCCCAAACAGAAAAGGAAAGAGACAGAATAACCTTACTTCATGAAAAATTGTACAGAGATCCAAGTCAATCTTTTCCTGTGCCTATGCAGGCTTGCATGAGTAGGGCAGTTTAGTGGTGGAATGAGCAACTGTTTATTTCCATTTTGGTTCCTTTGTTGAGAATCCAACCCAGGCTATCCCACTGACCTCATTGCTCTTTCCAATGGAATGCAAGTTAACTATACTGGTTCCACAATTTCTATGGTTTGCTCCAGTTCAGAGAAGAGGCAATGTATGGAGAGACTTTGGATCCTGCAGATCCAAGCTTGCTTCCAGAAACTTCCCATTTGCCCTTTCCTGGGTCAAAAGACTAATGTTGGAGATACTGAGAGGGACGTGGTTTTTCAGCTTCTTCCCTAATTGGATTTTAATTTTGACATAATTTTGTTTTTGTTTAAAGATCTTTTTGTTTTGAAAGATAATAATAAAGAGATTGGTCTTTGATTAATATTGTCGAATAAAAGGGGAATTGATTGAGTCATGCCTCAATTGATATTCCAGGAAGTTGGGAACCCCTTGGAAGCTGCTCTTTGTAATCTTAAAAGAGAAACCAGTGATCATAAATAAAAATCCCATAGTGAATTAGTCATAAGTCACTCATGCCCTTGTTATCTCCCATATAGACTACTGTAATGCGCTCTACATGGGGCTACCCTTGAAGAGTATCCGGAAGCTTCAGCTGGTCCAGAATGCAGCTGCACAGGCCATTGCTGGTGCCCCTAGATCGGTACATATAACACCGTTGTTACGTGAGCTGCATTGGGTACCAGTTTGCTTCCGGGTCCAATTCAAGGTGTTGGTTATCACCTTTAAAGCCCTACATGGCATGGGGCCAGGTTACCTGAGGGATCGCCTCGTCCCCAATATATCCACCCGTCCCACCCGATCATGCAGAGAGGGCATGCTACGGATCCCATCTTTAAGAGAGTTCCATCTGGCGGGGTCCAGGAGGCGTGCCTTCTCTGCAGTAGCTCCCACCCTGTGGAACAACTTGTCCCGGAGGTGAGATTAGACCCTTTGCTCCTGACCTTCCGGAAGAACCTGAAAACCTGGCTCTGCCGCCTTGCTTGGGACCAAGGAAGGAATAGTCACTCTTGGGGGTGGCTAATACCTTAGAGAGCTCCTCTCCTACATTGGATTAAGTTAGATCTTTTTACCACTCTTGCCTCTTGGATTTTAATCTTGTTTTATAATTGGTATTTTTACATTCTATGTATATTTTATGTTTTTTGTTTCTCTTATTTTGTTGTAAACCACCCAGAGTCCCTCCGGTGGAGGGAGATGGGCGGTGATAGAAGTTTGATTAATAAATAAATAAAAAATGTGCATTTCTCTATTAAAATGGGGGGGGGGAAGGATAACAGGCTTGAACCTGGGATTTGGAGAAGTGATACTTTTAATTTCATTGAGTCTCTCAATGAATAATGCAGTGTGATTATATCTGCACTGATTTATTGGAGCAATGTCTCCTATAATACATCTAATGGATCCTGCTGCATTCTGGAAGAAAAAGTTTTTCAAAATACTGGTGAACCATATGAGCGAGCAACTTCAGATGCATTCCAGCATATTGTTAATGTGGCCACTAACACAGATAGTCTTTTAAAGAGTCAGACAATATTATTTATGTTAGCTAAAAAGTAAACTATACGAAAATAATACATGATTAAAGTAATACATTATGATTACCATCAATGATGTGAGATTAAGTGTTTTCTAGAAACATTTCTAGTGTTCTTTTTTCCTATGGAAAATGTTAACCTCATATCTGTGGTTATGCCAACTGCCTTATACCAATCATGCAATCATAAATATAATTGCCTTATACCAATCATAATTTGCATAAAATAATTTGCGTCAAAACTTGGACAAAGGCTTAAGCTAAGCACTCTTTAAACCATTACATCACAATGTAATGTGGCCCCTATACTTCTACTAGTCAACAAAACTGTCACCTTGTTTCAGCCCTCGCTGCTGAGTATCCCCTTTCAGCCTCCTTCCACAGTGCTGGCTGAAATGCTTTCAGGCCTTCATTACACCTTGTGGGCAGTCCTGCAGATTGGCAACTTCAGTGGCATAACCTGCATTGAAGCGACCTATCCTAGAAGCACTTCATCTAGTTATTGGGGAGAAGGGCTGACCCAAAGCAGTTGCAGTTTACGGGAACAGCTTTGTCGAGGTGAATCACACCACCTTTCGCTTCAGAGCAAATTGCATCTCCATCACAACACAAATCTCTTTATTGTTTCATACACACGTAATACCAATCTGCAAAGCTCAATGAAATAATTATGCAGAAGATAAACTGCAGAGCTCGTTTCCTATTCTCATGCTCTACTCACAAAAATAATTACTTCCATAATATGAATGTTCATGAGGAAGTTGTATAAATGCTTTCCTTCATTGATCATATTGTGTTCTTGCAGGCGTTTGTGGTGGTGTTCAAATACATTCTTAGATATAAAACATACATCAGATGGCAAACTCATGTGTGATTCTCATAGTATTCAATACAAAGCTGATTATGTATATGAAATAGCATGTAAAATGGACCAGGGTTTCAAACAGTGCAAATTAATGCTTCCATATTTATACAGAATCTCCTAAGGAACATTTCCTAATCCCAGTTTCCTGGAATAGTTGCCAGCCCTAATTTGTCCAAAGAAATGCCAAGCAACACAAGGTATCATAGATTAATGGCAAATGTTAAGATTATAGGGACTGATCTTAAGCAGTCACTGTGGATATATGAGAATTTGAGAACAGTGTGTGTCTTATCAAGGGGCATCCTCTTGGGGTGGGTTCAAAAAGTCAAGATGGCAGGAACAATTGTGCGATTGAAGCCCTCCTTTTAACACGTTGCATGCATGTAAAAAGAGATGGAGCCCCAATTTTACTGTTGTGTCTGCCATCTTGACTTCTTTTAACACACACACACACAGAGACACTGAAATTCCTGCAGATTGGATGTTCTCATGGATGTCTCTGAGCTCATCTGGACTGGAAAAGGATATACATATAATAAGTGTTTCTATGGGATGTACCACCTTCAGAAGGTTATAATTACTAGAAAGAAGATATATATCAATCTAACCTAGATTTTCTTGGATGATGATCCAGTTCCTTGACAAACATTCAAATATTTACAAAATGGCAATCAAAATGAGCAGTATGTGAAATGCAAACAGTAAACTTTTGGCAACATGCCTACAATTTTCTGTTGCATGCTCTTCCCCCACAAATCTATTAGCTTGTTGTGGCATGATTATTTGTAAAAATGTTGTACTCAGTGTTATGAACACTTCCAATCTGGCATCTATTAGGTATGTTCAAGATGTAGCCCTGAAGCTTTAAACTATATTAAAAATACAGCTGGTCTTCTAGTGGTTCATGTGCTACAGCAACTCTCATAATAAAGGTAAAAAAGTAGAACCTTTTAACCTTAATTTACATTAAAGATCATTTTTCCTACTTTGAACATTGTGGGTCAGTAATTAATGACTTGGATCCTATGAGTAGCAAGTAGAATTTCACTTGCTCAGTAGGACATTGCTAACTGGAACAGTTTGTGGCATATTCCACAATGCTCTTGGGAAGCCTGCAAACCCTTGGAGTTGTCAATATGGCTGAGAATTCTCAGTGTATTTGGGGGGCACAATGTTGGAGATGTTTGCTTCAGTAATTAATTGTTGCATGGCACCAGGAGCACATATTTAGTTGAAAACATTGCTGTTTATTAGTTGTCTTGGGTAGATAACACTCAATCTAAAATAAATAAAATAGATTATTTAATCCTTAATAGATGGTTACAGGTGTGTTTTTTTCTTTCATTCATTTTATCAGCCATTTTAGCTAAATAATACTAAATAATAGAGACTTGTGGTTAAGGCACCAGGCTAGAAACCAGGAGACTGAGAGTTCTAGTCCTGCCTTAGGCATGAAAGCCGGCTGGGTGACCTTGGGCCAGTCACTCTCTCTCAGCCCAACTCAACTCACAGGGTTGTTGTTGTGGGGAAAATAGGAGGAGGAAGGAATATTAGGTATGTTCGCTGCCTTGAGTTATTTATAAAAATAATAAAGGTGGGATAGAAAATAAAAAAATAAAATAAAAATAAATTAATTTATTTTTATTTGTTTTTCGAATTTTGCCACCGCCCATCTCCCCCAAAAAGTAAATAAAATAAACTCTTAACTTTTAAATGGGCTGACCTCTCACATTCAAGTAGAAAAATATTCTTTTTTTTCTCCACGTGTAATTTTCTGTCCCCCTTTCAAGTGTGTTTTACCATTGTAAAGGCAGTAATTAACAAATGAATAGCCAAGTTGGCAAACGTTCAAGACTTGCCTCTCTTCCCAGCATGAGGAAGTCTTCCACTGTTAATTATTTGGAATATCTGCAATCACTTGTAGTTTTGGTTGAATACCAAAATTTGGCTGTTATACGTTGACCCTTAGGAAGTTGTCATATCAAACTGAAGCCCACTTGTTTTCTTCACAGTTCAATAGTGCAGTTATTTTCCACCGTCTTTGGAATGTTGTGGGTAATTAGGACTTCTAAATGGCACCAACTAAGGAGCTTTGTATTTCTATGACAAACTAGATGACCTACAATTTTTGCCCATTATCTGTGCGAAGTTGATGAGAAGGCTTACAGGAAAAACATGAGAAAACGGGTCTTTGCTCAAAATTTAGTTCTGCTTAATTCCTTTATTTAATAGTATAATAGTAGCTGTGGAAAGGACAAGGAGCATGGTGGCTCAGCGGGTAAAACGCCAGGCTTGTTGATCGGAAGATCGCAAGTTCGGAGGTTCGAAACTAGCCCTGCGTGACAGAGTGAGCTCCCACACTAGCTCCATCTCTTGCCAGTTCGAAAGCATGCAAATGCAAGTAGATTAATAGGTACCACTTCAGTGAGAAGGTAACAGCGTTCCACGCGCGTCATGCCAGCCACATGACCGTGGAAGCGTCTTCGGACAACGCTGGCTCTTTGGCTAACAAACGGAGATGAGCACCGGCCCCTAGAGTCGGACACAACTGCACAAATGGAGGAGGGGAACCTTTACCTTTTAGCTGTGGAAAGAGCCCTCTTAGTGAAGATGGTGATGCAACAGTATTGTACTTCCTGTCTGCATTATAACTCTTCTGTGTGCATTCTGTGTCTGCATGCCTCTTCTGTTCTGTTAGCCCCCACATCCTCATGAGAAGCTTGCATGTTAAGAAGGTGGCAGAATCCTCTTCTTGATTAAAAACGGTGTTCTCAACATGTAGAAATACAGTATATCCTACACAATGTGTGACTATACTGTATGTGTGTCCTAAAGTCTTACTTCTCTTCCTATATCTTACATAACTTCTGTGCTAACCTAAAGGGAAATTTCTTTGGTGGGATGAGATTGTAAACATTAATACCTTCGGTTTGTTTGATTGATCTGGATGGAAATCTGGTATGTGGCTCCTCAGCCAAGATGTTAGAAAAATTCTGAACGTTGTTATTCTTTCTTGTAATGTTTGTGGACTTTTTGTCTGGTGTTTCCATTTAAAGTAGAAGAAAAATTTATATGCAAACTGTCCTAATGCAGATAACTGGAGGAGCAGGGTTTGTGGGTTCTCATCTTACTGACAAACTAATGATGGATGGCCATGAAGTTACAGTTGTGGACAACTTCTTTACGGGCAGGAAAAGAAACGTGGAACACTGGATTGGCCATGAGAACTTTGAACTGATTAATCATGATGTCGTAGAGCCCCTGTACATTGAAGGTAAGTAGCCTGAGACATACATGCTGGGTATGACACTGAGGAGCCATTATTGTCTTTGCATGAACTGCCTCCTCTGTGTGGTTGGAATGTCTCCACACTAGCTTCTTCTACCTGGTATCCTCACGTTGGGTTAAATCTCATTTTCCATAATCCTTAGACAGCATGGTATACACCGAGTGATTATTGTGGTATTTGAAGCTCAATCAGAGGCTTCATACCCTTCTTTCAAGACTAAAACAGGTTGTTTTGATATTGTTGGAGGTGTGTGATGCTGTTCTGAACATTACAGAAGTTTTCAGAGCTTGAATTGTTTTGAATTTGATATGTTTTGCATACCATTGAATTCACCCATACCTGGAGAGCATCACACTGTGAAAGGCTGGCCTGTACAGGCAATTGACACTGGAAGTGTAGAAACACCTAGAGAACTGATAGGATGGATTAAGTCTTCTCCTAATTATATGAGGCATTCTGTGGGACCTAGAGATCTTGCCAATTTGGAATGGCCTTGGTTTTAAATTGAATAAATGTCTAAGTTTTTTTTAATTTATCACATTTATATCCCGCCCATCTCCCTCACAAGGAGGGAGTTCTCTAACCTTTATCCAATCTGAGTCAGTTTGATATTGACCATGTATAGCAAGGTGGGGATTTGCCCTCCTCCACCAGTTCATGCATGCATCTTAAGAACACGGGGATACAATGTTGCCTTCATTGTGATTTGAATTCAATGAAGTCATGTAGAGTGCCTGGTTCTGTTTTTTAATATAGAGGAGAGCTTTAGGCATCCTAAGAAAGTGAAGAAGGAGTGGTATTTCTCAGTTTTTTCTTGAACTCTTCCCACAGACCCTGTATCATACTCTTTTAATGACAGAGAATGGGTGCAGGGCTTTTTCAGTGAGAATGTTACATGCTGGGATTAATACATTTTCCAACTGGTTGGATCCCCTAATTACCTTTGCATAAGTTTAGCTGCAGTTTGTTCATGGCCTGCAATCCTTTGCTTATAGAAACAGATGCTTCATAGTACAAAGTATCTGTTCCATCGGTCTGTAACAACATGACAGTATAGATGCAGAAATCACCATTGATTGTAAAAGGTTAATTCTTGAATTGGCATACCAAAAGGTAGGCAGCCAAAACGTTCACTCAACTGACTTTTGAAAAGAAATTCATAAGGAACCAGTTAGCAAGACGTTTTGCAAGAATTTTGTATCATTCATTGGGAAGTAATGGCATAGGACTTGAAGAATTACTTCACTTTCTTTATATAGTGATTAGCTCAGTAGTGTGCAAAGTGCATTTTCTTAGTTTTCATCACTAGCTATTAAATTTGCTGTATTCATACTTTGTATTTCATAATTGTTATATTCCTTTCTTTCTACTTCTGGTTCATGTCTGTTGCATATATAATCCCCTTCTAAAGCTCCTGGTCCTTCTCCTGACTGAAGGCCTTTCCTTCCTTTGCCTTTCTAAAAGTCTTACTTCAGCCATGCATGTTTATTTTCTGACTTGTGAGGAAGGCCCCCAGTTACAAGCAGTGAGGATTTAAAGAACTGACTACCTGGCAGAGCTGGTTGTCTTATTACAGCTGCTGTGGAAGTGGCCTCTTCATGTTCACAAGTACTTTTTCTGGCTATCTACAGTTGCAATCGAAATTATTCAACCCCCACTGCAAATCAGGCTTATTGTCAAAATTTACAGACTTTCAGCTGTTTGCAATGAACAAATCAAACAAAAGCAATTCAAATAGCTCAACACAACTAATGCTTCAAGTGGTTTCCCCAAATCCAACTGAAAATGCAACTTATAATGACTTCTCCAGTCTCAAAATTATTCAGCCCCTTCATGGCAAGCATCTTCAGTACTCAGTAGAGCATCCTTTTGCTGTTATGACCTGCTGCAAACAAGATGCATAGCCAGACACCAGCTTCTGGCAGCGTTCTGGTGCTCAGATCTGCTCCCTTGCAAAGCTTAATATTATTGAAACCATTCAGAGTAAGTTTATTAGAGCCATATTGATGGTACCAAAAAGTATTAAAAATGCCATCCTACGGGTAGAAATAGGCATAGTTTCATTGAATGTCAGAGCATGGTTCCTTCTTCTTACCTTCTGGCTAAAGTTAATTCTGTTGCCTATAGGTTTAGCCCCATTAGTATATAGAGATCATTTTAAGTCATCGTGGCTAAAAAAAAAGCCTTAGATAAAATTAAATTGCTGGGCTTCTCTATGGAAAGTCTGTGCTCATTAAGATTTGATAATGCTAGAACTGCCCTTAGGGCTGTAATATATGTGTTGTTGTTGTTGTTGCTTCTGGCAGCATTCCTGAGGAATCTTAGCCCATTCCTCATGAGCAATGGCCTCCAGTTCAGTAATATTCTTGGGTTTGCGTACTGCAACCGCCTTCTTCAAATCCCACCAGAGATTTTCTATGTGGTTCAAGTCAAGTGACGGTGATGGCCACTGTAGAATCTTCCAGGACTACTTCTGCATCCAAGGCTTAGTGGAATTTTAGGTATGCTTGGGATCATTGTCCTGCTGGAAGGTCCAATGACACCCAAGCTTCAGCTTCCTTACAGACTGCATGACGTTTTCTCCTAGGATTTCCTGATACTTCAATGAATCCATCTTGCCTTTCACACACTGCAGGTTTCCAGTGCCAGAGAATGCAAAGCAGCCCCAGAGCATCACCGAGTCACCACCATGCTTAACTGTAGGCAGAGTGTTCTTTTCAGCGTATGCTTCATTCTTCTTCCTCCAGACATACCGCTGATCAATCGGGCCAAAAAGTTCCAGTTTTGTTTCAGCGATCCACAGAACAGAATCCCAAAACTTCTGTGACTTATTTATATGATTGTGAGCATATTGGAGCCGACTTTTCTTGTGCTTTTGGGTCAGTAGTGGTGTACGTCTTGGAGTTCTGGCATGGCAACCTTCTGTGTTTAGTACGCGCCTTACTGTGCTCACTGAAACCTCCGTGCCTGTTGCCACCAAGTCTTGCTGCAGGTCTTTTGCAGTCACTCGAGGGTTTCTCTCAACCTGCCTTCTCAGAAATCTGGTTGCAGCCATTGACAGCTTCCTTTTTCTGCCCCGTCCAGGTAGTGTAACCACTGTTCCTTTAACTTTGAACTTGTGAACTATGCTTCCAACGGTGTCTCTAGGAACATTCAGTGCCTTCGCTATCTTTTTGTATCCTGTTCCTTGTTTGTGAAGGGCAATGATCTCTTCTCTTACCTTTTTGGACCATTCTTTTGCCTTAGCCATATTTCTAACATGCAGTCAAATGTGACACTCAACAAACCCCTAACCAGTTCAGGTATTTCATGTGTTCCAGCTCAAGCACACCTGGTGCAACTAATGAAGCCCTTGATTAGTTGCATCAGGTGTGCTTGAGACAACACCTGTTTTGCTTACTGTACTGTATGTGTGCTGTTGTGTTGGATTCTATTCAGGGGGTTGAATAATTTTGAGACTGGAGAAGTAATTATAAGTTGCATTTTCATTTGAATTTGGGGAAACCACTTGAAGCATTTATTGTGTTGAGCTATTTCAATTGCTTTTGTTTGATTTGTTCATTACAAACAGCTGAAAGTCTGTAAATTTTGACAATAAACCTGATTTGCAATGGGGGTTGAATAATTTCGATTGCAACTGTATCTCAGTCTGCACTTCTCAAGATGTATCTTGCCTATATGTGCATGTAACCTAATACAGAATATCTTGCAGTTGAAAAATAACTTTCACCTGTGCACATCAATCATCTGATGATAAACTGGATGGCAGCTTGAATTTTCCATTGTATATTTGATGCAGTGCTCTTCAGCAAAATGAGTTCACCTTGTTTCAGATTTGATTACCCAATACTATAGAGCAGAGGCTGTGAACCAACCCAGAGTTCTGAGATGTGTACCTGTACTCTAATTCTGTTTCTTTTAGGATATTGGTTACAAGAGGTTCTTGCAATAATAAACTAGGCTTTGGCACGCATAAATCTAGTACATGTGGAAGAGTTCTGTAATTATTTTGTTGAATCTCAGGATTTGTTAAATTTGATGTAAAATAAATATTCTCTCTCTCTCTCTCTTTTTTTCTTTTTCTCATATAGTGGACCAGATTTATCATTTAGCTTCTCCAGCTTCTCCTCCAAATTATATGTATAATCCCATAAAGACTTTAAAGACAAACACAATTGGAACATTAAATATGTTGGGTGAGTATAAATTTTAAGTGCAACATTATTTTCCTGTTCACTTAGGAGGGATAAAACCCAGCATCCTGATTCTTCAGTTTTTGCATTGGCGTGTCTCTCTGTAGCAGATTGATCCTCCTGTTTGATTTGAAATGGTAAAAAAGGTTATCTTTTTGAAATGCCAAAAGTGGTTCTGAACTGGTCATACAGAAGCAGTTCACACAACGTGATTAAGACAAAATATGGTTTTGCAACAGACGAGCAGCATGCTGATACCTGCCACATTGCTTGTACCCGTTCAGGTATTCAACTCGAGGGCAGAGTTTAAAATCCACCTGTGGAAGGGAATGCAGCATGCGTCAGCACATGGCTCATTCAGCAGTAAATTCTTGGTTGCCAAAGACCCCACTTACAATTTTGAAGAAAGTTGAGGGCCCCATTGTGTTGGGGGCCACATTACCCATATGGACAGGGTGAGAGTTTAAGGCAATTTCTTTGCCTTTTAACTGGAGTCGAATTATTTTAAATATTACAGATTTGGCATGATTGGACACCGTGTTGTCAGTTTTCAGCAAGCATGGTCAATACAGACTCCAGAGTTGGCAAAAAGGGGCCTTGGGCTGTCAATTGCCCACCCTGTCTTTGTGTGTGTGTGTGTGTGTGTACGCGCACGTGTGTATACAGACCCAGCTGAACCAAGACATGTGCTTGTAAGTGCAAACGTAATGGATGAAGCAGCCCTTTTACGGTGGCTGGGTTGCCAAGAGGTTATTATTAATAGAGAATATAAGCAAATATTAATGTCTAATATAATTTCAAATTATTCCATTCCATTCAGAAATTTGGTTATGAAGTTGTTATCAAAGGATGTACTATAATAATACCAAGGCCATTCAGCCCATGCTAATCATTGAAAGTTGTGACAGAGTGGAATGAGAAAGAATTCACAAATTTGGTGAATGACGGATCCTTTGCCATTGCTTTGACACAGTTAGCGAAGGATATTTAACAGTGCACAGTAACAGGACAGTTGTACGATAAAATTTTCAGGCCAAAACACTGAGCATTGGCCTCAGAAGTAGAAAACAACTTGCCTTCACTGACAATATTCCCAGATGTACCTACCTAAAATAATAAATCTGACTCTTTTTATTTAGAACAAAATTGTGCAGAGTACATTGAAACAGGTGTAGCTGGGGGCACATTTGGAATTTTAGTCATACTCAAAAAATAGTTGCAATAGGAGCTTTGCCCATTCAGAAAACGGTGCAATGGAGGACATGGCCACTCATGAAAGGTCATTTGCCAGAAGGTATATTGCCCCCCAGATTCCTCTCAGCAATCCCAGTGGGACCTGGCTGCACTGGAAAGTGATCACTCCTGCAAATCAATAGGATACTAGAGGACTGTGCTTTGTTTGCAGCATTGTAGGTGTTTTTTTTAATTCAAATAATAATTTAAAAATAAGATAGGGTAGGGAGCCTAGTGGATCTTTGTAGAGGTGCCTGGGAATGCTTTGGTACTCATAGGGCCCAAGTTGTCCTCCCCTGTATTAAAATGTTGTTTGCTCTGTTAAGTACTCAGTGATTATTAGTTGGACTGTTCACATGTATACACAGGTGTGGCTAAAGCCATTCATTATTATGGATTCTTACATTCTTTGTCTTGTAGCCTTTAGCCTTGATGTTCTTGGTTTTCTTATGGCAGGAGGAGAGTAAACTTTCCATGTTCACTCCAGTTCATGCATTCATGCATTCATTTTATTCATTTATTACATTTTGGTTTGTAGACCTTTCATAGAGACTAAACTAAGGAACAGAAGGATACGTGGCATCAGCCACAAATAACAATGGACTCCAGATTATAAATCACTTTTAACCACTTGTCTAATACTATAGTGGTCTCTCACAGCAAAAACAAATGCATGCACTGAAGTAAACTCCAGTCCACTAAAGCTTATGCTAAGGCAAATCTGTGAGTTTTAAGGAGCTAATACACAACCTGGCTACATGCTCTTCCAGAAACTCCTAAAACTGGTACAGATTTTCTTGCCATAGCTAAACGCTTCCTGAATCACAAGTCAGCTTTGTTCTGAAGCTCAATACTGAAAGAAATGCCGATCTGTAGTATTTTACTTCAGGGTTGGTTGAAGTAAAATGAGGACGTGTCTGCTCCTTTTAAAAAAATGTTGTCCTCTTTTTGTTAAGGCTTAGCAAAACGTGTTGGAGCCCGTCTTCTCCTTGCATCCACCTCTGAAGTATATGGAGGTAAGAAGTGACTGATCTGGGAAGTCCCACTTCATAAAGACATTATTGAGTTACATTCTTTTCCCCCACCCCACTTGTCTCCTCTTTAAAGTATTACCATATATTCCATAGATGTAATGGCTGTATAGTGATGAAGCATAGACTGATAAATCTTCCACATTTTTTGTTACACTGCTCTACTCTTTAATCATCCGTTATTATAATTTGATTATACTCAACTTGGCCTATTGCTTGGTTCAGAGTTTGACATCCTAATGCAGCCTTTCTCAACCTTTTGACCCTGGAGGAACCCTTGAAATATTTTTCAGGCCTCGGGGAACCCCTGCACTTTCAGGCTCAGATATAGGCCAGAAGTTACAAAATTATTATATTCGTTTCATGGGTAGGCCCGTATACATGCATCAACAATGTTCTTAAACTAAAAACAAAGAATGAAACTTACCTCTTTAATGTGAAGTTACCTGAATTTGAAATAAATTTTTAAATAAATCGTGAACTCCCAGGGAAGCCCTAGTGAGCTCTTGCGGAACCCGAGGGTTCCACAGAACCCTGGTTGAGAAACCCTGTCCTAGTGCCATTAAGATGTACAATTCCCATATTCCCTGACCACTGGCCATCTTAACGGGGGCCTATGGGAATTGAAATCCAAAACATCTGAAGGAGTTCACTTGCTAAGCCATGGTTTAGGTATGCAGTACAATCAAACCTTCATTTTTCTAATGGTGGTTGATTTCTTTTTGGATTTTTATTGGTGGAAACTGAAATTAGTTCAGATTTTCAGTGATTTAAAATGTACAGTTTAAGCCATATCTGTGATGTGACTATTGAACAGTTTGGGAACAGTACAGAATATTTGGGGTACCCAATATGAATTTATTTATTTATTCATTCATTCAATTTATATAGCTCCCTATCTCAAATGTATGACTGGGGGGCTCAGAAACCATTAAAAACAATATAAAAACACCAAGACAATACAAAAACTGCAATTTAAGAACAATAAAAATATAAAAAACATAAAAAACCATGCATTATCACCATGGTGTGTATGAACAATTTGTTCTTGCAACACTGCAGATAATTGAAGGACCGTTTGTATTGCTGGGTATATTCGTTTATCCTTTCTCTATTGAGTAACCTGCAGTAAAGCATTTTAGCAGATCTTTGTGTCTCATTATCCAACCAATTTTTTAAAAGAAGTCAAGTCTAAATGAATTAATTTCTTATCAAATGATACTGTGGCTCATAAGAAAGAATTCCAGTTGCTTTTCATAGTTGCCAGGAAAAATAAATCAAAGTAGAAATGGGAAGAAATATTAGTTGTTTTATGTATAGCTTTTTTTCTATTTTATATTAATTGAGGCAATTCTCTCTCCTTTTTTTTTTAAATCAAAAATCCTGAAGCTGCGAACTGTTTTGTAGAAAATGCTGGTGCTCAATAGTAATTTTTAACTGGCTGTGATTGAGCTATATGATCAGCACACTGACCTTTTTCTAAACGGGTTTTGTTTGTTCTTAATTAAACTTTTTAATAGCCCATGTATATAAGCCTTGATTGCCTGGGACCACTTAAGAACAAATGAACTCCCCAGAATTTGCACTGAAACCGCAGGAAATTGCAGATGGCCCCAGAAAGATAAGAAAATGACTTTTTCAAGGCAGGAAGCAAATTCAGGAAACATTTTTGCTGTGCTCTCCTATCCACCATTCTATAGAACAGCCTTCTTTCCTCTCTGACTATTTTGGGACCTCAGTTGGTCAATTCCTGCATAGCATGGCTAAAATTCTCCCGTGGGGGAGTTGGGCGGTGATAAATTTGATAAATAAATAAAATAAAATAAAATAAAAGCTGTGCTGAACTGTAATCCCGAGACAGCCGTACAACCAACACATCTGGAGGTTAAGGTTGGAAAAAGATGTTATATCAAAAGTAATTAATATTAATATTGTTATATGTTATTGGATAATTGAAAGCCCCTTTTTTCTTTCAAGATCCTGAAGTTCACCCACAAAATGAAGATTACTGGGGTCACGTGAACCCTATAGGACCTAGAGCATGTTACGATGAAGGAAAGCGAGTTGCTGAAACCATGTGCTATGCCTATATGAAGCAGGTATTGAGGGCAAGATTTGCACAGTAATAACTCTGTGTGTGTGTATGAATGTGCCTTCAAGTTCGTGTAAACTCCTGGCAACAGCCAGGGCTGGTCCCTGCAGTTTTCTTGGCAAGATTTTTCTGAAGTGGTTTGCCATGGCCTCCCGTCTTCCTAGGGCTGGGGGGGGGGGGACTGGCCTGAGGTCACCCAGCTGGCTTTGTGTCTGAGGTGGGGCTAGAACTCACCGTCTCCCGGATTCTAGCCTGCTGCCCTAACCACTACACAAACTGGCTCTCAGTCATAACATAATAGTCCAGAATTTGAAAAATGAACACAATACTAAGGCAGTTAAGAGAAACGCAAAATCAGATGTGAGATAGGTGATAATCGCTTTGGGCTGAGGGCGGCCGCCTTCTCTTTCATATATGTTAATTCAAAAATTGTGTTTTTCACCAGTGCTTTTCTGTTTTTGGTTTCTTGTTTGGTTATGTGTTCACAGTCAACTGTTTGTGACCTGATGTACACCATTCTCTCAGTAACTGCTTCTTGAGTTCTTGTAAACTTGTGCTGTCAGATACTAGATGCTGTCTAGCACTCAGCGATTGCCTCTAGGCATTTTGCCTCCTCTCGGCCTCTTTTTAAATTGCCTTAGATTTTCCCAAACATCCCTGTATTAATGCTTTCAGTGAACAGTCTAACTTTACTTCATCCAGTAGAGGTTCTATTTGGGTAGGAACAAGGTTCTTGTGAAAGTAAGAATAAACTAGTTAAACAGTTGTTTATATTTCATCCTGTGTGGCGGAATCCACTTTCTACTCCGCAGTTGCCATTCTACCAAGAAGGCAGACTGACTGTACAAACATTGTAAGAGGCAGTGTAAACTCTAATACTTTCTGACATTTCTTCTAGAAATATTATAAAGAGAACAAATAATTGGGACTTGTTTGGCAACATTTCCTGCTGTTATCAGGATCTATAAACATTCATGGCAGCCTCTAGAGTATCTGTTTTGCTTACTAGTTTGAAGGGTTTCATGTCCCAAACAGCCTAACAAAAAATGATTTCGTTTAATCAGAAATACTCTTGATAGATCATTACATTGTCCCTCCAGAAAGAAATCTCTGAGAAATAACTCTCTGAACAACAGTACTACCAACCAGTCTTCCCCAGCTTGTAGCATCCAGATATACTGGACTACAACTCTCATTATTGCCAACCCATTTTAGAGGCTGGCTGGAAAGATGGGAGCTGTTGTAACAGATATTTTATAATTTATAATAATAATTTACTTAATTTATAATAATAATTAATTGTATATTGTATTTTTATGTGTTTTTATAACGGAATTTTAATCTCTATGTTTGTAAACCGCCCAGAGTCCCCTTGTGGGAGATGGTGCGGTGATAGAAGTTGAAACATAAATAAATAAATAAAAAATATTTGAAGGATGCCAGGTTGGTGGGTAGTAGATCTATAATTGAACCGGGCCATATAAATAATTAAAGTTGTATGTGTTTGTGTGTATGTCTTGTTGTTGTTTATTCGTTCAGTCGCTTCCGACTCTTCGTGACTTCATGGACCAGCCCACGCCAGAGCTTCCTGTCGGCCATCACCATCCCCAGCTCCCCCATGGTTGAGTCTGTCACCTCCAGAATATCATCCATCCATCTTGCCCTTGGTCGGCCCCTCTTCCTTTTGCCTTCCACTTTCCCTAGCATCAGCTTCTTCTCCAGGGTATCCTGTCTTCTCATTATGTGGCCAAAGTACTTCAGTTTTGCCTTTAATATCTTATGTATGTGTATGTCTTATTCTGGCGTAATTCCAAAAATATTAGAACACAGAATGAACATTTTGTAATAGAATTTTTACAAGATACTATTTTTCTTGTACTTTCAGGAAGGTGTTGAAGTAAGAGTTGCCCGAATCTTCAATACATTTGGCCCTCGCATGCACATGAACGATGGCAGAGTTGTTAGTAACTTTATCTTGCAAGCCCTTCAAGGAGAACCCTTAACTGTATGTATTCACCTGCTGGTTCTTTCAGTTTAATGACTGTCCATTTTATGTGGCAAAGACACATCAAAGTCTGCCATTTTGTGAAATCTCACAGGATCAATATTTTAGTAAAGAATCTTAAACTAGCAATCAAAACATTCTAATGCTTCACCTGATATGTATGCATGCATGCATGCATGCATGCATGCATTCATTTTCTATCCAGACTTTACTATTTTTATAAATAACTCAAGGTGGCGAACATACCTAATATTCCTTCCTCCTCCTATTTTCCCCACAACAACAACCCTGTGAGGTGAGTTGGGCTGAGAAAGACTGACAGGCCCAAGGTCACCCAGCCGGCTTTCATGCCTAAGGCGGGACTAGAACTCTCAGTCTCCTGGTTTGCCATTGGCTCCTTCCTAGGGCTGAGAGAGAGTGACTGGCCCAAGGTCACCCAGCCGGCTTTCATGCCTAAGGTGGGACTAGAACTCTCAGTCTCCTGGTTTCTAGCCCAGCACCTTAACCACTAGACCAAACTGGCTCTCAATTAATCACTTAGCCCATTTGTGTTGTATAACATTTTTGTTTAGGAAATTGCTTACATTTAGTCAGATAAGTCCCACTGTGTTCAATAAAATTCGTTCCATAGGATTGCAATATTAGTATATTCAAAACTGCTTTATTCAGAAACAAAACTTATGTCCCTTTGAACAATCAGTGTTTTAAATGTGGATACATAAAAATATATTTGACACTCAAAATACCATTTAATATTAAGATACCTAAGGTAGTAGAAATTGTTTCTCATACATGGAAGATTAATTGGTGCATGTTAGTTGGTAAGAAATCAAGTGAAGCAAAATCAAATGTGTGAACTGTTTCTATTGAAATGTGTTTTTGAATTGACATTTGTTAATATAGCACTTTTATCTCTTGTGGTTTACTTATAGCAGATATTCACACATTTATTTATCACTTAGTGCTACAACTCAGGAAATGACAAATATATGCATGTAAACTGTTTCTTAATTGCATTTGGTGTGATTCAAGCAATACTTTGAAATGGCTCCTTTTAAAATAACATTAAAAACTACTGCTGAGTTTTGACAATTTAAATAAACATTTATGAATGAAGTAATGCCTTTATCTTAGAATGGCAGAGCAGTTTTGCAAAATAAAAGTAAACCTGAGGAGGATTTTCAGACAAGGATGTTTTGATGTATTGAAATCCTTTTGAAGAACAGTGGAATCTCAGGAGATCCAGCCTTCTCAAAATTGAAATGTTTTGTTTTCTGGCAAACAACCATATTCCAGCAGAGTGCTTGTAATCTGCTTGTTGACAAGGTTGTTGCTAAGGCTCATGATGAAGCATTCAGTCTCTCAGCTTGCCCTAAAAAAAGAAGGTTTCAATTCTTTATAGATTGTCAGAAAAGCCAGCATGGATGACATAGTTCCTTTTTTTAGCCAACTTAAAAACTTTTTTTCCTTCTCATTTGCAAAGCAAATATATAATTATTTGGGGCATGATCTGCTATGGAATCTTTTTTTTTTGCAAAACAAATTCTTCCGAAAAGCAACAAGTAAAAACTAGCGGATTTTTTGTTGGTAAGAATTGATACAGAGATCCTATAAAAATAAACAAATAGATCAATATGAAATTGCTCTGTTGGTTTGGATCTTGGACCCGATATTTAAGTAGGGAAATATCAAACAGATTTGTTTGGTTATGTGTGGAAAACTATCTGGGAAGCATGTTGATGGCACTCCGTGAGCCTAGTTAAAAACTTAACATGTTCTTAAGTGATATGTAATAAGATTATTCTCCATCTAACCTCAGATAATCATTTGGTAGATCAGGATAAACACGAGGATCGATGGGTGGTAGTTGCATGTCTACAAAGTAGTAACTTTACTATCCAAATTTATGTCAGTTTTAATTCTTCCAGGTATATGGGCCTGGCACTCAAACCAGAGCATTCCAGTATGTCAGGTATACATTTTTTATGTTCAATTCAATTTAATTTTATTATGGCCTTTAGCCAGCAAACTTTTTTATGTTCATTGTTTCAGTAGTGACTAAAATAAATGTAAAGTGTTGTGGGAAGGCATGTTTTCCAACATGCCATAGTTTTGCCATATAACTTTTTAGCACTTTTCCTGAATAGTTTCATTCATGTTGCACATCGTCTGATAACACACACAGGTTCAGCTTTCAAAACCATGCCTTTTAAAAAAAACAAACTATTTGTAGGAATTTGGATGGAGAGAGCATAATAATATTTCTTATAATGTTAATTGTGCTCTACTCAAAGGCAGGAATTCTTGCAGATCAGATCAGTGTTTGTCTCCTAGAACTTAGTAACTTCTCATTACAGCTAGCAAGTTGTACCTCCATCTAGCTCTTAACGCAGGGGTGGGCAACGTCAGGGCCGCGGGCTGTATACAGCCCGCAGGGCTCCCACCCAAGGCCCGCGGGGCTCCCGCCCACAAACCCTGCCCCTACCACACGATTGGCTCCCGCCCGCAAACCCCACCCCCCAGTGCTTGTGATTGGCTCCCACCCGCAAACTCCGGCCCCTGGTCCACGGAAATCCCAGAAACCCCCCCGCCCCGGTCCCCGGTTATAAATATCCAAATGGCCCTTGGCAGAAAAAAGGTTCCCCACCTCTGTCTTAACGTTTACTCTTTAGTAAACACCTCTTTGTACAGTTTGAGCTTCGGATCATAAAGATAGATAACCAGGACTTAACCAACAAGTTCTGCATACCGAATATGCCATTGCTGGCTTAACTTCTTGCCTGTGAGAATCCTAAACTTATAAACCTAGGAAACTCAGCTTTTTAAGCTCATAGTTATGAACTTAACATTCTTATTGATTATTTGAATTTAAAAAAACAGTCATAAAATTACATGGTGAGTGTCTTCTACCATCAAACCAATGGCTAAATACTTCTGAGTACCAACAGTCCTGGAGCAGTTCCTCACAATATGTAGTATAATTAAACAATCCGTCAAACTGTTAAATATTGAGGACACCACTGAAAATAACAATGCAGCCAGTGTCATGCTGTATGCTCTGCACCTGATTCTCTCATTGCATCCCTGCTGAGGTGCTGCTGTTAAGTGAAAGCTGTTAATAAATATTGCAAATAAATAGTTGTTTTAGATTTTAAAAAATTAAATAGAAAGAAAGAAAGAAAGAAAGAAAGAAAGAAGAAAGAAAGAAAGAAAGAAAGAAAGAAAGAAAGAAAGAAAGAAAGAAAGAAAGAAAGAAAGAAAGAAAGAAGCAAACGGGCCAGTAGGTCTGTCAGAGGTGTGAGTAAGTCTGCATCAGTCCCAGTTATGTATATTTGCTGGGGGAACCTTGGCCCAGGCAGAGGCGTTGGTGGTGGGCCAGCCATTCAGGTGTCCGTCTGGAGCAGAGCGTGGGAAATTTATGCACCCAAGACGGTTTCAGAGTGGAATGTTTGCCTAGCAGGGCCTTGGGTACATTAAACTCAGCCCACCCCAGCAGGGATAGGCTGTCTGTTTATACCCACTATTTGTCTGGGCATAGTATTGAGTAGGTAATTTTTACAAAACGGGAAATAGTCAACATAAAGTGCTTAGTAATAATCATAAACACACATACGCACACACAGAGTAACACTAGAAAGTGACCCTAAGTGGCAAAAGAAGCCTCAGAAGCCTTTCGGTTTCCTGTTTTTCCTTAAACTATTACTGCCACCTTCTGCTGAACATCTGGATATGCAGTTTTTATTGTAAAGAGCATTTTTTCAGTTTTAGCCAGCATCATGGTGGCTAAGCACTAACCTAGAAAAAGCACAATATTTGTGCTAATTTCTTAAATTCTGTGACTACTTTTGCTGCTCCACACTCACATATGCCTGTGCTTCTACATTTGTTAAATTTTGTTGAAAAAAAATCACGTAACTTAATTATGAGAATCCTCCCCCCCATTTTTTTAAGGGCTCAGGGAATCAAAACTCTTTCCCATCCCATAGCTGTACTGAGTGAATTTGCCATCAATGTTCATTACAGGTAGTCTTCGCTTAACGACCACAATTGGGCCCAGAATTTCAGTTGCTAAGCAAAGCAGTCATTAAGCAAATCTGACCCGATTTTATGACCTTTTTTGCGGTGGTTGTTAAGCGAATCACAGCAGGGGTTAAGCGAACCACATGGTTGTTAAGTGAATCATGCGGTTCCCCATTGATTTTGTTTGCCAGAACCCGGCTGGGAAGGTAGAAAATGGCGATCACATGACCTCGTGACTCTGTGACGGTCATAAATGCGAACTGGTTGCCAAGCACCCAAATCGTGATCATGTGACTGTGGGGACGCTGCAACAGTCATAAGTGTGAGGACCGGTTGTAAGTCCTTTTTTTTTTTTAGCACCGTTGTAAGTCCAAATCATCACTAAATGAATGGTTGTTAAGTGAGGACTACCTGTATGCTGTTAATGCCAAAGTTAAGTATGACAAGCAGAGATGTTCCCAAGGAGGAGATAAAAAACTCAGGATGGTGGCCACAACCATGCAATCAAGGCCCGTCCCCCTGCTTGCATGCATCATGACAGGGCGGGTTTTGATTGCATGGTTGTGGCCACCATCTTGAGTTTTTGACTCCCGTGGACACCCGTGATGACTACAGTGGAAGAGTCACACTACATTTTGTTTGGAAATTTTCTACTTAGACAATGAATAGCAGACTTACAACCAGAGAATATCTGTGTTTGTTCCCAGGCTGTCTACAAACTAACCATTTGCCTGAGTAAAAATTAGCTTTCCGCCCTCTTTAAAGAATGGCTACACGTGCTGAACCTTGCCAAAAGTTGTGGGTAAATGTCATTATTTAATTTGCATTATTAAAGCCAAAAGAAGTAATCCCATTAACTATTTTTAATCAATATAATTCATCAGAGTCTTGACTTGGCCACACCAGTGATTAAAATGTGGGCCATGATGTGCCACTCAAAAACCAAGTCTAGCCTTCAGTCTTCATAAAAGTTCCCCACTCTGATTTTAAAGTTTTATTATGTTCGGCACCTAAATCCGACACCTTGGTAACTCGTTGATCCCATTGTCTCAAGGCACGCCTTGGGTTCATTGTGTCTTTTGTGAAAATTGTTCAGGCAAAGTGTTTTGCTCCATCCCTTCATGTGTACTCAAAATAAGATGCTGTGATTCACTTGCTTTGACTTCCGTGCATGGGTGTCTGCAGAAGCTTCCTGTTTTCATCCAAATGGCGAAGGTGGTGTTGCACTGCATGTATAAAAGGGATGGGACTTTGTCAGTCTGCCCCCCCCCCTTGACCCCTGCCCCCACGGACGCCACTACTTACAGTAACACTTCCCCCAAGAGAACTGTTTTTCTTCGGCACCAGCACTTTGTGAGGCCAGACCATAAATAAGTAAGGAAATGACTCTCTTCTCATACTGTGTCTTCTTTTTTTCAGTGACCTTGTGAATGGGCTTGTGGCCTTAATGAATAGCAACGTGAGCAGTCCTGTTAACTTGGTAAACAAAACTTTCTTGTTGTTAAAAACCTTGACCGAGAACTGAGTAAAGTAGCATGGAAACAAAATAGCACCCCCAAATTCAAAGTGAATGGAAACAATGCTGGGGCGTAGCCTTTGGTACTGTCCTGTTCTGAAAATTGTAATAGGCCCTTGGTCACCACCACCACCTGCTCCTCCTGCTCATTATTGTTACTGTTATTAAAAACATGAGCAACATAAAAATATGAGGACAAACTAGCATGGTGCTATTCTTCTACCTTAAATGCTGTCAGTTTTGCAAATAAAGCCTTTGCAGACCCCATTTTATAAATCCAGTTCACTGTTTCTGAGTGCTGTGCCCCACTTTTATAGCTGTATTCTCCCACCATAGTATTTCATCTCCCTGAGATTCTGTTGCCCAATCAAAAAGTAGCTAAAGCCGTTGACTTGCCGGATAGTAAACATTGTGAAACATAGTAAACAGTGTGAAAGCAACAGGAATTTCTGCTAGAACAAGGGCAGGATTCCAATCTTTGGAATCTTCCCATCTTTCCCTCTGGGAATCCCTGTAGTAGATTCCATTCTGTAACGGAGAATTCTGCAATTGGGAACATATTTTGCAGTTGGCTGGCAGAGAGATGAGGATTCAGGAAATAACTCTTTATGGTATGGAAACTAGGACCAAAGCCTGTATTTTCCTCCTAGTCATTCTAATGTAAAATAAGTGTTTAAAAACATTATTTTAATCATACTTGTTGTATCCTTAGGGAAATCCAGAAGAACACTCTATCCTAGAATTTGCCCAGTTAATTAAAAAGCTTGTTGGTAAGTACAACACATAATTACTTTTTAAAGAAAACATAAAACTTCAGACTTTAAGTGACACGCGTCTCTTGCCAATTGCTACATGGGAGGTGATCCATTATATAAATAAATAAATCAAATGATTTAATTTGGAGCTGCTATAGAAAACCCAATGTAAATGTAATAGTTGCAATAAAAAGAAAGGAAAAATTCCTTATAGGCCTATAGATCTTAAAACTCCTGGGGTCCATGTATACCTTGAATGTGTACAATGCATTGTATTATTATGGAACCTTTGATGTGGAATGTCTTGCAGAAGGAAATTATCTCTTTGTAGAAGTTGAAATTGTAACAGCAATCACTCAACAATATGCCTAATTATAAAATGTGTTTACAGGCAGTGGAAGTGAAATCCAGTTTCTGTCAGAAGCTCAAGATGATCCTCAAAAAAGGAAGCCAGATATCAAGAAAGCCAAGCTATTACTTGGTTGGGAACCTGTGGTATGTAATGTTAATCAATTGTGTTGTAGTTTTAAAATGTAATATTATTTATTTCAAACTATTTAAGGCAAATTATTGAAATTTATTCTGTGTTGTGCTCCCTTTAGAGGGATAGGAAAAACAGGCATTTTAAAAAATAGCCAGTCTCTTCTATTGATTCTTTACATAAAGCGAGTTAATTAAACTCAGGAGAAACTCCAAAGACCAGTCCTTTTAACAAAGGAACTGAAACAAAATATGTACATCTTTATTTCTCCCCTGTAAATATCTAGTTTTTTCCTACTTCAAATGTCATCAAATTCCTTAAAACAAGCAAACTTCCATGAATAGGTGGCGGAGGCAGGGGGTTATAATTAAGTACTACATATTCTGGAAACACAGACAATCTCTCTTTCTCTTGTTCCCTGGAACAGGTTCCATTGGAAGAAGGTTTAAATAAAGCAATTCATTATTTTCGGAAAGAACTGGAATATCAAGCAAATAACCAATATATTCCTAAACCAAAACCTGCTAGGATAAAAAAAGGAAGAACCAGACATAACTAAAAACTCAATGGGACAAGAAATAAAATTTCTTACCTTGTATTGAAGAAGATGTCATACGTCTTTTGGAAAAGACTTCAGAAACAGGTATCATGAAGAAGAAAAAAACTGGAATTTCACTCTGAAGCTTGCTTTAAAGAAGTGGATGTGCCTCAACAAGAAAACTGCAATTCTTGCCTTGCACTTTTTAAATCTGTCTTTTTATGTAAAATAGATGCATCCTTTTTTAGTACCTTCAGGTTTTATATCTTGCTGTGAGATCATTTGTTGTAACTGTCCTTGACAGTTTTATTTACTGGTTTCTTTGTGAAGCTGCGGATAAGAGGGGCAGAATTTATTTATAAAATGGGTACTTTAAATGAGAGATACTATGCATAAAGGAGAAAAGGTAGCAGTATTGTCAGGTGACAAACACTGGCATTTAGTAAACAATCTGTACAAGAGCTTTATCTATTCTTTAAATCCGTTTTCCCCCCCAAATGTTTAGTTCTAGTTGCACACTTGAATTTGAACTATTTCCACTGATTACCATGGATAAATGCTATTTTAAATCACTACTGTATTGTGCATACTCTGGGCAAAAGTTAATGTATTATTGGTTACCAGTGGTTGAATATGCTATTTTAATAAAACATTGAATCTTACAGATTTAAGTAAATGAAAATCCTGTGGTTGTGGACATATTATTATACAGATATAACAAACTGATGTTATATCCATTTGCCTCTGAGTAACTGATCCTTTTAAACAATATTATGTGAGTTTTTAGTATAGGTAAAGGTAAAGGTTCCCCCCGCACATTTGTGCAGTCGTGTCTGACTCTAGGGGCCGGTGCTCATCTCCGTTTGTTAGCCGATGAGCCAGCGTTGTCCAAAGACGCTTCCACGGTCATATGGCCGGCATGACGCACGCAGAATGCTGTTACCTACTCACCAAAGTGGTACCTATTCATCTACTTGCATTTGCATGCTTTCAAATTGCTAGGTTGGCAAGAGCTGGGGCTAGTGCGGGAGCTCACTCCGTCACGCGGGGCTAGGGATTCGAACCTCCGAACTTGCAATCTTCCAATCAACAAGCCTGGCATCTTACCCGCTGAGCCACCATGCCCCCTTGAGTTTTTAGTATACCTTTTGATTAATACAATTCAATTACAAATAACCCTGTGGGATTAAATTAAAAATCAAGTACGTACAGTCCATATGGATGAAATTCAGTGTTCTTCTTCTTCTGCCTCCATCTGTGGAATGGAGAATCCTCTCTCCTGCCTGCTCTCAAAGCCTGGTCTGGATTGGGCAGGGGAGGAAGAAGAGGAGCAAACACGGAAAACTTCTCCTTTCTCTAGCAATATAATTATACTGTAATAGCAATACTGTATTGCGGTTTGCAGTACTAACCCACTTCTAACAAAAAGAACGAAGAATCAGTGCCACTTCCACAAGAGTTTTAACTACCATTAATACTGACATAATTGAATCCCACATTCCTACAGAAACAGTGGCATCCTGTTTTCTTTAAAAGGGAAATGTTTTTGAATGTCTTAATCCTATGACAAGTTTTTCATGTCTTAAGTCTAGGCAAAATTTGAGATGCGTGGGAGTAGAGATGGCCAGCCAATTTCTGCTGTCTTGAAGTTGAGCTACAGTATCAGTGCCCAGCCACCATCACAACAGTGCTCAGACACAATTGTGCTTGTTATCTCCAAGCCTTTACAACAGTCCTTCAAGGGAGAAGACCCTTTTGGTGAAAACACTTCAGTGTTTTTAAAGGAGCAAAAGTGATGGTCCAAAGAGAGAGGGTAGTCAGGCCAGTAGGCTGGGCAAGAATATTTCTCCCCCAAGGTGCATTTCAGAGCTTGCACTATAATTTTTCTCAAGATGATACAAAACCATGCTGTGAGTTTTCAGCAGTTTTATCGCCAAAATATGGTAGTGGGATCAGGAAGTTATGAATTACCCTCCTTGATACAAATCATACAGATAGAATTGCTCCATACATCCATTTTGTTCCAAATGGCAGCATTTAAGAAAAGAGGTTTCCTGACTAGAATACTTAAGTGCAGTGAATTCCAGGACTAAATAGCTTTTTTGGGAAATGGATCTGCAGTGGTACTTAATAATGCTAGCCACATTGTGCTCTTTCTGGGGAGAGTGATACATGAGGATACATATACTTACTGATTCTTCAGAGATAAAAAAGAAACTATGGTAATATTGGCTACTTATTTGATTTATGTAAGCATTTTTTTTCAGAAAAATCCATTTAGGAAGTAGAAAAGACTGATTGTACTCATTATATGATACATGGATATACAGTGGGGCAAAAAAGTATTTAGTCAGCCACCAATTGTGCAAGTTCTCCCACTTAAAAAGATGAGAGAGGCCTGTAATTGACATCATAGGTAGACCTCAACTATGAGAGACAAAATGAGAAAACAAATCCAGACAATCACATTGTCTGATTCGGAAAGAATTTATTTGCAAATTATGGTGGAAAATAAGTATTTGGTCAATATCAAAAGTTCATCTCAATACTTTGTTATATATCCTTTGTTGGCAATGACAGAGGTCAAACATTTTCTGTAAGTCTTCACAAGGTTGGCACACACTGTTGCTGGTATGTTGGCCCATTCCTCCATGCAGATCTCCTCTAGAGCAGTGATGTTTTGGGGCTGTCGCTGGGCAACACGGACTTTCAACTCCCTCCAAAGGTTTTCTATAGGGTTGAGATCTGGAGACTGGCTAGGCCACTCCAGGACCTTGAAATGCTTCTTACGAAGCCACTCCTTCATTGCCCGGGCGGTGTGTTTGGGATCATTGTCATGCTGAAAGACCCAGCCACGTTTCATCTTCAATGCCCTTGCTGATGGAAGGAGGTTTGCACTCAAAATCTCACGATACATGGCCCCATTCATTCTTTCCTGTACACGGAACAGTCGTCCTGGTCCCTTTGCAGAGAAACATCCCCAAAGCATGATGTTGCCACCCCCATGCTTCACAGTAGGTATGGTGTTCTTTGGATGCAACTCAGCATTCTCTCTCCTCCAAACACAACGAGTTGTGTTTCTACCAAACAGTTCTACTTTGGTTTCATCTGACCATATGACATTCTCCCAATCCTCTTCTGGATCATCCAAATGCTCTCTAGCAAACTTCAGACGGGCCCGGACATGTACTGGCTTAAGCAGGGGGACACGTCTGGCACTGCAGGATCTGAGTCCCTGGCGGCGTAGTGTGTTACTGATGGTAGCCTTTGTTACGTTGGTCCCAGCTCTCTGCAGGTCATTCACTAGGTCCCCCCGTGTGGTTCTGGGATTTTTGCTCACCGTTCTTGTGATCATTTTGACCCCACGGGGTGAGATCTTGCATGGAGCCCCAGATCGAGGGAGATTATCAGTGGTCTTGTATGTCTTCCATTTTCTAATTATTGCTCCCACAGTTGATTTCTTCACACCAAGCTGCTTGCCTATTGCAGATTCAGTCTTCCCAGCCTGGTGCAGGTCTACAATTTTGTTTCTGGTGTCCTTCGACAGCTCTTTGGTCTTCACCATAGTGGAGTTTGGAGTGTGACTGTTTGAGGTTGTGGACAGGTGTCTTTTATACTGATAACAAGTTCAAACAGGTGCCATTACTACAGGTAATGAGTGGAGGACAGAGGAGCCTCTTAAAGAAGAAGTTACAGGTCTGTGAGAGCCAGAAATCTTGCTTGTTTGTAGGTGACCAAATACTTATTTTCCACCATAATTTGCAAATAAATTCTTTCCGAATCAGACAATGTGATTGTCTGGATTTGTTTTCTCATTTTGTCTCTCATAGTTGAGGTCTACCTATGATGTCAATTACAGGCCTCTCTCATCTTTTTAAGTGGGAGAACTTGCACAATTGGTGGCTGACTAAATACTTTTTTGCCCCACTGTACATCATTGGAATATTTAAGATGGGGACTTCAACCTACCTTCTCTTGGCCTGGAAACACTGGTGGCTTGGGAGTTCATGGCCACCATGGCAAGCTTTTACCTCTTCTGACTTATTAGGGGCCTAGCTCACAGAGGAAATCACCCATTAGATCTGGTTTTTGTCTTGGGGCAGTGGCAACATGATCTGGGGTTGGGGAATGTTATCATCAGCTCTTTGTAATGGACAGACCACTCCTTCTTGGCCCAGGAGTTCTCTATAAGCCACCTCCGCTGCAGGGAGGAGAGGCCTATTCAATTGGCCGGCCCCAGGTAACTGATGGACGCAGAAAACTGATGGGTTTCAAAAGGAACTTCGGGTACTCCTGAAGCTGTGGTGCATGGTTCAGCCTTAGTTGCAGCCTGGAATGAGCATGTAACACGATCAGATCACTCCTGTGCGAACTGATTGTGGATCCTGTAGATCCCCCTGGTTTACCAAGGGTCTTCAGGAGATGTAATGACACAAGAGACACCTGGAGCACTGCTGGAGGAAAACAAGCCACCAGGCGCAGGTAGGAGCCTTTATTAGGACTTACCTTATGACAAGGGCAGCAAAGTGAGCTCCGCTCTTGTTGCATCTGCATATAGCCAACCAGCAGCTTTATTCTAGGTGACCAGATCCCTTCTGGGTAAGGAGGGGCCTCTGTCAGACGAAGTCACTTGCCTTTGCTCTGAGTTGGACTCTGGCTGGGCAGGTCCTATAGAAGTGACTAGCTGGAGTCAGTTGATTCTGAGGAAGTGGACAGGGTCCTTGCTTTGCCACATGTTTGGACTCTTGTCCCAGTTGGTTAAGGCCTCTCAGGAAGTGGCAACTTTTTAGGGAAGGTTGTTGAGAGAGTAGTGGGTGCTCGGCATTGGAAGGCTGTGGATGAAGTGTGTTATCTAGACCTTTTTCAGTAAGGGTTCAGGTGAGGTTATAGTACCAAGATGGCATTGGTCACGCTTGTCGATCTCTGAAAAGCTTGGGATGGGGGTGATGCATCCATCCTGGCCCTTCTGGATCTCTTGGCAGCCTTCAGTACCATCAACCATGGTATCTGTGATGGAATGTGCCCCTGAAGAGGGGGGTGATGTGATGGAGCTGGGAGCTGAGGGAGTAGAGCACGCATTCCAGGCAGATAAGCGTTCTCACAGCTTGCAGAGTGTGGGGGAGCTGAGGAAGAAAGTTAGACTAGCACCACCCTAGATTCCCAAGGGTATTTTTCCCCTTAGCTCAGTTAGGAACCTTTAGTCTGGCAAGATTCTGTGTATGGTAGACATAATAAAGAACTAGAGTTGAAACTTTGACTCAGTGTTGTTTCTCCGCCAATTACCCTGACAGTATCCTTCTGGATCGAATTTGAAGGCTGGAAGTGGGAGTCAGTGTTTTGCGGTTGTTCTCCTTCCTCTGTCACTGGTTCCAGTTAGAGTTGGTGGGGGAGAGGTCTATTTCTTTTTGTTGTTCAGTCGTTAAGTCGTGTCCAACTCTTCGTGACCCCATGGACCATAGCACGCCAGGCCTTCCTGTCCTCCACTGTCTCCCGGAGTTTACTCAAATTCACGTTCATTGCATCGGTGATGCTATCTAACCACCTCATCCTCTGCCGTCCCCTTCTCCTTTTGCCTTCAGTCTTTCCCAGCATCAGGGTCTTTTCCAGTGAATCCTCTCTTCGCATTAAGTGGCCAAAGTATTTGAGCTACTAGTTCTAGTTCTAGGCCCACCTTATATGGGGTGCCTCAGGGCTTGGGTCTTTCACCACTCCTATTTAACATCTAATGAAACCTCTGGGTGAGGTCACTTGGCAGCATGGGGTGCAGTATCAATATGCAAATGATAATTATACATCTCCACCCTAGGCTGGGCAAGTGATGCTGTTCAGGCGCTGACCCAGTGCCTGGAGGCTATGAGTGCCTGGATGAGGAAGAACTGGCTGCAACTCAAACCTAGCAAGACGGAATGGCTTTCCATTTTTGGCCCCCTGGGATCCAGAGAGCCCTTACCCTCTTAGCCTTGAACCTTTAGGCCATGAACCTGACTCTTCCCCCAAGGGTTGGACTAGGATGGGAGTGGACCCAGCAAATGCAGAGTTGGTATGGTGGTGTCATGGCACTGTGGTGGGAAACAGAATGTTATTGTGTGACAATGTTGTTCTATTTTTACGTTTTTATTAGTTGTGATTTGCCCATTGTTCTTGTATATAAAATGGGTGGCCATATTGGTCTCAGTAAGGACAGCTAGTCTTAAGATAACTATTTCACCAACATAATTAAAATTTGTTATAAAAAAGCTTTAATTCTAATGCAGATACAAGTGTTATAGGGATATATGCAAGACCACTTTTTCTCGCTTCCCCCCATCAGCTAAAATTAAGAACCAGATTAAAAGAATTAATTTAAAAAAATCTTCCTAGTGTCCTTACACAAAGAAGAAAGGGTTAATAATCATAGTTGATACAGAGAAGAAAGGATTAATAATCATCATAGTTGACATTTGCTCCATGTCTGAAGGTATGTGGGTTTCGTGGGCCAATAGGAGCATCTTCATCATAATGGTGATGATAATAGCCACCATAATATTCATGGCCACTACGGCCTAGGTTTGACCAGTAGTAGGTATCATCTTCAAATTTCTGCAGAAAAGGAGAAAAAGTGACAACTGATTTGCTGAAGCCATAAGTTCATCATAAAAATAGTATGAATGCTCTGCTTTACTAGACGCTTGAAATATATTTTTCTTTCATTATTGATCAGATAATTTCCTCCAAAATGGTATATGTACTATATACCAACTTCTGTAATATACTCTGGAGGATAATCTTCAAATTTAAAAAGCTAATTGATAGTTTTGGCAACAGAATCATAAAGTTGGAAGAAGCCATTAACTCCATCCAATTTCCAAACTCCAATTTCCTTCTCAGTGCAGGAATCCAAATTAAAGCATCCACATCAGATAGCCAACCAGCAATCTAGAATATATTAGGACAGTGAAGCTTTGAAAGTTATTGTTCAAATATTGTATGAATCTCAAATCTGTACCTATAAGTCCTATGGTTATTGTAGATGTACAGTAAAAAATATTTACATTTCAGTGCCCCCTTGCTCCTGGAAACAGGAATTATCTTTATCACATGGATTTAGTGTTTAAACTGTTGACAAAATAATGTAATTTGACTTCCTAGCCTCTTTAACTTCAGGATGGATTCAAATCAAACTGGAGAAAAGCTAACGAAGAGATCATGTGTATTAGCAAGTTTTCTACTCAATGTTTCATACAATTGGTATTTGAGAGGACTAAAGCATTCATCAGAGAAAAGCAGCCAGTGTTACTTTCCAGAAACAGCTGAGGTTCCTATCTTTAAGATGGTGTATGATGAGCGAATTCAGAGACCTGCTTTTTGCTACTTGTCCAAACTACCTATAAAGTGAACAGCTTTCTCTCCAGCTCAATTTAAGAGCCTATTCTTTGAGTTCCTGAAGGAGACCTTTTGCAACATCCTCACTTTGGAATCAGCATGACAGTATAAAGTAAAAGGAACAGAGTTAGTGGGATACACAGCTCCATTAATATAACATCTACTCTTCTATGAAGAGCATGTCAGAACTGTATACAGTTTATTTTATGTCAGCAGTAGACAGAAGTTCCCAATAGGGTTGCCAAATTCTGCTTAATATTTAACACAGATTGCTCAAAGTGCTTTAGAAGTATTAGCATTCCATTTCTTTCTCTGTATCAAACGGAGATGAGCACCGGCCCCTAGAGTTGGACACGACTGCACAAATGTGCGGGGAGAACCTTTGCCTTTTTATGCGTATGTGATCATTGAACATTATAGACCATTTCTTTGCACCAATAAAGTAGGAAAAGGCTTATTTCCAACAAGCCAAGAAATTCAGTTGAATTTTGGGTGGAGAATAAAGAGTAGCTGGCAGAGTGAGTCACATTTTACCTTGAACTTTGAAACTCAATATCTGTACTGGGCCAGCCTCTGCCTCAGGACTCCAGTGGGGAGTCAGCAGATGAGCTGCCCCTATTGAACCCCCAGGAGGCCGAGGAAGAGGTAGCCCCAGATCCAAACCTGGCTCCAGAACCAGACCCGGTACCAGAGGGGAGGGGAGATGTGGCAGCATCTCAGCCTCCAGAGGCTGAGCAGAAGCAAACCCTGGATGGTGGTTTGTCCCCGCCCTCCAGCCAGCAGCCAGCTGCTCCCACTCAGACCCCTAGCTCACCTGAATCACCTAAGCAGCAAAGGCGACAGAGATTAAGGACTGCCTTAAAGGAGAGGCGCAGGAGTGCCCGTTTGGTTGTTAGAGAACAACGGTGAGTGCAGCCAGGAGCCAGCCGACAGCTGGCTGCCTCAAGATAAATCAGCAGAGGGGCCATGAGCAAAGCTGTGGAAGCAACTTGCATTCTTGCCGCGACCACTTCCTGCATCTCGCCTTGATTCCCTGGACTCCTGATCTTGCTTTGGACTATCGCTGACCTGTTTGCTACAGCCCTTGACTTTGGCTCCGGACTCCCGTTTATCTGCTTGCTCCAATCCTGACCTCTGCTTGTGGCTTCTCGACTATCCACTGGACTATCCCTGAACTTGATTTACTGGCTCTGCTGACTTGCAACTCACGGTTGGTGAACGGACGTTTGTCTCCTGCCTGATATCTTGCTGTCAGCCTTTGTGAAACCTGACACCCGAGGCTAGCCAGCACAATATCATTCAAACTCTATTTAATGAAGTAAGATAGTGCTTCAAATTTTAAGATATTTTATCAGTGTTTACTAGCTACTATATATTTTTCACATACATGACTGCTCATTATAGTGTTTCAACACTTTACAGTTGAATATTATGCACATTTTTATGAAATAAATGAATTGATGTTTTCTTTTCTTGAAGATGGTGTGTGCATTATTACAATAACAGTCGTTAGATTTTTAAAAGTGGTTGTTCTTTACTCTGGTATTCTTGAATAGATTTATGTATTACCTGCCTAATTTTGTGAATATTTTTGATACAGGCTTAAAATACAACAGATCCTGGCTTGGCTAGAAGCTGTTAACCAACATTTATCAGGTGAAGCCATAGTTAACTAGGTGGTTCTGCTTGTATGACAGAAGAAATAAAGTGATGCTGTGATCATGGTTTATCCAGATCTTGTCTATATATTGCAATCAACATTTCTACTAGAAATTCGATATACATGAGGGCCTCATCTCATTTTATACCCACAACAGCCCTGACAGTAGCAAAAGTGTCTGGTACAAAGGGCACTGACATGAAAATGACCAGAAAAAAATGTATATTTGCATCCCAGTGTTGGATGCAAGGCATGCAGGATGTTTCATCGCTTTCCCCCCTTCCCTCTTCAGAGATCTGTGGCTGGGTATGAAGACATCTAACAAGCTCTGGGGCCGATGGACACTTGAACCTGCCTCTCTGTCAAAACTCAGCACTCTAATTACTATTATTTTATTATTATTATTTATTGGATTTATCACCGCCCAACTCCCCCAAGGGGGACTCTGGGCGGTTTACAACAGAATTAAAATCATTAATATACATTTATAATAAAGAACATACATAATAAACAATAATTTAAAATATAATGAGTAAAATGGAATCCAAAGGCAGAGTATTCTTAAGTTATAAAAGGGATCCTCAGAGCAAATCTAAGGTGCTAGCCATCTCCAGGTATCTCCAATCTCCTTCTGACCCCAAGCATATTATACTATGACAAACATTTATCTGGTCAACACATGACTTCATTTTAATAAGTACCAGCAATTCTCAGTCAAAACCCATATAAAATGCAATTGTTTTCCATAGAAATATTAGAACAAAAAAGGCTTTGCTTCCCAACAAGCATTCCTGCAACAGGACAATGTCATAAAGAGTGAGTCAAGAGAAAAAAGGCCCTGCATAATTGAAAGATTATATCATTCACTTCTTTTGCATTAAGTGGTTATTCAATTGCTTAAAAAAAAACCCAAAAGTGCTGATTGGAAAGTCAATTTATATCTAGGATTCAGCCTCTCTCCGTCTTCCAGTGTTCTTTATAAGTAACTTCTACTACATTTTTCTTTAGAAATCAAGAAAATGGGCGGGGGGGGGGAGGAATAAGAAAAGCTATGTAAATTTATTTATTTATTTATTTATTTATTTATTTATTTATTATTTGGATTTATCCCCGCCCATCTCTACTGTGGTAGACTCTGGGCGGTAAATAAATATGAAACAAATTTTTTTCGTGAAGAAAACTGGAACTATTTTAAAAGTCTATAATATATGTTGCTATTTTTTTTCTTCCTTTTATTGCTTTGTTTTGTGTGTAAAGCTGTCTGAAATGTAAATATGTTGTACACACTGTAAGTATATGTATAATTGTTTATATGTGTTTAATATATATTTTAAATAATAAAAAAAATTAAAAAAAATAAATCAGGAAAATACATCAGTGTAACCTAGTGAAGAAAAGCAAAAATTATAGAACTCGAATGAATAAGGTTTTTCAAATTCTGAAGTATTGCAGCAGTCTGATGCACATTCAGTATACTTCAAACCCCACAGTGTCTTCAATTTATAATGGTTTGTCCAATTTATAAGACTTCACTGTACCTTTTCTTATTCCTTCCTATCCTCTCAGTTTAGCATTTAGCTTTCTAAAGAATGACCACAAATGCCATATTCTCATTCAGTATGTCTATGAAGGTTCTCAGTCATCCAGGTGGAATTGTCTGTAGCTTGAATCATGTCAACTGGATTTCTATTTTCTTAGTGGAAACGTTTCGCTCCTTATCCAAGGAGCTTCTTCAGTCTGAGCAAAGTTGGTAAGGGAATCCTAAATATGTTCCTATGTAGAACATATTTAGGATTCCCTTACCAACTTTGCTCAGACTGAAGAAGCTCCTTGGATAAGGAGCGAAACGTTTCCACTAAGAAAATAGAAATCCAGTTGACATGATTCAAGCTACAGACATATTCTCATTCAGTTTTTCTCATATGGCTTCTCTGCCTTTTCCTTCTAAAAACAACTATATCTTAGATTCAAATTTCTCTCCCCCTCTCTACACACACACACACACACACACACACACACACACACACAAACAATATCCTAAAATTAAAGTGGTTTAAGTTGACAGGTAAAATGCCTGCATGTTAAATGGATTCATTAACTTCCCATGCTGAAGGAACTGTTGGAATTCTACTTCTAGGACACTAATTGGCAACAGGGATGAGGAGGGACATAACATATAATTCCAGGCTGCTGTTTGCAATATAAAATGCTTTATCCATGATACAAATATGTTTTGTTTGCATGTTCCATTTATGCCTCAGTAAAATCATAATGCTGAAATACTCTCCTGTGCATTCATGTCATTAAGTATCTGCTTTTTCCAGAGAAACTTTGCCATGGAGTCAAGTTAAATTGCTTTGAGTGGATTCCTGAAGCAGTTATCAAGGCAGACCTGCTGTGACCATTATCAAGTATTCAAAGCTTCACCTTCTCAAATTCCCTTATGATGAGTGGGATGATTCCTCTGATAAAGAGGGCAGGTTTCCCATATCTAATGAATATAAAAAGGCTCAAACTGAAATGAATTCCTTCCCATATCATGTCTGCAACTACCCAACACAGAAATACAAAGCCTTATTTCAAAGAAAATAAAACACTAAGAAACTATTCTGAATCCAAAGTGATTTCCCCAGTGCTTAAGATCCCTGAATTAATTTTTAAGGTAAAGCACAACTGTGCCACTTACAGCTTCATCAAAACCCAAATAGAGGAAGTGCTGGTACCACTGCTGTACATCAGGCTGGCTTCTGTCCCAAAGCTGGCGCTTCTGACGTTTCAGATGGTTTAAGAATGCCTTGGCCTTATCTTCTTTAACAGACACCTCCTCCTCCATCAGAACAGGGGCTGAAACAAAGGTCAAAAACACAGGGTCTATTAGCGCCGACAGTTCTCATTCTAAATACTGCAGGTATTTCTAGCAAGTTCATCAGTCATATGTTGACTACATAGGACTACTCAGTGCAAGAGGTGAAGAAAAATACCACTGTTAAAAAGTAATATCCTATGTTATCAGAACAACACAGTCCCTGAATAAAAAATTCTTCACATACTCTTTTTTCATCTGAGGTCTGTGATTATGGCCCAGTTTCTGACTTCCATGTTAGAAAATATAATCTAGGATGAATTGTTTCCTACAAAGTCTAATCAGTCTCTACAGATTCTAGCTGTCTTTTTTCTTCTTAATAACTTAACGGTATCCTATTTCAATTTCATAACGTAACTTTATTATGAAGATACTAATGTACTAAGTAAAACCTGCAATTAGTTCTTATTCTGGGTATAGTCGAAGGCTTTCACGGCCGGAATCCGATGGTTGTTGTGGGTTTTCCAGGCTGTGTGGCCATGTTCTGGCATATTTGGTTCCTAACGTTTTGCCAGTAGCTGTGGCTGGCATCTTCAGAGGACAGGAGCACAGCTAGAAGATTCTCTCTGTGCCCAAGTGGAGGGTGTGTGTTCCTGCTGGTGTTTATAGCTGCTGAGAGGGTGTGTGTCTTCTGTGGGTCATTTACAAAAGATTAGGAGAGGGTTCTTTGTGGTGATTAGGGGGTGTGGTGCTGTCATGTGTGGGATTAGCACATCTATTGTGTGAGTTGTTTGTATATTTCCACAGAAATATACAGAAGATGCCAGCCACAGCTACTTGCGAAACGTTAGGAACCAAATCTGCCAGAACATGGCCATACAGCCCGGAAAACCCACAACAACCATCAGTTCTTATTCTGTTTCTTTAATGAAGATTAGATTTTTTTTTAAAAAAAAACGGTAACTATAGACAGAGGTGCTTTCAATTTCTAGAAATTCTGGATATTTTGTTCTGGAAACAAGTACTATATACTATGTAGAATCTAGAGGGACGGTACCCTAATATAGTACAAATAATATTGGATAATATAATATAAAATGTTTAGATGTAAATCAAAAGCTTAGTCATAGGATATATACTTTGGCATATTTACATTCAGACATGGCCACTTAATCACCCTTCAAGTGATTATTTCAGAGCAAAGCTACATAATTTATTTATTTATTTATTTATTTATTTATTTATATTTCTAACTTATATCACCGCCCATCTCCCCCCATTCCGGAGGGGGCAGCTGTAAGCAGTCTTATGCTGCAATTTGCGGTGACACTCTAACTTTGAATCTGAACACCTGATGACTTGCCCAGTAATAATTATGCAAAGAATTAGTGATTGCACATTAGTTATGTAGTTAAATAACTAATAACTAATATACTCTGGTTTATTATCCTGTTTGAGCAGTTAAACATCATTAAAATTAATCGCGGTTTCTATATTGAATAACTACATTTCTACTGAGTTGGAAAAGAGGAGCTGGGAATCAGCTGTATGTATAATGCTAAATGAAGGTCAGTGATAGGTTCAAGGCAGGCATGGTATCTACATTATACTTTATGCCAAACTATGGAATATATATATAAAGGCACAATTGGCTGGCTCCTACAACACTCTAGAAATCACAATGGGTTGGTCCACACAGTACACTAAGCCACAGCCATATTTAGCAGACTACATATACTGGTTCATTCATTATAAGGCTATGAACTCAGAAGTTCAAAGATCTATATTTACCAAATTGCTATGAACATGTAAAGGCAGGAATACAGTCCACTACAAAACTATACTGTTAAATAGTAATTAATACGATTCTGACAGTCAAAATGAAAAGTCAAAATGTAAAGCATTTGCAGTTTAATCTGCCATATGCTTAAGAATCCTCAGTTACCTTAGTAAAAAATCCTGTGTGCGTCTGATAATTGTTAAAAAAAATAGATAAACTATAACTGAAAACAGGGTAAAGTTGCACCATGACTTTAAAATATCCCTACGTATTGTGGGATGGTTAGTTCTAGTTAAGGATGCTAAAATGTTTTACTTGGTCTGAATCTTGAAGCAGGAGACCGTTAAACCTGTGCTAAAACAAGTCCACAAAGCAGATGATCTGTGGAGATGGGAAGGGGGAACTGCCTCTAAAGCAGAAAAAGCTTTATACCACCATCCAGATGCAAAGCAGAACAGAGACTATTTATTGTGCTATTTATACCCCGCCTATCCCCTCCCTAACGGAGGACTCTAGGCGGCTTACATACATATACATATACATTTTTACCATTATACAATGTCACCAACTATAGAGTGTAATTAACCCGCGCACCAGGAGAAGGGGTAAGGGAACCGGCTCTTCTAAGGCTCTGGACTGAAATTCCCAGGATGCCTTGAGGCGGCTGCTGAAGTCCTGTTGATGTCACTTCCGGGTCTGTCCACACCGTCGCCATTCAATCTTTCCTCCGATCTTTCCTCCGGTGGAACCGGCTCCCGACAGGACGCCAGCAAATTCTCCCACTTAAGGTGGTACCCATTTATCTACTTGCAAAGCTTTCGAACTGTTGGGTTGACAGGAGCTGGGAGTAACAACGAGAGCTCACCTCGTTGCACGGGGTTTGAACTGCAGACCTTCTGATCTGCAGCCTACAGCTCAGCAGTTTAACCTGCTGAGCTACCGTGTCCCTTATGGAGGCAGAACATGGGTTTACCTGGCAGCTCCCATGATCAGTCGGTAAACCAGAGCTTTTCAAACTTAGCAACTTTAAGATGTGTGGACTTCAACTCCCAGAATTCCCCAGCCAGCAATTTTGGGAGTTGAAGTCCCCGCATCTTAAAGTTGCTAAGTTTGAAAAACACTGCACTAAACTCTTGCCCAAACAAGTCCCCCATACAGCTGGTCCATAGCTGAGGACCACCCACAGGGAAGACTCTCCTACTTTACCGGGCAGTTCCAATGCCCAGCTGCTGAGCAGGTGTGCTTTTGACACATCAACCCTCTTGCAAGCCCACCTAAAAGACTGATCATCTCTTAGGCACAAGGGTCCCCAACCCCCGGGCCACGGACCGGTACCGGTCCGTGGCCTGTTAGGAACTGGGCCACACAGCAGGACGTGGGCGAGCGAGCGAAGCTTCATCTGTATTTACAGCAGCTCCCCACCGTTCGCATTACTGCCTGAGCTCTGCCTCCTGTCAGATCAGTGGCGGAACTAGATTCTCATAGGAATGCAAACCCTACTGTAAACTGCACATGGGAGGGATCTAGGTTGCGTGCTCCTTATGAGAAGTCAGAATCCAACACCATCCCCCACCCCGGTCCGTGGAAAAATTGTCTTCCACGAAACCGGTCCCTGGTGCCAAAAACGTTGGAGACCACTGCTTAGGCAGTCTTGGCCTCTGGCTGGTATATTTTTAAAAATGGTTACACATGTGTCTAACCACGTTTCAAATCCTGCCAGCCAGCTGTCAACAACTTAACTGCTAATTAGTGGGGTTCTGCAGGTAAACCATAAAGGTTTTCACACTCTTTCCAAACTTGTTTCTGTTCTGCCCAAGGAGTGTGCTGATCAACAGTTACGTAGAACCATAAACAAGAAACAGAAGCAGCAGGGACTCCAGGAGTGGTGTTTAATACTGCAGAAACAGAATCTTGAAAGCTTGTCAGAGTTTCTCTTTGCCCCATCTTATACCAAACAAAATCAAGGTGGGGTTTTTATGAGTTTCTTTCTCACACTTTCTACTTTGGCAGGACTGAGTTGCTGTTTCTCCCCACTTAAGATTTCTGTTTCTCCCTGCTCTCTTGAGATCTTGGTGTTCACAGAACTTGGGTTTCTTCTTGCAAATGTTTTATTACCAAACTAGGTAACATTGTCAGTGCTTTGATGCAAGGAAGAGATGTTTGCTGCCTTTTTGTGCATGGCAGCTTGTCCTAGCTGTCTTTAACAGGGTTGTTGTAGTTTGTGTGCTTGTTTCTGACTGACCTACCTGGCTGAATTATTTCATCTTTGATTGTACCAATCAAAGAGAATTGCTTGTACAATTGATTGTACCAATCAAAGAGAATTGATTGTACAATTGATTGTACCAATCGAAGAGAATAGATTGTCCCTGGCTATTGTCCTGGTTCTTTCTTATCTACATGTTGATTACTAGGTGGAGCACTGATGGTGTTACCTAGTTTGGCCATGAAACATTTGCAAGAAAAAACCAAGGTCAGTAAACACCAAAATCCAACGTTCCAACCCTGAGCTACAAATATGCTTCATAACTGGTTCATTGCTGTCTTCCCCCTTCCCAAGACCAGGTCTACATTCTTTCACAGTAAGCTTATGTGGATGCAAACTATTGAAAGTGTTCTAAATCCACACTCCCCATTCTGCAAAGTTTAGGCTGTTATAGTTTTTTGTTGGCTCAGTCATTGATGGGTAGCTCTGTATTTAGCCAAAGGAAAAGGCCTGAAAGGTGTATATGTCCCACCTCTATTTTGTGACTTGAAATGGTGACAACCTCTTCTCTTATAGAAATCAGATTTAGATGTAGGGTTTTGAGGATAGACATTATGTTTTTGTTACAAATCCAAGTCAACTAATTTAATGGGAAGAGTTGTACAGGATAAACAGGCCAGGGATTTTTTTTTAGCCAAGTCACTTTCTCGTAATTTACAGGGAAGAAATTGGGCAGGCAAAATATGTAGTTATCTATTTTTAACTATTTTTTCCAACTAACATGTAAGAGGAGCCGTATTGTCTTAGATAGACTTACCTTCTCTTCTCTGAAGCATCAGCTTAAGTTTATTTCCCTTTGAAACACCTAAATGAAGCAAAACAAAATTAAGTAGTTAAGTGTATAAATAATGCACATTTTTCCTATACAATATTACTTTTTAGACAGATGTAATTATGTGACTGAGGAACACAAATAACTTTCCTCCTCTGTGCTTAGTGCAAATAATGCTTCAATACTTAAAAGAAACTATAGTATATTATGTGCATTTCCAAACATCAGTGAATGACTAAGACTACATAGCTAATCTCTTCGTTAAAGAAACTTGTCTATTGCAGGAAAAGTCTCCACATACTTGAGAACATAGCTACATGTTTATATTCATGCCATATGATTTATTAAGGAATCCGCTTCTAGAGCTGTACATGCACAAAAAATGTTGGCATGAATTTGAAAAATTAGTAAGCAGTAGCACTGTTTTTTTTTTTAAGAAAGAAAGGAAAAAGAAAAGAACCATCTGCCAATCTTGGTGTGAGCTGTTTTGAGAAACAAGCAATCCTGCCTGGTTCATCAGGCTAGGGGGAAAAAAGGCAAAAACAGGTGCTGGTGTGTCCAGGCAGAATCTTTTCTTGCTACTCAATATCACCTTTCCTAAATCTGGGGCCTTCTAGATGAGTTGAACTACAATTCCATTATACATGCCCAACCAGCATGTCAGGGCTAAGAGCATCTATATCACTGTTTCTCAAACTTGGCAACTTTAAGATGGGTGGACTTCGACTCCCAGAATTCCCCAGCCAGCCGGGAATTCTGGGAGTTGAAGTCCACCCATCTTTAAAGTTGCCAAGTTTGAGAAACAGTGATCTATAGGGAAGAGGTGTATTATCCTTTTTCACTGATCTCTACTCTATCAAAAGTGATGACTCCAAATGTACCCTTGACATGCAACCAACCAGCACTGCTAGTACCTGTAGCTATTGCAAAGGGGGCTGACAACACCATTTCCTTTTTCTATCCCAACTGGCCAAAATCCAATCCCAAAGCCAGATGATTGTGCCCATTGCAGTATTTTTCTTTCCGCCCCCACTCCTGCCAATCATCCTCCTTGAAAAAACCCGGGGACCTTTGTCTTTGCCATTGGATCGGCCCGTTCAAGAGCAGCTGAGGAACAGAAACGCAACAGCTGGAGCAAAAGGAACATGTCTGCCTCCCAGTAGTTACAGATGTGATCGGCCAGGTGGGCAGCATTTCTGGAATCCGGAGTTACCCCGGAATTGTTCTCGTTATTAGAATGATTGCAAGCCAGGTGCGTCCCTGTTCCCTTGACGTCATTATAGGAGCATTCCCCATTCAAGAACGGGGGGTGTCTCTCCTAGGCTAAGCGCCCCCCGTCCAGGGCCACATGCGGCGGCCCGCCTTTTCGCCAATCGCTCCCCTTCCCCGAGCGCGCAGGCTCTGCCCGCCACGCCCCCTGACCGGCTGACTCACCCGGGTTCAGGCAGAGGAAAAGAAGCCCCACAAGCGCGGCTAAAGGCAGAGTAGCCCGCCCGGGCCAAGCGCGGCGCGGCAGCGGCATCTCGGCGGAGCCTCGGAGGAGCTTGCTCCACGCGGTGCGGTCCTTCGGTCACCTGCGGGAAGAAGAGCGCGCGCGAGGCGGCTGAGTGGGAAGGACGCGGCAGGAGAGTCCGGCTGGCGCGTCTCTTTCGCAGCCGACCCCGCGGGCGCCTCTCGTTGGCCGCTGCCCAGCTGCTCCCTCGCAGGCTGGAGGGAAGGAAAGGGGGTCCCGGCTATGGAATGGAGGGGAAATCGCCTTGGAATAGCAGCAGCGTCGGCTTGCCAGGTTTCAAGAGGCAAAGCAATTCGGCTTTCCCAACTGGAGGCGCCGGAAAGGTTGGACTACAATTCCAACCATTCCGCCAGCATACCTGAGATGGCGGTTCCAGCCCCAGTACATCTGTAAAAAATCATCGGGGTGGGGACTGTAGAGCTACACAGCAGTTGCCAAATGTAGTAAAAACTGTTTCCCTCTCTCAGGGGTTTCTCTCTTCATCATTCCTGTTCATCTCTATACATACATGGCTGCCAAACCACATTCACAAAATGCATGGGTGTACATACATACAGGAACCTATTCAGTAACAATAGATTGTATTAGCACTCCCTGACCCAGTTCCCTCACCCTGAACCACCATCATCCCCTGCCAGCAGACCAGGGGCATCCACAGGGCAGTCAACAGACATCAAAATGGCAGGCAGGACCAGAGATCGAAGCTCAGCCCGTTTTTACATGTGTGAGATGTGTGTGTTCTACGAAACACACCCGACCTAGTCAAATACACCAAGATCAAAATACCCAGAATCATGGACCTCATCAACCTCTGCCTCACCACCTACTTTCAGTTTGATGGACAAATATACCAACAAATCAAAGGAACACCTATGGGATCACCACTCTCAGGACTCATAGCAGAGATAGTAATGCAACGTCCAGAAAGGATAGCACTTCCACACATACAACCCAAAGTATGGATCCGGTATGTAGATGACACCTTCGTCATAAAAAAAAAGGAATAACTGGAGGAAACACATGATACCATCAACATCTTCAATGGAATAAAATTCACAAGGGAAGAAGAAAACAACAACACACTACCCTTCTTGGACATCCTCATCAGTAAAGGAAATGAGGGCATTCTAGAAACACAAGTCCACCGGAAATCTACCCACACTAACCAAGTGCTCCATTACCAAAGCAACAACCGAACCTCCCACAAGAGAAGCTGCGTAAGAACATTATTCAGACGAGCACTAACGCACTGCAACAACCCAGAACACCATTAAAAGGAAACAGACCATCTATACAGCATCTTCCAGCAAAATGGATACCCACGCAACTTTATCAAAAAGTGCCTGACCACCCAACCTGCTACAACACAACCAACAAAAGCTATGAAAAGGATAACATTGCCATACATCAGAAACATCTCAGAAACTACCAATAGACTGTTACAACCACATGGCATCACCGTAGCACATAAACCAACCAAAACCCTTCAGAACATCTTAAGTAACCCAAAAGACCCAGTAGCCCAAGAAGAAAAAACAGGAGTTCTCTACAACATACAGTGTAAGGACTGTAGCAGCCACTATGTAGGACAGACGGGGAGAAGACTAGCAGAGCGCATCCACGAACACCAACTAGCAGTCAGAAGACATGATGAAAACTCCTTAATCTCACAACACATGGACAGACTCAACCATACTTTCAACTGGGAAACTGTGAGCATCTTAAACCAAGCCAAATCCAAAAACACTAGAGAATTCCTGGAAGCTTGGCACTCAGACAAAGCAGCCATCAACAGACACATAGAGGCAAACAACATGTACATACCATTCATAAGAGACAATAGAAAAGCCAAAAGACCAGAACACCTCCCTGCCAGCAATCAACACCCAGATATGGAAGGATTAACACCAAGATTAGCACCAGAGGAACAATCAAACAGCACAATATACCCTAATCAAGGAACTATTAACTCAGTCAATCAACCAACCAGCAAACAACAGCCCAATCAAGGAACTCCTAAGGGGAGAACAACACCTCCACCAACACAAACAGGACAAGCCATGGTATATAAAGAGAGAGAGCAAGTCCCACTCCCTTTTCACACTGAAGATGTTGCCTAGTCTGGCAATGAGACGTCTGCAAGAAAACAACAAGGCTCAGAGAGCACCAAGGACTCCATAGTTCAACCCTGAGCTACAAATATTCTCTTTGATGTGTGTGTGAGGCCGACATTAAAAAGGGGTAGGGCTTCAATTGTCTGATTCCCCCCATTTAGACATTGACTACCATTGCAACCCCCCAAGCATAACTAAGATGTATATTGGCTGGAGATTATCATCAAAGCCAAACACAGCAGGTGGATATCAGACAATGCCTCATATAGGAAATGTTACTCACTTGAGATTGAGAGACACATCTGCCAAAAATGCAAGCTAGTATACTTCCAATGTTTTCTTCACTGCAGCCTTAAGCTGTTTTACTTCTGTGCATAAAGTGGCTGGAAAAGAAAATCCATTTTTGCTTTGGCCATGTTGACCTCATGTTCTCTATGGACCATTCTTACAGTGACCCTTGATAAGACAGGGCTTCACTTCTAGTCCATTCAGTGCCCCAACCACCATTCAAAAACTACAAGGGATGGTGTTAAATTTGTTCATTAAAGAAAACCTAAGTTGGGCACGTCACCCTACCCAATGAGGGAACTTTATATCACCAGAAATAGTTGGGTTCTTGGTGATCTCTAAACTTGGTTGCTTTCTTGTAGACGGTTTATTACCTAGCTAGGTAACATCATCAATGGAAGGGAAACTCGGGTTGTTGATGTTACCCAACTCAAGAATCCAACAGTTCAACCCAGACATACATATATTCTCTTCTATTGAAACAAGAAATAGTTCTTGCATTAAATTGTAGTAGGCTTGTCAAAGATTATCCCTTTCAACAGCAGATTCACTAATACCTGGAAAAGTTATGTTCCCATTATCTTGCCATGCAACCTAAAAAAAAATTCTGTACTAACAAAAGCTAACATTGCAAGATTAAAATCATATTATTAGATACTTGATCCGGACAATAGAAAAGAGACAGTCTCTTTTGGAAATTACAGTGGATAATTTGGATTCCAGCTGAAGCAATTAGAGTTTGTAGGAAAGCAGGAAAAGTTATTAACCAATTTCTTTCAAAATAAGACCACCGCAAATCTTTTTCATTCAGAAATGTTCTTTTTTACCTCTGCTCAAAACAAAACAAATGTTCCCTTGTCAAAGATGTTAGAAGACTCTCAAAGGCTGAAATGCAATTTGGGAATGATTAGACTATTTACGCTGCAATAATAATCATGTTCCGTGCACACTTCCAGCATCACAGTTTTGTGAAGCATAAATTAATTTTTTAAAAAAGTTTTTATAAAAATATTTTTAGAGTCAGTCCTAATTTTTTTTTGTTTACTATGAAAATGGACAACCTGGGCTAAAAATATTAATATGCCTAAATTTTAATTTGATTTTATTTATATACAATTAATATACATATACAATTAATAATTGTAATGCTAGTGGCAATGGTGCCCAACTACCTGTCCCATAGGGATGCATGGCGAAAATGTTCAGAAATATTTTTCTCTGCAGCCCCTGCTGGCCCGTTTTTGAGCTCAAGCTTTTTTTTTTTTTTTCGCTGCCTTTCCCCCTCTGCAGTAAATGTCCCATTCTGTTCAGCTAAGCTGCTGGCAGCCCCTTTACATAATTTCTTTTCCGCATTCTATTAGGTTGGAAAGTCATTTTGAAAAGGCTTCTGTGGGTGCATCTCTCTGTGATGCTTAGTTGAGACTTTGATCCTTCTTGAGCAGGGTTTCTTAACCAGGGTTCCATGCAACTCTAGGGTTCCGCAAGAGGTCACTAGGGGTTCCCTGGGAGATCATGATTTATTTAAAAAATTATTTCAAATTTGGGCAACTTCACATTAAAGAGGTAAGTATCATTCTTTATTTTTAGTTGAAGAACACTGTTAGTGCATATATACAGGCCTACATATGAAACAAATATAATAATTTTGTAACTTCTGGCCTATATTTGAGCCTGAATGTGCAGGGGTTCCCCGAGGCCTGAAAAGTATTTCAAGGGTTCCTCCAGGCTCAAAAGGTTGAGAAAGGCTGTTCTTGAGGATCTCTATGAGTAAAGGCTGGGCCAGTGAAGAACACTAAGAACTTTTACAGCTTAGAGATATGAATGTATTGTGATAGCACTTTTATTTCTACTATTCTGACATTGGTAAATTGAAACCCACAGGACATCTGTATCAGACCTTCCTGCATCATGACTCAGCAGCCCTTTCTCACTGTATAAGGTGGACAACCCAAGTGACATTTGCAGTCCCTGGCACCCATTTGCAGCACCTCCTGATCACCGTTCTGCATTCTGGCACCATGATTTTGGCAGTTTCTTGTTGCTTGGAGGGGATTACAGATGGGAAGAGAGTAGTTTACCTCTCAGAGCCTTCTTCCCCCAAACACCGAAGAGATGAAAATCCATGCCAATCCCTTCTGGTGACATGATAGACTCACTAGACAGCCTCTTGTAATCCTCCAGCAGATTGAGAGGCTGGATTTGGGCCTCTCCCTACTCAAACATTACCCCTCTCCATTGTAGTGTGACTGGAAAAAGCTATCACACCTTCCGATATAAAGCTATTGGTCTTTTCAATCTCTTCTTGTGGGTTTCAATTTGTTGGAGGTCCCAGCAAATCAGCATGCCTCATTAGCATGTGGATGAGTTCCTTCCAGGATGCAAATTCTCTATATGCTTCTGGAGGAAGCTGCTTGTTGTCCCTCCCACATTCCTCTCTTCTCTCTTCCTCCTTCTCTTCCATCTGGGAAGGAAGCACACTGCTGCTGCTCCTTCCATCTAGGCGCCATGCCTGGGCCTAGAGTCAGAAGGTTCCCCCTTTCCGCATGCAGCCTTTAGCAGCAATGAGGGCTAAGGGTAAATACAGTTTAGGGAAAGAAAGAAGAACAAGAATCATTTTTCCTGAATGGATGTAACTGGACCAAATAAACAAGATTTTCTTTTGTACTTATTTTTGAACCTACTTTGTCTAAGTGTGCAATTCTTTATGCTTGGGTGGGCTAAGTGTGTAAGATCAATAAGCTGTATTTCTCTAAAGTGCTCATTGACGCTATTTTAAATAATACACCTTTTCTGTGCACGTCTTTTTGCTGTATTAAGCTCTGCTCCATTCAGTGGTTCTAGCTATCCACTAATGGTTTCACAATTTACCAGGGAAAGAATGGTAGAAAGGAAGTAAGGAACTTTCTCATTAAGCTGGGACAATCCCAATACACTCTTTGGCAGGCTGGGATAGCAGAAATGCTTACAACAAGAGATTTACATCTATGACTATGACTTATATAACAATTTCCAAATGTGGAGCTAGATTGCAGCAGAGTTCACTTAGGCTTATGAAGTTTATTATGATATGAGTTTTTCTTGACTACAGTGCATTTCATCAGCTGCAAGGGAGTATTATTTTAAGAGAAGAATTAATTTACTCCCATAGTTGAGGAATGGAAAGCTGGAAGTGAAATATAGGGCATGCTTAATTTGATAAACTTAATTATCAATAGGGCTGTGACCATTTTGTGAGCAACTTTGCCTGCCTGCCTCTCTACATCTGTTGATTTAACCTGGTTTACTGGAGAGAGTAGGTGGGAGGGAAATGTAAAACTGCATTAAGAAACCTTATTTCTAATTTGAGAAACAATGATCCCCAATCCACCACCCACAGAACTCTTGCCAGGAAGAGATAGTGAAGAGTCTTTGTAATGCGAGAAACCAATAAGCTGCCTAATTGCCCTACCCTGCATCCTCAGGTGGAAATGAAATGCTATTTCTTACTTTCTGAATGTTAAAAATCAGAAGGAGTCGTCTGGGAGACCAAATATGTCAGAAACAGATCAGTCCCTGAGCACCAATACAAATACATTTAATCCGCTTTCTAACTGCAAAGAGACTGTGGCAGCCTTTTCTGGGTAATTTCATCACACAAATGTCATTGCTGAGGCCAGTTTGGGGATCTGAAGCCCCATATTCCTTTTTGACTGGTGTCTGCGTGCAGATCTTTTGCTTTAACGCTTTACGTGCCCTAATTGGAGAGAAAAAAGTTCATATGTGGCGTCATCTAATTAGCCCTGCTTTAATATTCTTTCGTTCTGCAAGGGGGCAGTAAACTCCTGATGTTTCCCTTAGGATGCATTGTCTCCTTCTAAAATGGAAGTTTTACTTAATAAAGCATTTGTGAAGCTGCATTAAGCTTTAAGCCTAATGCACAAAGCAAGGGAGGCCTGGGCTAGGTAATTGTCTGGAAAATGATAGCTTTCGACACGACAGCACTTCCAATCTCAGCACTCTCCTGACTAGCGTCCTAATGCAGATGCAGAAATGAACGCCGGGCGAAAGACGCTGATAACTAGGGATTTTATTTCAACAGATAAAGAATCAGCACCAAGAATGGTACCACAGTGATGTGAATAGAGGCACCAAGGGAAGGCTGGTTCTCTTGTTGAATTGGGCCAGAAGTCTCTTCCTGAACGATGAATGGTTCCATAGAAGTATTTTCTGCTGCTGATTAGCACCTATCTTCACATCAAGGGTGTGATAGCATGTGTGGTGTGCAGTATAATTTGGTGTGGGCAATCACTGTAAATTAGAAGCACTAGAATGACAGGCTCCAGAGCCTTTTCTGGAGACAAGAGAGAAGTCGAAGTGCTCATCCCATTAATAAGGTTATAGAGTTCCTTCAATATGGTTAAACAGTTCCAATCTGGACTGACTTTACACAGGTAGAGTTTATGACAGGCACAGACCAGAGTTCAAAATAAAACACGTTAAAAATAAATAAGAATAGAAACACAGAACGGTATAAGAATGTTCCAGTTGGTGGCGGATTCATCTGTGGGCAGTCAGGGTGTGACTAACTTTACCGGCAGTATAACAGAAATTGGCTACAAGCAAGGAAACTAAATCATCCTGATCTGATTGACATATTACTTACTGAAAAGAATACTTTTTTTTAAAAAAAAAGAAAGAAAAGAAAAGCCTTTAAAATATTCCCATTAATTTTAACTCAGACAATGGTTAGATTCTGTAAAAGATCCTTTTTTTTTATTACAGGTACCATATTTTGTCCAGCTTTAATTAATTGTATAGTGGGTAAGAGTAATTCTGAAATGTGGATAACCGTACATTTAAGCAAAGTAAAACAACAGTCACCACAATTTTTAAAAAAATCAGTCTATGAAAGGTTCCCCTAGAAGGCCAGGACTGGGGTTTTTATGAGTCACTTCCTTTCTCAGTGGTGCTCATTTTCATTTTTTTTCAACCCCAATTGGGATTTTCCCTGGCAACCAGGCTGTAACTCTAAACGTGTGGTGCTCACGTGCTTTTCTCATCCTCTTCCAAGACTTCTAGAACTGCCCTTGATACAGAAAATATTTGTCCGAATGCATACGAAGGTAAGAGTGGGGATGGAAAGGAGCAAGCCCATTAGCAATTGCATCTCTTCGTCTTTTCCAAGCTCAACAAAGCCGTCTCTGCTCCCCTCACCACGTGCAAACAATATCCGTGCAGGAGGACCATTCTGCACTCCAGCCATCCTCAGACAAAACAAAATTGTGGCAAATGGGAGAATAATGTTGCCTTTTCTGTTGGCCAAAATTAGCATAACTCCAGGGAGTTTGCTTCTCTCTTTCCTGCTGGAAAAACCAACTTGCTCCAGTTGAAGGTCTCAAACCACTCAGACCTCTTGTGATGAAAGTATCTACCATCAGCAAGAGGAGAAAGGGCTGAGAAGGCAAAGCTATAGGAAGCGTGACATCCTTCTCCCCTTCTTCCATGATAATCACGTTGCTGATCTGTTCTTTATGTTGCAAGACGGAGGCCAGGGGATGTCTGGGGGTGCTTTTCAGGTAGAGCAAATGACAATGGAGACAAAAAAGGAAGAGTGTGGCCAACTCCATCCCAAAGCCACATAATCACTATGTCTGCATACCAAAGTACATAAACAGCTGGCCTTCCCATAATTCTATGCAGTGCAAAATGAAGTGGTAGATAATAGAGCTCCTTCTCAAGCCAGAATAATTGACACCCTAGTGAGATCAGATTTAAAATGCATAATTGCACTTAACGTGACTCTTTTTCATTTTAAATTGGCTACTGGCGTGGTTTTAACCTCTTCCACTGAAATTGAGTCTGGAGTAGAACTCCATCCAGGGCACTGTGATTCTTTTAGGGATAGAAGCCACTGTTGGCACCAACAGGGCAAGGGAGATTCACACTTGCTTTTAGTATTGCATGTAAAAATGTCCTAAGGGATATTTCTGTTGGAGCAGGAGAAGCTTTAGGGTGTATTTACGCACTAATACAATTCTTTCTTTCTTTCTTGAATGACCAAGCCCATCCAAAGCAACAAACTTGTTTTCATATATCTTAGCTCTTGAATCTGTGTTGTTATGTGTTGCGTATTTTGTTTAGATAGATAGATAGATAGATAGATAGATAGATAGATAGATAGATAGATAGATAGATAGATAGATTTTATTGAAAATTCTAACAATAAGAACTAATACAAACTAAAATAGAATGAAAGAGAGGAGAAAAGAGGAAAGAGAAAGGGATAAATAAAACAAAAAGCTAAAAGTGCAAAAACAAAAAAGTAGAGGAAAAATAGAAGAAAAAGTTATAAAGATATAAAGAAGTCTTTTTTTTAATAAAGTTTTATTATTTAAAATATTTACACATCACACCAATAGCTACATTTACAAAGATTTACAACATATACACAACATAATTACACAAAACACATAACACAAAACACAGACAACATACAAAGTTACATATAAAACAGAATGACTTCCTGTTTCTTTTACGAAAAAACTTTTATAATATATATTTAACAAAACTAAGCTGCTCAAAAAAATAAAGGGAACACTGAAATAAGACATCCTAGATCTGAATGAATGAAATATTCGTATTAATTACTTTGTTCATTACATAGTTGAATGTGCTGACAACAACATCACACAAAAAGCAATGGAAATCAAATGTAAGCAACCCCTGGAGGTCTGGATGTGGAGTTACACTCAAAAATTAAAGTGGAAAAGAACACTACAGGCTGATCCAACGTTGATGTAATGTTCTTAAAACAAGTCAAAATGAGGCTCAGTAGTGTGTGTGGCCTCCACGTGCCTGTATGACCTCCCTACAACGCCTGGGCATGCTCCTGATGAGGTGGCGGATGGTCTCCTGAGGGATCTCCTCCCACACCTGGACTAAAGCATCCCCCAACTCCTGGACAGTCTGTGGTGCAACGTGGCGTTGGTGGATGGAGCGAGACATGATGTCCCAGATGTGCTCAATTGGATTCAGGTCTGGGGAACGGGCGGGCCAGTCCATAGCATCAATGCCTTCGTCTTGCAGGAACTGCTGGCACACTCCAGCCACATGAGGTCTAGCATTGTCTTGCATTAGGAGGAACCCAGGGCCAACCGCACCAGCATATGGTCTCACAAGGGGTCTGAGGATCTCATCTCGGTACCTAATGGCAGTCAGGCTACCTCTGGCAAGCACATGGAGGGCTGTGCGGCCCCCTAAAGAAATGCCACCCTACACCATTACTGACCCACTGCCAAACCGGTCATGCTGGATGATGTTGCAGGCAGCAGAACATTCTCCACGGCGTCTCCAGACCCTGTCACGTCTGTCACATGTGCTCAGTGTGAACCTGCTTTCATCTGTGAAGAGCACAGGGCGCCAGTGGCAAAGTTGCCAATCTTGTGTTCTCTGGCAAATGCCAAACGTCCTGCACGGTGTTGGGCTGTAAGCACAACCCCCACCTGTGGACGTCGGGCCCTCATACCACCCTCATGGAGTCTGTTTCTGACCGTTTGAGCAGCCACACGCACATTTGTGGCCCACTGGAGGTCATTTTGCAGGGCTCTGGCAGTGCTCCTCCTGTCCCTCCTTGCACAAAGACGGAGGTAGCGGTCCTGCTGCTGGGTTGTTGCCCTCCTACGGCCTCCTCCACGTCTCCTGATGTACTGACCTGTCTCCTGGTCGCGCCTCCATGCTCTGGACACTACGCTGACAGACACAGCAAACCTTCTTGCCACAGCTCGCATTGATGTGCCATCCTGGATGAGCTGCACTACCTGAGCCACTTGTGTGGGTTGTAGACTCCGTCTCATGCTACCACTAGAGTGGAAGCACCGCCAGCATTCAAAAGTGACCAAACCATCAGCCAGAAAGCATAGGAACTGAGAAGTGGTCTGTGGTCACCACCTGCAGATCCACTCCTTTATTGGGGATGTCTTGCTAACTGCCTATGCTTCCCGCCTGTTGTCTATTCCATGTGCACAACAGCATGTGAAATTGATTGTCAATCAGTGTTGCTACCTAAGTGGACAGTTTGATTTCACAGAAGTGTGATTGACTTGGACTTACATTGTGTTGTTTCAGTGTTCCCTTTATTTTTTGAGCAGTGTATTTCCTTTGTATCTTTCCTTCCTTTTTGATATTTTGTCTTTATATTAGTATTTTATCTCATTTATTGATTTCATTTTCATCCTTCTCTTTTATCTTCAATCTTTTCTATCTTACAAAATTTGTTTTATATTATACTCCTTTTGTATGAAATTTAAAAAGGGGTTCCATGTTGATTCATACTCTGGTTTCTCTTCAGATCGTATAAATCTTTCGCCTTTTAATAAAGAAGTGGCTTCTGATCTTCTTTACAGCAGTTATAAGTACAATTATAGTTTAACCTCTCTCTATAAAGTTACATCATGACTCTCTTCATTCTATAATCTATCCTGTCTAATCAAAACCATAAATCATAAGTTCATTTTTTCTTTTTTTACACAAAAGGTCCATAAGGGGTTTCCAGTCACCATGTGTTGTGTATTGTGTGTGTGCGTGCGCACGTGGGCATTTATTTATAAAGTACTACCTTTCATCAAAACTACCTGGTGCCTGGGTACTGACTACATACAATAGATATATGGAGATATGGCGGTGGGGATGGGGATGGGTATACACACAAAGAGACCACCACCACCACTGTGTGTGTGTGTGTGTATGTGTGCATGTGCATCCATCCCACCCTCCCTCTTTGTCTCTTTCTCTAGTGGGGTGAAAGTTTATTGACTTCTGCCAGAGAGGTAAAAGTGATTCTGATATAGATACATAAATACATACAAACACACACTTTATATGGCTGCCCATCTCAAATACATGACTCTAGGCAGCTAACAACAATAAAAATAGATATATAAAATAAGAAACAATATAAAAACATTTTAAAATATATAAAAACCACACAAACACAATCAGCAGCCAAGGTATAAAAACCACCAACAATCAACATACCCCCTGCATAGGCTCTACCCCGCATCCGGATCCCAAGCCTACTGGCAGAACCACGTTTTTAAGGCTTTACTAAAGGCCAGGAAGGTCAGGGCCAGTCTAACCTGGGGGGGGGGGTGATGTTCCTAAGGGTGAGCACCATGATAGAAAAGGGTGACCATTCCTGGGTCCCACCAGATGACATTCCATAACAGACAGGACCGGAACTTGTATTGTAATATATTAACAAACTTTCAACCAGGTACCAAAAAGTGAAGTTTGGAATACCTCTGTGACAAAAGTCAACAAACTTTGCAAGGCCCTCAGAGGTTCCATGCAAAAAAGATTTCAGAAAAGCCAAAGCAGCTTTTAATTATTGATTTTATTGATTTTCCTCTTTGTCTTTAGATAGCTAACCCTGCCCTCCTCCCACTCTTAGAATAGATAAGGAGAACAATACATTATTATTAGCCAAGTAGCAAGTCATAACTCTATTCAATGAATTATGAATAATAACTGCTTATTTTTGTTCCTTCATAGTAAAGGGGCATGCCCTACATACAGAGATAGGCTTCAAAGGGCAACTGAAAAAGAGCAGAGGAGTGCCTATCCTTCTTCACAATATTTCGTCTATCATTAAAGGGAGTAAGATAATGCCTGTACCTCCCTCTCTTTCAAATCTAAAAAGCCAATGCTAAAAGAAGCTCTCTTTTGATACAGGCCAACATGAGACCCAGTTTTCCGTATACTGTACTGATTGCTTTAATCTAAATATTAATCTATCTCACCTATTCTCCTTCCTTATGGTAGGTCACCTTGGATAAAGATGACCCTTAGAATTTAGATGACATAAGAAGAAATTTCTCAAGAATAAAAATTCTAAATAAATCATTATTTCCCTCATACTCCTGCTGTCACCCATTTGCTGTATCAGATGACAGTTCTGGTGAATGATTTCATTCCATTTTATACTCATCCATTTTTTAATACATTGTCAGTGTAAAAAAGCATATTTATTAGTCTCATTTTATATAAAATATAAAACAAAATAAACAGACTAGAGACCTGATCTCAGATGGAATCAGAAATCACTTGGATTTTTCAGATTCAAGTCTGCTAATCTCTTGGCTGAAAGTCATTCTTTGGAGGTTTTTCATCATTAAATGTAGCAAAATAGAATATCAGATTTGGCAGTTACTAACAAACTACTACAACTATGTCAAATCAGTTGCTTTATTTACATAATTTGAATTATACTCTTTGTAGTGCTAAACTCCTTAATGAATGATGATTTCATGCCATAATCAACTTGTTTTAGGTGCTATCTGCTTATTATCTATTGCTTTCATTCACTATTGTTAAAATTAAAGTGATTGTTTTAAAATGATTTGCAATAAAGTAACTGTGAAACACTAAAGCCACAAATAAAAGGTTAAAAAAAATAAAAAAATAGGAAATAGGAGGAGGAATGAGTATCTGGCATGTTCGCCGCCTTGAGTTATTTATGAAAATAATAAAGGCGGGATAGAAAATAAATAAAATTTAAAAAATATTTTAAAAAAACAGTACTTAAAATCACTTCAAAAGAGAGCAAACATTTCTAAGTGGGATATGACACTTTTTTTAGAAGCAACAGATAAACATGATTAATGTTTTGGCAACAAAGGATTTTTTTTAAATGACAAAACAGCATGTATCTTGAAAAATAAGGGAATTGCTACAGCACTTATGAACTACCACTCCAAATGATATATAAACAATATATCCAGAAGACATGTGAAAGATTTATTGAAGTTAACAGCTTGCACAAGAGTATTATGTGATCTTGCACCACATCCATTGAAAAGTATGTACGTTCACACACCCCATTGCCCGTGGTGACAAGAGCCCTTGGACTGCCCATTAATCCTCTGCTTAATCAAAGGCAGGGAAACAAATCCTGCTAGATGGTGTCTAATAATAGTAGTACAAAAAGTAATATTAGAAATACCAAAAGAAACAAGGTTACCTAATTATACTGTGCTCCACATTTAAATAGCATAGTAATGAAGGATTCTGCCTCTTTAAAAAGTATTTCAGCTTATTAATATGATTAATTTCTGCTGCTAAAGATTCTCAAAAAGTAAACTCTACTGTGGGGCATAGTCCCTGGTAACCACATATGGGAATGCAGCCTAAGTTACACTTAATATTGCAAGCAGGAAGAGGATTACACCCAGCCTCAACTATTAAGAAAGCAGAAGAAACACTTTACAAGCTGTATTTCCCAATGCAAACCAAAAAATATTACATATTACACTGAAATGCCATGGGGGTTAAATCACAGTCCTTATAACCAGTTTGCATTTAACTGCTCAATAAAATAGTATGAAACTGTCAAGTTTCTTCTTTCTATATAAATTAAATTGATTATTTTTTTAAAAAAAGTTCCCATTCCTATTTGAAATGCATAGTTTATTTAATAAAGTACCTTTCAAGCAATCTGCTTCCTGTCTTCGTGCTTAGTTGGGAGAATACACCTTTTTTTACTGCAGGAACAAGTTGGTTTTTATTTTAAGCATACCTAGACTCCTGAAAGGGATAGAAGAAGTAACTGAGCAACAGACAAAAATTTATTACGTTTTTCTTAAAGCCATGAGGGCTAATGTTTGAAGGACACACTGATTCCACACTGCAGAAAGCCAGCCCTTTTCAGAAAAAAATGTTCCATGAAGAATTTCACAGCTGAACTGGGAAGAAGAATCATGTTTCTGCTGAGACTGTAGAGCAACATTTCTAAAAGGAACTATAGATGATTGCAAGCAGATGTACCAGTGTTCTCATCTTAAAGGAATTTCTCTGTTTATGTATATGTAGAATATCGGCAACAGATTGCACGGTATATTTTAACCTTTTAAATTATTTGCAAGTGAAGGGGGGAAATCCTATTCTGTCTACCTCACATTTGATAGGACATATGCTAGATTTGTGTGTGTTTGGCCAGATGAAAAATAAGACTTTTCATCTATCGAGGAAGCTAGTGGAACGGGATAAAAATTGTACTGAGTCAAACCAGTGAGTCCAAGTAGGTCAATAGGTTCTTCTGCTTTTGACCTCTCTCTGGACTTTCAAAAGTGGAACATTTCCCAGCCTCATCTGGAAGCACTGGAACTGGAATTGCTTGCTTGCAAAATGCATGCTTCACCACTGAGCCGTGATCCTTCCACCCTATGGATCTCTTTAGCTTTTTTTAAAACGGCCGTCTACAATTAGCTCTATTGGAAGGTTGTAGGATATGTTGGTTTATAGAGTGTTTGTGGTGCTTAGGGTTGGAGCCAGAGGCTCTCAGGGCAGAAATGCTTGTTATGTCAACAACAAATAATAATCCAGCCCCAAGACTAAGAAACCCAAGGCAAAATATCTGTTCAACCACAGGAAAAGTGAGAAAGGAAATTATCCCAATTAACTGCCACAGTTACAGTATGAGAAGGGTCTCCACTTCATTTTGACAGAAGGCAAACAACTCTTTCAAGTTACTTCATCCTAGTAATGCAATAGAGATTCTTATCTCTAGGCGTGTTTCATCAAGCACCGGAGAAGCTGCTTCTTAGTTCTAGTTCAGGAAGTCTGATAGCAGCTCCTGAATATGCATTATAATCATCCTTACCAACAATAACAGCAGGACGTACGACTTTGCACTGAGAATTTTTCTATTTATTAACTGACAGAATTTGGATTTGCTGCTTGATTCGGGTAACACAGTCCATTAGTTATTGCCTAGGCTGATTCACAGCCCATCCATCTCTACCCCAGGCCATGCAGGAGAGGCTGTCAATATCTGGCTAAAATTGAACCCAAGCAAGATGCAGCCTTCTGATGTCTCCACGTTGTCTCGTCATGGGATGACTCTGCCTCTGAAGAAGCAGGTCCTCCTGGCTCAGTAGATGGAGGTCCTGGCCAGGGAGCCTTTTTCTAGTTTTGGCTGGTGAATCAATTGTAGCCTACCTGGAGTGTAAGGATCTTACAACAGTAACTCAAATTCCTATCAGCACCTGCTTGGCTTACTACAGTCTGCTCTATTTGGACTGCCTTTAAAGATCATGTGGAAGTTTCAATCGTCCAGAAAGGAGCAGCCCAGGTGCTGCCTGGTACATGCCAGTGAGGACAGGTAATACCTGAGCTCTTGGCCCTGCACTAACTCCTTATTTGCTTTCAAGTGCAATTCAAAGCATTGATTTTAACCTTTAAAGCTCTACATGGCAAGACACTGACATACTTGCAGGATCCCTTCCTCCAACTGGTCTCAACCTGGCTAACACATATATCTCAGGAGAACCTGCTAGTGGTCCTCCATGGAGGCTCTGAAACACTGCTGTTTGGTTGGTGTGCTGGAACAACAACACCCAGGAATTTAATCTGTCCTATATTATCAGCTTTCTCTAAGATATTAGAAACAGAGGTTTTTGGGGGAAAGCCTTTGACATACAAGTTGACAACATTAGGAATAGGGCTGTGTGTACATTTTGTTGCTTTGTACTGATGGATGTTTTAAACCAAAAGTCTTTGGGTGCAGCAGGAATAAATCCAAATCAATCAATCAATCAATCAGTCTCCTGAAAGTCCAGCTCAACTCCTATGGAACTCATGGACATATCCCTATAGTTTTCTTGGCAACAGTACATAAGTGGTTTATCATTGCCTTCTTCTGCTGAAGGTTCAGGAGCAAATCATCTTGCTGAATTCAAATCTCCAATACCAGAAAACAGCTGACAATTTCAACGTGGGCATCACAGGATTCTGGTCTCTTGCCTTGATTAGCAACTAGACAGCATATTTTACACAAGTTGCAACTCTAGGACATTTTTCAAGAGCAGCCCTATCAAGACAGGAATATAGATGTGCTGCCAAATCTGAATAGCTCACGAATAGGCACAGGTGGTACATGCAGGTGTATCTGCACTGGTGCATACAATATCATTTTTAAAAATGTGATTGAAATTGGCGAGGCTTTTCCTTTCCTCTGATGAAACCCAAGAATCATAATACAACTGACCAAACTTGGTTTTACAAGGTTTCCTATTATTCTCTTCTCTTTATTACTGTTGGTAATATTATCACTATAAATGTTGTCAGTTTCACTCTGCCTTTATTTTAAAAAATAGTAATAACTGTCCTTCCATTTATGAAGGTACTTCATATCAAACGTAATCACCACAGAAGCAATAGTTATATTATTTAGCACCAGTATATATTTAAGAAAAACAAATACTTCATTATCAGCGGAATCTTCCCATTCTCTTTCATACAGGCTTAACTCAAAGCAAATCCCATCAAACACTGCTCCGAATGAACAAGCTGCATCGTTTCTCTTACAAGGAAGCAAGCTGGAGAAGGCTTTTTTCATGTGCTCTGTGTTCCTAGCTATGGGCTTTTCCACACTTGCATGTAACCATTGTATAAACATGCAAAGGCACCTACCGGAGTCAGGGTCAAGGATAGGCAAGTGATGAAACATGCATGTTTATTTAGTTATAAATGAACCCAACTCATATGGCCACCCATCTATCCAAGGAAACTCTGGGTGGCGAACAAAGCAAAAATAAAACATTCAGTTAAAACTAAATGAAAACACAACAAGTTGAGGCCCAATAAACCTCCATAATCACCAATCACATATAGCCTTGTCAGGGCTTCCCATCCCGGCCCCAATGCCCCGGGGAAGAGACAGGTCTTCCCGGCCTTCCCAAAGGCCAATAGAGTTGGGAGGGAGGGGTTGCATCGGGCAGGGTCCATGACAGAGAAGACAAGTTTCCTAGGGTCCCGCAGGTGATACTGCTTCACCAATAGGACCCAGAGCATGCCCACTCCACCAGATCTGGTAGGATGGGCAGAAACCACTGAGGAAAGGCAGCCTCTCAAGTAACCTGGTTGTACTCTGTAGTCACCACTTGACTGCATCAGCTAGGAAACTGCCTGGCTGTGATTTCTTCACCTATAATACAGTAAGTAGTGGTTAGTTCCCCCAACAATGCCTGCAAATTAAACTGGTGGTAAAGCAGTTATGAAATACACTGTACTAGGCATCATTCCAAAGAACTCTAATAAAAGCAGGGTGGGAAAAAAAGTAATTTTAAGAGAAAATAGAACCAGGATGATGGGGTGGGGCATGTGCTGCATGTTCCAAGACTGAGACAATCCAGAGTGATGGGATATAATACAATATAGGTGCAAGAGGGTTCAAACACAATTGCATGCATGCCTATGACACGGTGGGCTGACTCCTGTGGTCTCCCTAAGCCTGTCCCCCACAATTCCTATTGTGGTCTCCCAAAACTCTGGCAGAGTTTGGTAAATACTGCCATCAGCCACATTCCCTAGAGAAATTGTCTCTGTGCTGAATTAATCCAGAAGAGGTAAACAGGAACATCTTTACCTGCTTTTCTTCCTTTTGTGGTTTAACTGAGTGGGAAGAAAAGTGTGCCAAGATTAAATTCTTTTCAGAATGAGAATCTCTGATTCAGTAAGAATTCAAGTCTTTATTATATATATCAAGATTAAAGAACTAATGCGGAGTTGAAAGAATGAAAGGAGAAAGGGGAAAAAAAGAAAATAACAATGACTCCTAAAGGGCATCTTGGCTGCTGCTCTTTCATTCAGGAATTTGTATACGCACATGTGCATGTGTGAACACATACAAACACGCACAGAACAACATTGAACAAAATTGTCACAGCAAAAATCATTTTCCCTAGGAAAAAACAACACTCTAATCCACAAATAGGCTCCATTGGTCTATAGGGGGCTATATTTTTCTTGGACCGTCAAGCCGGTCTCTTGTCAGGGCTCTGCTTTGAGCCAGACTTCGTTTGTCTCTGTCCCTTACCTAGACTGAGAGGTGTAGGGTTCCTTTAACAGTTTCCTGTCTGAACTTCTTGGGGTGAGATTTCTCCACCATTCACTACAGTAAAACCAGCTTTAGTTCTGGGGAAAATGTACAATCACCTTTGAAGTGAGACATTAGATTGTGACTCCACCCCCCAAAACCACCTCTTTCTGTCCTTTTAGAAGGCTGAAGGTTGACTTCTTTGACAATACCTTTTCTTTGAATAAATTATATTTTGTACACATACTTTTTTTTAAAAAAGAGAGGCAGAAAACCATCAATGGAAATGTGAGAATATGACTAATAGTACAAACCCCCACAACCCACTAAGTCCCACACACTGAGCTATTTCATTTGACATTACATGCAGCTATTTACCCCAATATTTTCTTATAGCCCAAAGTAAATGTTATTTTTCATGCTGTAATTTCTTTATTTACATCATGTCTTGTCCGCTATGCACAAAAGGTATATTTATTGCACTCTTTTTTTTTTTAATAATTAGCTAACCTTGAAAGGAATCATCATCCTGTTTTCTTGGATTCTCTGTCTGTATTGGCTATGCTCCTTGCCTTTTTTTTTCATTCCATTTAATACAAGAGTTCTTCACGGCTCCTGCACCAGTGATTTAAAACTAAGAGACATTTATTTGGCTCTTCACTTACATAAGCTCACTGAAATGAAGAATGTCTACTTTGTGTGGGTGGAGGGAAAGTTGTGAGTTACAGCGGTCAGGCTGCAGCCTGATGTTAGTTTTTCAGAGAATTTCATAGGTGATGTAGTAGGTGGAACCTATTTACACCATACCCGTGCTAAATGGGTATGTGCCATTCATGTTCATGCAGCTACCTATAACTTCTGGTAAATCCGTTTTGAAGATTGTAGAAGAAGCTGCCTATTCAGATACTGAGAGTGGAGTAGCTTATGAACAGTCTTCATCCAATGCTAGTTGTAAAAGCAATCTGAGCAAATTGGAACTATTTGGTTTAAAAACTGAAGCTGGAGTTCATCTACCGTTTTACACTGATCTGAAAGTGAAGCTTCACTCTAAGTTATGGAAAATGGTGGTTCCAAACCTAAGCTGTGTATACTTCCAAATAGAAAATTTGGAGCACTTCCCATCCAAAGGCACTCTGAAGCATGAGAACATAAGAATAGCTCTGCTGGACCAGGCCTAGACCCATCTAGTCAGCATCTCACATGGCAACCCATTAGCTTTTTAATTCCAATTTAAACAAAAGTGCAAAATGTTTCTTGGCTGATTCTGAATGACAAAATGCATGAACAAAGTGGTGAGAAAAAAATCTAGCAATGTTACTTCACCTGATTTTCTAAAGAAATGTAGATATCTCAATGAGTGATAGACATATATGCCATATTTATTATTTTCATTGAAACTGTTAATGTTTGGACCTAAAACTTTATGTACAGAAATGTTTAAATATTCTCTTAAAGCACATGCATTACATGGTTTTAACTGAGAACTACAGCATGACAAAATTCTTTATAGCACACACCACTGCTGAGAAACAATGTTATATGAAAACTTAGCAGAACTATTCCCTAAATTTTGTTAAATGACAGCTATCAAAGATTAGAATTTATTTTATTTATTTTATTTATCCTTCAACTTCTATCACCGCACCATCTCCCCCGAAGGGGACTCTGGGCATGAGAGTTCCTGATCAAATGGCTCATTCACCTAGGGAACGTGGCATGGCTTTAAAAAATTTCACTAGACCAGCACCACCTCAGTCATGGGGTGCCCACAAGATATGGTCAAAAACCAAGATGCAACACACATACAAAATGGGCAGAGCTTCAGATGGCATCATCTTCCCTCTTTTGACCATACCCTGTGGAGACTCTCATCTCATCAGTAACAATTATCCTAGGTCCTTCATTTTCTTGCAGCTGTGTTGTATTAGGGTTAGAATTAGCCCCTAGCTTTCTGCTGCTTTTTCTTGTCTGCTTTTCATTTCAACAAGCAAAAGCCTTCTAAAATGGAAGATAGTGGCCGTGACCTTAAAAAAATGACTGCTTCATATGGGGAGAG